>CM031239.1:846092300-846606561 GCA_018340775.1 Taxus wallichiana var. yunnanensis
GAAGGATAAAATTTGTTTGGAGGTTTGTCCCTGATTTTTTGCAGCCCTTGTCAAGCCCATCACCAAAATGTTAAAGAAGAGCATGACTTTCAAGTGGACGGAGAAGGCAAGGAGAGTTTTGAAGCAATCAAAGAAGCCATCGACCAAGCACCAACTCTCATCAACCCGGACGTCTCCAAGGATTTCATCCTCTATGCATTTAGAGGTAATGACACTATTTCTACCATTTTGGTACACAACGAGAACAAGGATAATGATGAACAGCCAATTGCCTTCTTTAGCCGGAGCCTAGATGACTATGAGGTGAGATACTCTTTTATTGAGAAGCATGTACTTGCAGTAATCATAAGCTTGAAGAAATTCAAGCATTTAGTCTCAAACAATAAGGTCCAGTTGCTGGTCTCAAATCTTTGGGGTCAAGGAATTCCTCCTCAACAAGGATTTGAATGAGAGAAAGGGCAGGTTGGATCACTCATGTCATGGAGTATGACATTGAGATCAAGATCACCAAGCTAGTAAGAGAGAAATGATTGTGTGAGCAGCTGGTTTTGGGGAAGCAAAAAGAAGTATGTAATGAAGAAGAGGCTGTTTTGACAGTCCAGGACAGCCATGAGCCAAGTGGCAATCAAGAAGAAGACAATGCTGCCCCCACTCCTTGCTGGACCCAAGGCATTATACACTTCCTAGGCACAGGCCTATGCCCTTCGGAGATGAACAAGACCCAAAGGAGACACTTCAGATTGCAAGCTGTCCCGTATGCCATTGTTGATGGAGTTTTGTTCAAAAAGATGTGAATGGAGTGCTGTTGAGATGCATTAGCACAAATCAGATTCAAAGGGTGTTGGAAGAGTTTATGGTGGACCAGCTGGTGGTCATTTTGCACCAAGATTGACAGCTCTAAAAATCATGAAGGCTGGTTATTATTGGCCTAAAATCTTTAGTTATTGCTATGCATGGATCAAGAGGTGTAAGAATTGTGCATTCTTCACAGGAAAAGAGAGACTTGCTGCCCTTCCATTACATCCAATATCAGTTGACCAGCCATTCATGCAATGGGGTTTGGACTTCATTGGAGTCATTAATCCCAATTCAAGCAAAGGGCATAAATGAATTTTGTGACCACGGACTACTTCACCAGATGGACAGAAGTAGTAGCACTCAAAGAGGCAAATGAGTCTAGCATCTTAGACCTTTATGAGGGGATAACAACCAGATTTGGTGTACCTGCTACAATAATCTTAGATAATGCATTGGCATTCATTGGATCCAAGGTGACTGAGTGGGCTGTCAAGAACGGTATCTACCTAAGCACTTCATCAAACTATTACCCTCAAGGTAATGGCCAGGCCGAGTCTACAAACAAGAACTTGTTGAGGATCATTAGGAGGACTCTTGATGAGAATCAGAGGTCTTGGCATACCAAACTGAAATCAGCCTTATGGGCTGATAGGATAACTCCCAAAATATCCATAGGTAACTCTCCATTCAAACTTGTCTATGGAAGAGAGGCAATCTTGCCCATGTCACTTGAGTTGCCAACATTGGAACTCATGAAGCAGCTGGAGTTGTTAGAGTTTGAGCCCATGGAGGTGAGGTATGCAGAGTTGATGGAGCTATAAGAGATCAAAATCAGGCATCCTAAGTAATGGAAAAGGATGAAGCATTGATCAAGAAGACCTTTGATAGGAAGCAAGGATAGATCTTTTCGGAGTTAGAGATCTAGTGCTAAAATGGGATGCGGATAGAGAAAAACTAGGAAGGCATTCAAAATTAGATGCCATTTGGAGTGGCCCATACATGGTCATGAAGTGTAAGAACAACAATGCTTTCCAATTGGCCTCATTGGATGGTGAAGAACTGCAGATTCCAGTCAATGGAATCTATCTCAAGCGTTGCTTCTAGAGGGAAATTCACTACCTTTGTAAATATTAGATTAGATTTTCATTCCTCCAAGTGCTTGTGCACATTGTTTTGCTATAGGTTAGGTTTGTTTTCCCTAAGTGCTTTGGCACAACTTACTATCCATGGGGATGTTTTGCAGTCCTTGCTTCCATCAGGTGATATTCCATCTTCCTCCTTACACATTCTGAGTCAGCCAGGGTTCTAAATAGAATATTTGATAACTCCATGCCCAATGGATTGCTTCAGGAAACTGGTATCTTCTACCTAGCAGGTAGGTGACCACACTAAGTCACCAAATTGTTATCCAAAATTCACCCCCAGGGTAAATTTGATAACATGCATCAAAATACTCAAGTCCCAGGCAAATAGATTGATTCAAGGTAAAAATCATGTTTCTAGGGTCCCCTCAAATTTTTATAACTCTCTTGTCAAGAAGAAAGGAGCAAGTTCTCAAAAGGGGTGAAAAAGTTGCAAAAACAAGCTTGGTCCAGAAAAAATCATGAAAATTGGCTAAGTCCTAGTCCAGGTGCAACTGGGATAGTTGGGATGTCGGGCCGTGAATTGGCGAAAATCCTCCGAGGTGGTCGTGCAACATTGGGGACGATTGGGACGTTGGGACGCGCGAGACGTGGAAAGCCGATCGGCCGAAGGTGAGAAAATCGACTAAGCATTGCGCAAATAAGGTTGGGACATTTGGGCGAAAAGACGCGAAGGACGCAAAAAGGTGAAGTGACCACAAAGAGGGACAAGGAAGCCCATTTCGAGTGGTTGGAAGAATTTGTCCCTAGATAGTCCGGGATAGTTGGAACATAGGGACGCGGAGAGCTGAAGGAGTCGAGAGCCAATGAAAGCATGCCACGTGTCTTTGCCTCAAAGAGGGATAGGGAAGCCGAATCGGGCGGATCGGAGGAATTTTCCTAGATAATTCGGGACAACCGGGCCAAAGGGACACGAGGGATGTGAAAAGCGGCGAGGCCGTGGATGAATCGGGAAACGCCACGTGTCACAAGGAAAACGTCAAAAATTTCAAAGGGCAAGGTTTGAAGCATCGACTCGAGCCAATAAAAGGAGGACACGTGTCCTAAGGAGAAGGGGAGTATGGAGCTGGGGAGGAATTAGAGATTTTGGAAAAAAATTTGGCCAAAAATTTAAAGGTAAAGGATGACCCCGCGCCCTGTCCTCCAACCGAGATCATGCTTATGTGTCCCAGTGGTAGGGACGCAGGGAAAAAATGGGAAATTTTCCAAAATTACAAAAAGGTCAAAACTTTGAAGGAAAACCCATGGGTAAGGGAAGGAGAGGGAATTTATCATCCAATCGTGCCCGACACGTGTCGTCCAGGTGTGGTGGAGTGCGGGAAAAATTTTCAAAACTCATTTTTGCCTATTTTGTGCCCTAAATCTTCATATCGCCATATCTTTCGATCCATAGCTCAGATTTGCACGTTCTTTATATCATTGGAAATATTATAAAATCCTCTACATGATTCTAGGGTCAATCTTGAATTTTGGTTTAGTCTAGAAAGAGAAAATTTAGAAATGGCTCTGACGCGTGTTCATGGCCAGAAGTGACATTTCAACGACCAAATTTAATACAGAATGGGTCTCACTCTCCTCCAATTTGGTCAAAAATGGCAGGGTATGGGTTTGTAAGGTCCTCCATGCTGATTTAATGCATTTGCAATCAAGGAGGAATGGGCTCCCATGTTTTTGTACGTTTCTGTCTCCTGGGCTCGACCCATGCAATGTAAAAGCTAGATTTGGCTCATTTCTAAAGGGTGGAACACTTTGGGCATAGCAAACTTCTTCTTTCACCTCCACCAGGTGATTGTTGCAAGAACCAGACCTCTTCAAAGATTTGTAATAGGTTTTCTACCTCTTTGAGGTTGTAATGCAGTGGTTTTTGACATTGGAAATGATAATGCAAACTTTGTGAATGAGTTTTAGTCCTTTGTTTGTATTATTTGCTTCATTTCAGATCCTAAATTATATCTTATCAGCCTGTGTATGATTTTATGTTGCATTCTTTGGTTTGTGTCTATTTGCATGACAAAAAAATTCACCACTCCTTTTGGTGTATCACCATCTTTAGTTAGTTTCAATTTTTGCATTTCTATCTCTGTCTCCTTGCAATTTAGAGTAGGATTAGGATCGAACCTCGTAGTTGTGCAAAATATAGATCTAAATCAGAGGAGTTTGAGGAACTAGCCTCTAATCTGGAGATTCCTCTCTCGGTTTCACAAGTCCCACACTTGGAGAGGGGTTTCCATGTTGTGCGATCGCCTTTGGATGCTGAAACATCAACCTAGAAGCTTGATGTGCGTCAAGGGGTGCTATGATTTTGCACTAACAATACTTTTGAAGTATCTCATTATGACATTGGTATATACCATTAACTTGGTTTACAACTAACTAAGAATTAGAAAAGATATTGATTTAACATCTAAAGTGATGGCGGTTTGACGGCCTAATATGAGTGCTTAATATTCGGTGATATTGTTAGTATAATAAAATATAGTTTGAAAGATAATGACATAGGATCAACATCAAGAGGAATGACAATAACTCCAGCACCACCCACGCTGAAATTTGGAAGCATCAAAGAGTAACGCATCATCGGTAAATGGTATCATCCAAAGAGAGGGTAGTGATGGATTCATCTAGGAAATCAAAGTTAGAGGATTAAATTCGGGGAGAAGGGTGCTTCGGAAAATTGGTCAATGATGGTTTGTCCTTTGACATATTTTTGATGGATGAATTCAAGTTTTAGGTTTCAAGAAGCATGAGTCAACGTGTAACACATTGATGTTCATAGGGCTTGGCGTACATATAATGTAAGGGGTCAATTTTAGTTAAAATGAAGGTTTTGTGGTTAAGTAGGTAATGGCGAAGTTTAGTGGTCATAAAACCTAAGGCTAAACAAAGTTTTTCGATGTGAGTGTATCTAGTTTCATAATCTAAAAGTGTGTAACTTATATAATAAACCATTTATTCCTTATGTTTATTTTCACAATGAGTGAGCATGACACCCGGGGAATGATCGGTAGCACAAATGTAAAGGTAAAATGGTTGGTAATCCTTAGGGGAATGAGCACGGTGGTTGGAGGAGGTATTGTTTTAGGGCGTCAAAGGATTTGTGGCATTCATCATCCCATTTGAAGGAGACATCCTTTTTTTTTAGGAGAAGATGAAATGGATTATAGCGGTTAGAAAGATGTAAAATAAAGAGATGAATAGATTGCAACTTGCCTTAAAAAAATGAAGTTGAAAAAGGTTAGTAGGTGGAGGAATTTCAAGAATAGACTTGATTTTAGTAAGGTCGAATTCTATGTCATGCAAAGAAACAATAAAACTCATAAGCTTTCCAGAAAGGATAAAAATACACACATCTTGGGTTGAAGGTGTGTTGGTATGAAAATTTATTGGTTGGGCAGATCTATGAATAGATGAACCAACGCAGTGTGCAGGGCATAGCCCCTCTTTGAGACAACAAAGTGAAACTAGTTTATTACTATTCTACCAGCAGGAATTTGCACAAGTCCTATAATATTCTCGCCTTGGGTTTTGGGATCTTATCTCGGTTGGGGTATTTGACTTTGTGAGAAAAAGGGACAAAGGGAAGAGAGGAGATAGGATAGTTCGAAGGGAGAAAAGAAATGAATTCCAAAGTAGAAAGGTCAGAAGGTTTATGTTTTGGGATTGGTAATAAATGGAGCCAAACCTACTTGCATAAACAAACAAAGCAATACTGATGAAAAAATGACAAAAAAGTAGAGATAGATCTAACAGAATAAACACACAGATCTGACATAAGAAAGGTCTGATGCACATAACACATGTATTTAGCACAAAGTCTCAATATTAGTATTAATGTTTTCTTCTGTTACAAAAGTACAAAGCCTTTTTTCTCACTTCTATTTTTCATCTAAAAAATTTCCACACCCTTGAATACAACAAGTGTTCAAGTATATATAGAAGGAGAAGGAGAAAGAAGGCAAAAAGAAACCAACAACTAATTACAAAATATCTAAAAGTCAACTCTTGACTTTGGGGCAACTTGGTGGATGACAACATCCCATGGTGCAACATGGATGATGCCATTATTTGTGTCAACATACTTTTAAATATTACAAAAATTGGAAGAAATCCAAGAGGAGAAAGATTATTCGTCACCATCTTGTGGCTAGAAGGGAGTATCCGCTTACGATCAAGAGAGGAAAAGTGGAATTGAGCCGGTACTCCATGAATTTTCTAATCATTAGTTGGAGTTGATCCATGGTAGAACCCTTGGTGTGATCGCCGATGACTTCAAAAGTCTCTTGTTCATCTCGAGCTTTTCTAGGAGTTTGAATTACTCATTTCCTTCCTCCATCGGGTAAACTATGAAGTCATGACAAGCGAGAAGGTTGTTGATGGATTCCACGTCAAAATTAGCTTCTGACCCTAACCCTCTAATACGATCTCTTTGAAGAGCCGAATTTTTTCATCTACCTTCCTCAAGGCATATGATGGAGTGAGCAAGCCTGGAGACATTCTTAGGACAATTTTCTCCATTTGATGCATTGCATCCAAGGCTTCCTCCTTGAATTTGTCTATCTTCTCTAGGAAAAATTCCATCTGATCGACCGGTAGTCAAAGCAAAGCAAGGATTTTGTTGGGTTCTTTGGGGTGATCGAAGACGTTGAATTTCACTAAGTCATCGACTGAGTAGTCGAGCATCTTCTGGAATGTCTCATGTTGTAACCTAGCATGGTCTAACTCTTGGGAGATAGGTCCCACAATCACCTTGAGGTCCTTGTTAGCCTGACCAATATTTTGATATAGCTCGTGAACTTTACAATTACTTCCTCACTATCTTTGAGGATCTGGTCTCTCCAGGCAGATAATGCCATGCCTTGTTCACCAATTTTGGCATATTCATTTATCTTTTCCTGGCTAAGGGCCTCAGGAATTTTGGTGGCAGTTGTAGGAGGTGCACTTCCCATTTTCTACAAGGCTTGGAGAAGATGTCTATTCTTCTCTTTTAGTATCCTCTTCTCTTCCTTTGCTTCCTGAAGCTTCTTGCAAAGGCATCCACTTCAGATAAGGACTCTCCTTATAGGATCTCAGAGGATGTTCCCATTGTGACCTATGTCTTGTATAATCTGTAGGAGATAGATCCTTTTTGTCCTTTATGGGATCAGGGTACGCGATATCCATTGCTCTTTCACCGATGCACTATGAGAGAAGTAGGTTATTGGATTTTGCTTCTTTGCTCCTTTCATTGGAATGACGAGAGAAGTCCATAGGTGCAATGGAGACTTTCCTCTTATGCTTGAATCAGTCTTTGGGAGATCCATGCTGGAATTAAGGGAGTGGGACCAGCGGAAGAAGAGGGAACGACAACGAGAAGAAGGGGAAACTACAATGAACTTGGGGAAATGGGTAGAGAAGCTTAGTGGCGGCATTGATAAAGAAGCTGAATCTCCAATGCTCACAAGGGTAGGAGTCACCGTAGGAGAGGGAACCGAGGGGCGGAAGGGATCCGGGAGATGAGGGAATAAATATTGGGGGACAAATCCATGATGGAAGAGAAGATGGAGGAAGAGGAAGGGGGAACAATAGAAGATGGGGAGAAGACACAACCAAAGGAGTGGTTGCTTGAGTGACGTGAGGATGGGAAGGAGGAGTGGGAGATGGGACAGTGGGGACTTCAGCGATTACATCGGTGGCAACATCTTGAGTAGATGTACCCATTGGAACACTTACCACCTATTCTTCTCTACGGAGAGATAGGGTGTATGTCCCGCTCTGGGTGGTGGAAGGAGGACTCTCAGGAGGTTTCTCTTGAGTAATGCTTGATTCCCCTTCTTTGTCCTTTACCTTTCCCATTGGCAAGTGCTTTGGCCTGGGCAGTGTATTACCTAAGGGAGACATGGTGAAGTCTAACCCAAGATATATGAGACCGTTATACCTACACTAATGTTTTGTGCGCTACAAAGTGACCTTAGCCCTCTCCTCAATAGTATGAGGTGCTCTTGTTATATCAATCTCAGAAAATGGCCAATTTTCCCCATCCGTATCTAGATAGACCTGATAAATTTCTTGATCAGTCATTTAGAAATCTTTTAGAACAATGGCCACACCATATTGGATAATTTCTACAAGGGCCAGGTGGGAGTGATACTTCCTTTCCGAGCTCAACCTCATGATACAGGTCGATGTAAATATCCTTAATCTATGGGATGTGGATTGGATTGAGCTTTTCCTTCAAGAGGCGATTCTTTAGGATCGAAGGTTGGCCTTTCTACAAAATTGTGTTTTAAGTTAAGAAACTCTAATTCGCAAACATTTCCTAGGGTTTGGTGTGAGAAGTGCAGTGTGTGCGCCACTATGAGGGGGATGGAGTTCTACCCTTGTTTCTCTTTAGGAACTTCTCATGGTATGTAATGAACTGTCTGGATAGCTCCAATAGGATCAAATTTGGCCCCGCATATATTGGCAACCTGGTGGGCTCCCACAAGAAGTTGGCAGCTTTGAGATAAGTGAAAGTGGGGAATTGCGTAAATAACGCTCCCCACTTTTCTGTGGTAGTTACTATGCTCTTGGTCATCCGACTGTGAGTCATATTGGGCCTTAATAGGAAGATGATGCTGTAGAAGAAGGCATCATTGATCTTACTAAATTGTGGGATGATGTTTTCTACTCTCAACTCTAGATAATATTCATATATTTTTAGATGCGGCCATACCTTGCATCGAATTAGTGCCGGATAGTCTCTTTCTGAGGTAGCATTATAGACCACCTAGGAGTTCATGTGGAATCTCCCCATTGTTGAGAGTTACTGGAGTTGCTCAAAGATGGTGCTGCCGTTAATTTATGCCCATTCAAAATGTTGATATGGGATGTTTTTTCTCATTGTCTCGTGTATCGAGTATCTATTTGTGGAAGTAATGGGCATCAGGAAGCCCAAACACCCTGCTCAGGAAGGTAATGGTGTCACTCAGCTCCTCCAAAAAGTCGCTGCGATGAATAACCTGGGGCCACCTGGTTATTACCTTCTTGTTTTTTAGATATACTTCATTCATGAGCTGCATACATTTGTCCTCATTCTCATCCCATGCTTTTATGTAGTCTTCTTGGCTTATAGCCACAAAATGCGGTGGTGGGGATACCCAAAGCATGATTTCAAAGTGCCGGGAAGTGAGGTTGATTATAACCTCACCCTTCTCATTCTCAACACACCTTGTGTCTTTATTATAGTAGTGAGGCCACCACCATCATGAATTCATTATTTACTGCGCTTACGGGAATTCCCCCAGTGAAGTGTAGACCACTACCAACTAGTTTTTCCATCCACGGACTACCTGTGACCCTCCTTGTTCTTCCCCAAAATCCTCCATGTCTATGTGGCCAAGTTCAGAATCCCTGATGTCTAAGTCACATTCTGCAAGGGACTCGGGCATCCTGACCCTTTGGTACTTATACTTCATTTCTTCCTCTGTGAGTTTGGCTTTACCCTTAGACTTGGTCAGCCTCTTACTTGATGAACACATATGCGATTCCGAGTTCAGTTGCTGATCTATAAGAAGGAGGAGGGAAGTCCACCATAGAAGAGCCATGTTAGCTGTTAAATCATCCATCAAAGCTTTCTGAGAATGAAAATTAGCAATTTAGAAGCTTCTAGGTGTAGGGCGCAGCTATCGTAGGCTACACGTGGTCGAGAAAAGCAAGGTGCACTGCTAAAGAGTGTTGCATGGAACAAAACAAAGTGCAAAGGTGCATAGTGTAGATGTATTACACACAACATTCAGTGTTGTTGTCGAAGGATGTGCTCCTGCACCAAGATAAAGGCTTTTGAAAAGGGCATAGATAATTATGGTGTTGCAAGGCTGTAGGATGCACCATTGGCACATGTATGGAACATGTTGCAACAAGTTATGGTGCACCAAAGGGGCATAGGTTTAAATGGTGTATCACTGAGTTAAGATGCACTAGTTCTCAGCTTTGGCATGGCACATATAGAGTTTGCATGAAATTTATACTAGTGTAGTTGGAGTTGCGGTTGTGCCTGTGTTAGGGTTTTTAAAAGTTTTATAAAGCACAGGGAGGGTGCGTGTTGCAAGTAGGGACAGTGCACCCTTGGCGCGACTATGTTTTGTGCAACAAAGATGGCATTTGCACCAAAGGAAAACCATGGCTTTTGGATTGTAACAACTTTATATTTTTTCTCTTTTGGACAGGTTTATGGCCTTTTACCTCTTTCAATATAGTTTTTGACAATGAGAGGAAAAGGGCAAAGAGGGTTCTGGATTCATTTTTTGAGAAAAAGGGCCCTCTAAGCTAGCAGATCTGGAAGGAGGGTAAAACCGGTTTGGGGGAAAGAGTTGATTGTGAAATGAGCTGGAGGTCATGTTTTATTTTATGTTCAATTCCTTTGTTTTTAACAATGACCTCTAAAACTCATACAAAAATCCCACAAACAATCAGCACAAGAAGAGTAAGGGCCACTTACCAGGAATATATAAGCTGGAAAAAATGATGTGGGGTCCACAAATGTGACGTAAAGTGACATGGGGATGACAAGAGTGCTGACAGGTGTAGAGGAATAAAATTTTTCATGTGTTTTCAATCGTGAAAATGACAGTCGAGATGCGCCTATTTATAGCAAAAGGTGTAATAAATGCACCACCAACTTTTTCAAAGGGTGCACCAAAACAAATGCCAACATGAAATTATTTGCACCCTTGGCGCGGTTTTGGGACTGTCAACATGAATTTTTCAGTGCCTTGCCACACCATTCAGGGCACAACAACTTTATTGTCATCAAGGTGGCGCATGTGCCTTGAGTACGGGAAAGAAGGCGCAACATGGAAAGGTGCAACATTTGTAATGTCGATACTCTAAAGGATGTGCCAAATGAATAGAAGGGGGCGCAAACTAATTTGATGTTGCATGAATAAAATCTACGCCAAAGCAAAAAAGGACTGAAATGAATAAGTTCTAAAAACTAGATTCTTCGGAAAGGGATTTTATACTAATCCAAACGCTAGGGACCTTAACGGGAACCAAAATTTTTTTGTATGGTTACCTGCAAAATTGGCCTTGTCAATTTTACAGGATAACAGTGGCTCTTTCTAGTGACTATCTTTGAGAAAAGCTTAAGGGTAGAGAATCCCGAGATCAACATGTGCCTATCCATTGGGTTATAGAGTCAAAAAAAAGGGTAACAAAAGGAAAACACACAACAAAAGCAAACACACAACTAAAGAAAATTGTATAAAGAAGAGAGCAAGCTCTACTTCTTGAATATTTTGAGATGCTACCCACTGTGGGGGAGTAGGAGCTCAATTCCATCTAGATATGAGAGATAGAAGCTATTCTCTCCGTTGAGCTGCTTGATCTTGAAAGGCCCTCTCTATAGAGAATTGAATTTTCCGTGCATGCCCTTTGGCTCTCTTCTCTTGTCCCACAAAAGGATGAGATCTCCCACTTGAAAATCTGCTTGGCCTTCTTATCAAATAGTTTCTTGACTTGATTTTGATGTCGGTGATCCTGTCGACCACCCTCACTCTCTTTTCTTCAAGATCTGCTAGATACGTGATCCTTTTTCCAAGAGAATTCAGAAAGTCTCATTTTCGACCGCTTGTGCCAAGCATAGAGCAGGAAGTTCCACAAAAATGGGAAGTTCAGTGTCAATTCTATATAATACTTGAAAAGGTGACATACCAGGGACCTATTTGGAGTAATACGGTCTACCCACAAATCATCGTACAATGACTTGTGCCATGACCACTGATTCTCCTCAACTAGCTTCCGTATGATGGTTATTAAGATCTTATTACTAGATTCTACCTGACCATTTCCCTGGGGTAATAATTTGAGGCATGGGCCAAGGTTATCCCATATTCATAGAAAAACCGATAACTTCTGTAAGGAGAAGTTGGAAGCATTATCAGTAACAATATTGTGTGGAATGCCAAACCTTACAATGATACTTTCTTTGATGAAGTTGCAAACAATTTTTGAGGTGGCATTCTTAACCGGTATGGCCTCCACCCATTTGGTGAAGTAATCTATTGTTGTTAGGACATAACTATGTCGACACTTGATTGGGGATGTAGTGCTCCGATAAATTTGATTCCCCATTTCCTGAATGGTTCATCAATAATGATGGGCCTAAGGGGAAAAGCAGCCAATTTTGGTTTGCCAACAAACTGTTGGTAGAGCTTGCATTTTGCTACCCAGGTGGCTGTATCCCGAAATAGCATTGGCTAATAGTACCTAGCCCAGATGATCTTGTGTGTTTTTGTAGATGAGGAAAAGTGACCGCCATAGGCTGAGCCATGAAAAATTTCTAGCAATTTTACCTACTACGGCTTGTCAACGCATCACAAGAAGATGCCATCAATCCCACGCTTGTATAAACTGTCATCCCAAATGACATATCTGGCTACTCTGAGCTTTACAACACACTTCTCCTTTGAAGTTAGATGAGCTGGACACTCACCATAAGTGAGGAAAAAAGTGATATCAAAATACCATTCATCGCTAGTCGCAATGAATAAAACCATAGTCAGAGAATCAGAGTTTTCCAATCGGCCTTGCATTCCATCGATGCAATCATCTTTTTCTTTAGGGACCTCTGAATCTTTGTTTTTAGCCATAAGATGACATAGGCCCTTGCCTCTTACCAGCTTGGTTGGTTTTATGTCTAGATCATACTCTTGGACCTTTGCGATCCAATTCCCTCATAAGCTTCCTAACTCCTGTTGAGTTAGGATAGACTTAACTACCGTGTCAGGAACCAAGCACCACCGTATGAGAGTTCAGGATGTAGTACCAGAAATTCTTGACTGCTTTGACAATGGTGAAGGTGTGTTTTTCCAACTAAGACATCTTCAATTCATGAGGCTTGAGAGGAGAACTCATGAATGCTATTGGAGATTCAACATCCTCAGAGTTCTTTTGCATTAAGATGGTCGATACAGTATGCTCAGATGCATGCGTACATGATAAAAGCCTTGTAGAAGTCGGGACATACTAGGACTGGTGCATGAGAAACAAAGGCTTTTATATCCTTGAATAACGTCTTTCCTTATTCACTCCACTGGAAATTTTGCAACCCTTTCATCATATTTGATATGTGATGAGTCTTCTCAGCAAATTCGGGAACGAAGTGTCTGAGAAAATTCACTTTTCTGAAGAAAGAGTGAACACCGGTCTTGCTTGTAGGTAAGGTAAGGCTTTGAATGGCCTTAACCCTTTCAACATCTATCTTTTTCCCTTCCTTGCTTACAACATGTCCTAGAAAATTTCCTTGATGACTCGAAAATAGTCTTTTTCAGATTTAGGGAGATCCCATGTTCTCGTCATCTAATCAATACTTGCTCCAAATGATCACAATGATCATTTCACTATTTGGAGAACACAGTTAAGTCATCTAAGTAAACTATGATAACCTTTCCCATAATACCTTTGAATGAGAAGTCCATTACTCACTGAAAGGTGGCACCAACATTGGTTAATCCAAAAGGCATCCTGCTATAGGCGAATGTGCCCCAGGGGGTAGTGAATGTTGTTTTGAATCGGTCTTCAGGTAAGACTTCAATTTGATTATAGCCTGAAAAACTGTCAAACATGGACAACATTTCTGAACCATTTACCACCTGCAGAATCTAATCCATTATTGGTAGTGGGTAGTTATCCTTCAAGGATGCTTGATTTAGGTTGCGGAAGTTTACGCATATGCATATCTCGCCATTCTTCTTTCACACTGGCACAATGTTTGCTACCCAGGTACTGTGGTGGATAGGAAAAATGATCCTTACATCCAACAGCTTCTGTATTTTTGCCTAGATGGTACTATTATCCAAAATGAGCCCCATGCTCATTTTGTGGCTAACTCCCATCATTCTTCCCTCTCTTGTGCCTCAGTCATAATTTTTTTATTTTTAGGCACTCAAGACCTTCTGGAAATGGCACCATTGGATAGATCTTTTCTTCAGCTTTCAGGAAAGGTAAATTTTTCCTCCTAACTCCATGTATTTTTGAAGTTATGGCTCGGCAGAGATTTTGTGGGAAATTTTCCCCTGAAAGGCCCGCAACCAATAAGATGAGGCCACGTGTCCTCGGGAGGGCAGAAGGTGGAGGTAAACTTGGAATTTTTACCAAGTGTTTGGCAAAATTTTAGAAGGACTATTTCACCCCGAAGGCCCACCGACGAATTGGATGCTGCCATGTGTCCAAAGGCGGGAGAAATTAGAAAATTTTCCTAAGGGTTGATACAAGCAAAATTTTTGATGCCAGGCCCGCATCCAATCACATTGTGCCACGTGTCTCTAGAGGAAGGGAGTGGTGGACTGTGGAGGAAGACTTAAAAATTTGGCGAAGTGTTTTGGTGAGAAGAAAAGAGAAATATTTGGCCCGTCGGCCCATCGACTAGTCAAAGCTCATGCAATGTGTCACCGCGGCGTTGGGGATCGGGCGTGAAAATATTCTTTCTTTTTCACCCAAGTGAAAAAATAAAAAGGAAAAAGGCTGCCCCCAAGGCCCTCTAGTGAATAGGATTGCGCCACATGTTCGGGGGCGCTTGAGTTTTTGGGAAAAATTGGGAATTTTTCCCAAAGGGTAGCACAAAGAGAAGTTTTCGCCCCCATGGCCCGCAACGAATGGAAACCCGCCACTTGTCTCTGGATTGATGGAGCGCGGGAAAAGTTGGGAATTTTTCCCAAAGAAAAGTCGAAGGAAATATTGAAAGGGAAAATCCATCCCCTAAACGTGAGCCAATGGGATCGTGCCACGTGTCCAGTGGTGGCAAAAAAATGCAAGACAGGCTCGTGGGAGAAAATGTTAGAGAAAGCTTGCATCCAATGGGGTTTTTCCATGTGTCCAAGTCAGAAAAGATGGTCAAAAGTGACAGAACAAATAGATAAAATATGCCCATGGTGAATCACATCTTGCCACGTGTCCTCAAAGTCATCGGCCGATGGAGAATTTTAGAAAATTTCCAATGGCCAAAATGATGGAAAATGAAGCATCAAGAGCCTGCAGCTGACTAATGGAATCATTGCATGTGGCACCAAATCGGTATGGCGTGGGGATTTTGGGGAAATTTTCCCAAATGCAAAGTGGGAAGATTTCAAATTTTTGGCCCGCCAACCCATTTTGGCGGTGTTGCCCTAAATTTTCAAACGACCATAACTTTTGATCCAGAGCTCGGTTTTTCACATTCTTTATATCAACAGAAAGCTGGTGAAATTATCTACAATATTCTAGGATAAATTTTTTATTTTGATGGAGTTTGGAGAGAGAAAATTGAAAAACGCCTCTGGCACGTGGTAATGAACAAAAATGACATTTCAACCACCATTTTTAATGCAGCATGGCTCGCATTCTCTCCCAGATGGTGAAAAATGTCAGGGAATGGACCTGTAAGGATACCCATCCTATTTATTATGAATTTGGTTAGTGGTTGAAATTTTTCCCATGTTTTCCTGTGTTTCTCTCTCCTGGGCTCATTTTTACACTGTAAAAGCCAGATTTGGCTCGTTTTTTGGAGGTTAGACATTTTTTATGTTTTGTAGGCTCCCTCCTTCACCTTGAAAAGTGATTTTGTGGAATATCAGACCTTTTCCAAGACTGTAACATGTTTTCTACCTCTCTGATGTTGTAATGCATGTATTTTTGATATTGGAAATGACAATGCAAGCTCTGTGAATGAGTTTCAATCCTCTGTTTGTGTTGTTTGCTTCATTTATGACCTTCCATTACATTTTATCAGTTTTTGCATGATGTTTGTTGCATTTCTATGATCTGTGTCAATCTGTAAGTAAAAATGCTAACCACTCCTTTGGTGCATCACCTTATTAGCATTAGTTTCAGTTTTTTGCATTCTCTATCTCTGTCCCCTTGGAATTTAGAGTAAGATTTTGAGTTTAAAACCTCTGCAACTTGCAAGTAATACACCTGATCAGAGGAGTTGAGGAACTAGCCTCTAACCTGGAGATTCTTTTCCCATTTTTACAAGTCCCACACTTGGGGAAGAGATTCAATGTTGTGCAATCACACTAGATGTCCAAAATGTCAAACTAGAAATCTGATCAACATCCAGGGGTGCTGCTGATTTGCAACAATAGTTTTGGCATGCCCAGTGGGACCTTAGAGGTCTTCATCTTCATTACAACAAAATTTATGTGCATTTGTTGCAAGTTTCTTTCTTAAAAGATCCCTAAATTACACATCTGGCGACTCCAAGGAAGAAGAATCAGCTGGTTTTAGCAGTGCAGACCTGAAAACTCATGAGAAGAATCACCACAAGGTCAAGAGTTGGAGAAGAAGAGGTGCTATTTGAATATCTGCAATTATCTCCAAGAAGAAGACAAAGAGGGAGGAGAATTCAAAGGTCTCCATCTCCACCAAACAGGACTCTATCAACTCCTCCACCTGGTAGGCCTTTCATTCAATCAACAAGGGTTCTAAGGCCAATCAGAATGGCACAAAACAACCCCTATGTCAATTTCTTTGGGCAGAGCTCCACTTGCTCTCAATGCATGAAATCCAATCCCGGTTGCAACATTGAAGAACATTCCATACTTTATCTTGGAGATAATCGGACCACTCCTGGTGATCATGTCATGGATATTGCTAATATTTGTGCAATCCATGAGATTAATGAGATGCAATTTCTTTGTCAAATTGTTGACATCTTCATTGAAAGGGAAAGCTTTGCAATGGTTTAGGAGTCTTGCCTCGGGTTCTATCCAAAATTAGAACCAGCTATATATAGCCCTCCATGAGTAGTTTGGAGAAATGGGAGATAACTTGTCCCTTTTAGAATAGTTGAAAACCATCAAGAGAGCTCCCAATGATCATCTGGTGACTTCAACTTCAGGTTTCAAATGACTTTGGAGAGGATTCCGGTGGTAGTAAGGCCAACAAAAAAGGTGCTTTTCTATATTACCTTAAATCTCTAAATTCTGATATTTCTATGTTAATTCAATCCATGGGAGGCACAACTATCCCTGTTGCTTATAGCATTGCCATTAGAGCTGAAAATTGTTTGATTCAAGTTGGCAAGCTAGCTCCTAGGCCTTCAATGCCATTGTATCCAAGTTTAGAGAGCCCAATCTTGGTAAATTTTCTATTTTAGCTCCTATTCCCACTCCTAGAAGTCGAATTCAAGTGAAGCTTCTACTTCATCTTCTAGTGCCTCAAATGAACTTTAAGAAGTCATGAAGCAATTGAAAAATTTAGGTAATGAGCTGGTTACACTCAAGAGGAAGAAAGCGCAAGGTTTTAGACCTTCTTTCCAGCCTCAAGCTCAGCCTAACAAGTAGCCATACCAACCTCAAAGACCACCCAATCCAGTTGCAAATTTAAATCAAGCAAGACCTTGCCAATAGACCATTTCAGCCCTATAATCCCAATGCTACATCTGTCTTTAAAGTAATAGTGCCGGTGCAAAACAACATAACTCAAGAGTATGATTGGTGTTTTCCATGTAATGAACCTCACAACTAGTCTATGTGTTTCAACGGTGCTTTAAATCAAGCATTAATGGTGACAACAAACTGGTGTGGAGGGTGAAGGGAATCAAGGAAATAACCAACAACAAGAAACATCCTAGCAACAATCAGCTCCAAATGATACCTCACTTGTAAACCCACGTGACGAGAAGATTTTTGTGGCATGAATCAAATAATATTCCAAAGTGTTGTAGCCAAAACGAGGTCAAAAAGGAGAAATTTTGGTGAAGAACAACCATTGGCTCCGAGTAATCCACAACCTTCTACCACCCCATAGGTTATTGGCAAACAAAATGCAGTTCCAAACACGCAAGGGCTGCTAAAAAACAGCTCCTAGGCCAACTCAAATGCCGGTTGTTGCTGCCCATGTGCAAGGAATGAATGTGTAGGCCAAGGGATATTAGATAGATACTTCATCTCCATTCAACATCATTGATCAGATGAAGAAGAAAAATGTAAACATATCAATGTGGGAATCACTATCCATCCAGGGCAAAGAGATTTGCTACAAGTTGCCATGAAGGACTGGTCAACTTCAAATCAGCAGGTCCAAATGCAAGAGAAGGTACTCACAAATGCTTCCCAGCCTAAGGGGAATCATGGAGGATGGCAAGGTAAAATGTTGAATCCCCCTCCATTCTATGTTTCATTGATCATTGGAAACCAATTAGTACACAATTGCATGATTGATTCTAAGGAAAGTAGTTCAGTAATGCCCAAGAAAATAGCTGATCAGTTGGGGTTTCAATATGAATTCATATCCAAAGCGGTAGTGAAATTGGATGGGACAACAAGAATAACATGATTGGAGTGATTAAAAATTTGAGTCTTACTTTGCATGCATGCCCCAACATTGTTATTTTACAACATGTCTCGTCATAGACCTTCCACCACTCTTTTCCCTATATCTGTCAAGGGATTTCTTAGCCAAGATTAGAGGGTACCTATCCACCGATTGGTCACACATGTTGTTTATGTAACACTCTAAAACTGTTGTTACTTCCCCGAGCATTCAAGTGTTGATATATGATTTCTTACGCAAAAGGATGTGTTCCTTTGATTGTGAAGTCATGCTTGATATGTCTCGTATCTTCTTTGCAATTGAAGATCTTTGGTGAGTCGGAATATGATTGGAATCTTTTATTTCTTTCATTTCTACACCGAGTTTAATCGATATCGAAATGAATTATGGAATTATTCATCTATAAGACCCGACACGGGATCGTGGCATTGATCCAAGAGATCTTTGTAAGTTATTTCGGGATAAACAAAAATTATAGACCTTACGCAGGTTGCAAGGTCTGAATGAGTTGAACAAGCTATTTCGGAGTCTAACTCAGACGGAACGTGTTAAATGAATTGGTTCCCGATATTGTAATATCAGGAAGGTCTCGATCGTGGGCCAGGTAATAAATTCAGATACATTTATTCAACTAGCCTATTGGCAGTGCTAGAGTGAATCCTTTTCGTGAATGTATGTCTGTAGGTTATTTTTATGAACATTTTAAATGTTAGACCTAAACTGGATTTATTAAGGTTAGTAACCTAAAACTAAACTAAAATCTATGGGTTAGATTAGTGTTAATCTAACCTAGGCCTAAGATATAAGCTAAATGTTCTAAGTTAGTAACTTTGTGCTATGGAGGTTAGAGTAAGTTGCATCTTAAAATCCTAACCTATGTTACTAACCTAACTAATGAACAAGGAGGAAAGGGGACCTATGAAAGGGTGCGAGCCATGGGTGGCAGTTCCTATGGCATTAAATGGGATGGATAAGCATGAAGGACAGGTAAATGGTAGAAGTTTAAACAGCTAGTAAGGCTGACGTGGCAGAGTCACCGAAGTTAGAAATGGTCTTCAACTTCCATTTGTCCATCGCCAACTATGGCGGTCGGTGGCAATGGAGATTGAGCGGGAAATTTGGAGTAAATGTAATTAATGAACTCGGTCTTCAAGCTCGGGTTTCTCGGGAAGGCATGCAAAATGGAAAACTGGTAGTTTGTTTGGTTTTTCATGCGCTCTGGTTTTCCCTCTGTCTGATCATTGGTTCTTCGCACCAGTCTACTTGGTGTTGCATGGCAAATATGAGTGTAACTAGCTCTTTTCTCTGGCAAGGAAAGTTTATAAGGCATGGAAATAACAAGTTATTGTTGTTGAATCTAACGTGGAAAAAGAGGAGAAGGCACGAGCTCTTTCAGTGGTCTTCTTCGGATTTTTAAGCAAATAACTAGGCATGTTAGGCTCTAACTTTTAAAGATCTTGCATTTTTTTCAAATGATTTCATTAGAACAACTCTGTTCAAATGATTTTCGGGTTCAGTTGGTTTTTATGGTAGCCTTGTGTGATTCAGTTGTTGTATTTTCTTAACCGGCTCGATTTTTCAAGTAAACCCTTGATGGGTGTGCATTTTGTTTCGAATGGATGTATTACCTTGCTGTATTTTGCATTCTGGTTGGATTTTGAAGAAATGTTGCAAGGAAAATATATGAATTTGGCTCTGTAGGAGTTTAAGAATTGTTTTCTTGTTTGATTCAGACTTAAGTCTATACCTCACTGTTTTCTCTTGTTGTAACGATTCTGTTGGATTTCTTGAAGTGTACAGTATATACGACTTCTCTAAAAGTTTTTGTGAGTAATATGTGTTATGGTTGCTGAATCTTGTTGGATCTTGCTATAATACTTAAGTTACTTCTGTTTGGATAACTCGCTGTGTTATTGTATTCGAATGCGACTTTGTAGAAGTTATTTCCCCCTTGTGTTGCAATTATGGGATATAACCCGTTGATAGTTTGCAATATATTTGTTTATACACAAAATGACTCTGTGGAGTTCTTGGAATGGTTCGTATATTATGGTCTTCTGTAGAAGTCATATATGTGAATACTGGTAGTTTGATTCAGTCGGAGTCCTGGAGGGGTAATTGGTAATACGACTTCAGTTGTCTTAATATGAATACTTTCGCTTAGCAAAGAATTTCTTGGTACAGACTCAGTTGGTGTACTTTTTATATTTTGTCTTCTGCTTAAGCTTAAAAAGAATAGTATTGTTTGGATTCAGTTGAAGTCCTTGATAGGAAACCAGTGTTTCTGCTTCTGTATAAGCCTGGTTATGAACACTTATTGCTATTGGCTCTGTTGGAACCCTTAATATTATATATATATATATATCTTGTATTTGGGCTTCTGTAGAAGTTAGTCGTGAATGCCATACGTTTCTACTTCTGAAGGAGTTCAGATGTGAACATGGTATGATATTGTTTTGATTGGAATTTTTGGATTGATATGTATCATGTATCTTTCTACTTCTGTAGAAGTTTATTTGAAGAGTACCACATGGTTGGAATCCTTGATATGTGACTGGTGTTTCTACTTCTGTGTAAGTCCTGTTATGATTTCGGTCGATACTGACTCAGTGAGAGTCCTTGACAGGTATCTAGTATTTTTAATTTCATTCAAAGCTGGGTTATGAATGTTGTTGTTATTATGAATACTAAATGTTATCAACTTTGGTGGAGACACTGAAAAGTAATTTATGTTGTAACATCTGTAGGAGTTCTTGCTGTGAGTACTTTTAGTATTCTTGATTTGTTGTCATACGAATTCAACTTCAATTGAAACCTTTAATATAAGTATTGGTTGAATTTGGCACTGTTCGAGCCCATGTTATGTTGTATGTTGGTTCGATTCTCGATTTTTTCCGTCTTTGTGTTTTAGTAGGGATTAAATTGAACTAAATTTTGATGTGAGTTTCGACTCAGTGGGATTGTTCTTGTGTTTGAACATGATTACATCTTCTGTTAGGATGAATATCTAGTCTTGAGCTTGACTGAACTAAGGAGCTGTCGACTACACCTCGACAGACGATGGCATTGAATATTTTATTGTTTGTAGATTTGTATGGAAGGTTATGTGGATTCTATTTGATAGATTATTCATCACTACCTTGGCATGTGAGCTATGGTAGTGCGATAGTAAGCTACAGGAAATTGTTATATTTAAACTTTAACAAAACTGTGGTTCTTCTTGTGGCTCGTCTGACTTATTAGTATGCACATAAGGTGAATGCTTTACTCTCGAGGGACGGTATAGTCATGAGCTTGTTGGAAGTGAAATAGGAATGACTCATTTTCTTTCTCTTCTGTTGTAAAGTATATGTTGTTATATTTTTAACTAACCATTGGAACTGCTTTTTAACATATTGATGGAATCATGAATTGTTATGATATTCATTTGACTATGTTGAATGTAAGGGTCTGTCTGATGGGTGTTGTCCTTGGGATTCAGATGGATAGTTGTTTTGGATAATTTCATTCTTCGTGATCCCTAATATTTTGATGAAATATTTGAAAAGTATCTAGGACTATTTAGTAACGATAATTTGAGTTACGCATTTATAGTCATGTTTTTATTACAAAAGCATAGTCCGAAATATGTTTACTTGTTTGGTGAAATGATCTCATTTAAATAGGTTGTTTAATGAAAAGCAGTTGGTGGATTACAATTGTTTTAAGAGTTAGTGCTTATCATGTTCGATTCATCGAACCCGACCCATGTTGACAATTTTTCCGAGATGGTTGCAGCGTAAGTGGTAAAAGCATGCGAGATATGATAGGATGTTCAGATTGTTTAATTTGGTTTTATGATGAATTACTGATTGATTCTATAAATGTACTATATGAGGAAAGATGTTATTTTTTTGTTGAAATATTATATCAAGTATGTTGAATGCATAAAATGTATTTGATTAGCCTGAAAGGAATAAAGAGAGATATTTGTTACTTATGTGTTTGTATTCATATCTTGATAGTTTGACCTTCTTCGGTTCAAATGATCTTGAGAGCATTGTTATTATTGTATAATTTGGAGAATTTTGTGATTATCAATGTAAGCTTGCAAGAATAAGTGACTGAATACTTATGATTGTTTAGTAGTTCTAGTATGTTCTATCTAAAGCTAAATTGGAATTTAGATCACTGTCTTTCTGGAAGCTAGGGTTAAAATAAACCGGAGCAGGAAGTTAAACAAGCTGAATAAATTATTACTTCCTAGTCTTGACCTAAGTCAAGACAACATTTAATTGGATTCTTAATCACTATATCTCGATATTAATAAGTAAGATATAAATTCAGTTATGAGAACTGATATAAACCTAAAAAGGGTTTGGTTAGCAATCTCATGTGAAGGATGAGAGTAATTGTCCAATTTCGTTGATATAGAATTATGTATATTCTATGAACTCCTTGATGGGACCTCTAGTCTTAATAACTTCTCTTATGTAATGGTTTTTATTAAGAAAGGTCACTCTTAGGTGAGGAACCCAGGGATCGGGAAAGGCTAACCTTAGGGGAACGTCTTTTAGTATAATTTAAACTCAACGTGCATAACACTTATTAATAAGTAGATATTTTTGAGGCGGATTTAAAGGTTGATGGCACAAGTCAACTGCAGGGTTGTACCTTCGAGAAGATTAGGATCTTCTCGAAGATACAACAAATGCAGTGACTTATGACGACACCCTTTGCATTGATTGTTAAGATTTACACCTTAAACTCGAACAAGTTACTCTGGGACTGATTAGGAATGTGGTCACGTTATAAGGCTGCCTAGGAGACTCGGGGTATCTTGACACACTGGTTTAACTAGGGTTGACCCAGTATGTCAGCGTATCCCTAGTCCTCGGGAGCATCCATATAACGTTGTCACCTTACTAATCCATTTCCGAGTGAATAACTTGGGATAGGAGAGACTGACAGAAGTCAGTATAAGACATTCTACATAACATAGGAATGGGGTGAAGGACGTATTCTAGATTGACGAGTATGCCGTCAAGGAATACGAGACATAAGCATTATGTTTCAAATCTTTGGCCAAAGTATCGCAAGTTCTGATTGCGTTGTCCTAAGTCACCTAGTCTAAGGGATGAGATGCCAATGAATAATGGTAACAATTATTCAGATAGGTTCCTTAGACAGAGCATTCTGAATCCCAGATTAGGGAAGAGAACCGCAAGAGTGATGTGTTAAATAAAAACGCTAGCTCTTAATACACATGAATAGATTGGTAGATTACCGAGTCATGGAATGAATAGATTGGAGGTACTCCGAGTCATTATAGCTACATATGGTTATCTGTTATAAGAATGGTTGCTTTGATTTGTGAGTTCTAAATTATGTATTTAGAACCAGGAAGCATTTATCAAAAAAAAAAAAAAAAAAAAATTTACTTGTTCTAATGTATAAAATGAGGATGTTACATCTTGGTATCAGAGCTGAAGGTTGCAGCTCTTGGACCTATTGTGTCCATAATCTGATGAAAACTTGAATTTTCTTGTAACAGAAAATGGTTAGAACAAGAGGGAACATTGTGAATAATGCTCCACCTGAAGGAGGGGCGGCAACAACCCAAAAACTTGATGAGATCCTTGCTGCCCTGTTGGACACAAGAGATCGTTTAGCTGTACTTGAACAACAGGTGATGGGAAATGAGGAGGATGAAGAAGCTGGTAATAACAATCAGCAACCTCCTGAGGACAACCCCAATATGGGTGTTGATGTTAATGCTGGGAATGCACCTGTCCAACCAGAAAACAAAAAGGCCAGGTTGGCAGCAGAACTCACTAATGATATAAAAAGGATAAGTCCACCTAAGTATGATGGCACCACATTAGGAGATGGAGCTGAGAACTGGCTCAGTGAAATGGAGAAGTACTTTGCAATAAGAAACTTCTCAGAGGAAACCAAAGCTATTTGGGGAGCCTATCAGCTTTCCCACGAAGCATCTTTGTGGTGGGATAGCCGTAAAGCAGAGCTAAATATTGATGAGACCAACGTTACTTGGGATCAATTTAAAGGCTATTTTAGGCAACGTTGGCTGCCACAACTTTTCTATGATCAGAAAATGACAGAATTCCAGAACTTAGCTCAAGGGAAGCTAAGTAATCGAATCTCGGGAGTGGTTTACAAAACTCCTCAAGTATGTACAACAGTATCAAATTGACGAGAAGTTCAGAATACAGAAATTCATCATGGGATTGAATCCCATGATAGAGGGAGAGGTCGATGTTCACAGTCCAACCACTATGGAAGGAGTTGTTGAAAAGGCCATAAGACAAGAATAGAAATTAAAGGCTATTTCTGCTCATAAAGAGGAAGTGCGGAAGAAGACTGCAAGCCCTTCTTCAACCTCTCTTGCACACAAAAAGGGACCATGGAAAAAGTTTGGAAAAAAAAGTAAGTTTCCAGGGGATAATAGTAAGAAAGCAGTGGCAACTAAGCCTGCTGGAAATGTAAGGGATAATTTTGCCAAAAATTATAACAATGGGCAGAAGCCGTATGGAGGACAATGTGACAATTACAAAAGTCTGGAGGCAATTTTGAGCCTAAAAAGGGACCTGTAGGAGGATGCTACAATTGTGGCAAAGACCACTACGCAAATCAGTGCCCTTTGAAGAAGGATGATCGTAATCAGCAACATAAGATACATGTTTGCAAAGAGAGCAAGCAAGCTGAAAAGCAAGTGACACCTATAGAAGTTCCGAGTAAGTTATTTGGCATACATGTCACTATTCTTTTTGATACGGATCTCTACCGAATGTTTTATTTCTAATAAACTTGCTTCTAAACTTAAAAGAAAAGATGGAAAAATGGATAAATCTTAGACTGTACAGTATGGTAATAACTCTGTTCATACAGTGAGTATGTGTCTTTTTGGGGTAGTCTTTGACTTACCTAAATTTTCCACAGAAGTTGACCTCTATGTTGCACCTTTGGGATCGTATGACATTGTCATCAGTGTCAATTGGTTAGCTGACCATAAAGCAAAAGTAGACTGCTATGAAAAGAACATAAAATGTTTAGATGATCAGCTGGAAACAATAGAGATTCAAGGGGTTAAATGGGAAATTTCAGTTAGAAAACTGTCAGCTATGCAGCTTAAAAAGGCTAAAAATAAAGGATGTACCCTTTATGCAGTAAAGATATCTGAATTTTTAGAAGAAGATGGTGATTCCATGAAACGATTTCCTCTGCTACAAAGTTTCAGGGATGTTTTTCCTGAGGAATTACCAGGGTTACCACCTAAGAGGGAATTTGACTTCACCATCGAAATCAAACCAGGAACTGAACCTATTTCCAAAGCACCTTATCAGATGACTACTACAGAGTTAGTCGAGCTTAAGGCACAATTGCAAGAACTTTTGTCTAAAGGTTTGATTAGACCAAGTGTTTCACCTTGGGGAGCGCCTGTAATATTTGTGAAAAAGAAGGATGGAACACTTAGGTTGTGTATTGATTATCGGATGTTGAATAAAGCAACAATCAAGAACAAATATCCACTTCCAAGGATTGATGATTTATTTGATCAGATGCGTGGGGCAGCGGTTTATTCTAAGATAGATCTTCGATCTGGTTATCATTAGTTAAGGATTAGAGAAGAAGATATTCATAAAACAGCTTTCCGAACAAGGTACGGACATTATGAATTCACAGTTCTACCCTTTGGATTAACTAATGCACCCGCAACTTTTATGAACTTAATGAATAATATTTTTCAAGAATATCTGGACAAGTTTGTACTTGTATTCTTGGATGATATTCTCATTTATTCTAAAAGCATTGAGGAGCACAATGAGCATTTGAAGATAGTTTTGGGAATTTTGAGAAAAAGAAAGTTGTATGGTAAGTTATCCAAATGTTCTTTCTTTGATTCAGAAGTTCACTATTTGGGTCATGTCATAAGTAAAGAAGGAATTGCTGTAGATCCTTCAAAAATAGTGGCAATAACTGAGTGGCCTGCACTAAAGAATGTGCATGAAATAAGGAGATTCATGGGTCTTGCTGGTTACTATAGAAAATTTGTTAAGGATTTTTCTAAAGTGGCTGCACCAATAACTTCATTGCAGAAGAAGGATAAGAAATTTATTTGGAATGATAAGTGCGAAGTGGCTTTCAAAAGTCTGAAAAGCTAGTTGACTTCTGCACCTATATTATTGTACTGCAGACCTAATGGGAGCTTTCTTGTTGTAACGGATGCTTCGGGGAAGGCCTTGGAGGTGTTTTGTTACAAAATGATCAATTCATAGCATATGAAAGTAGAAAACATAAGTTACATGAGCTGAATTATTCTCCTCATGATTTGGAGCTTCTACCATTGTTCATGCACTTCAAGTCCTGGAGACACTATTTACTTGGGAAACCTTTTGAGTTAAAAACGATCACTTAGGACTGAAATATATTTTTACTCACCTAATCTAAATGCAGACAGAGAGAAGGTGGTTAGAATTTTTATCACAATATGATTTTGAGATTAGCTACATCAAAGGAAGGAGAATAGAGTAGAGGATGCTCTAAGTCGTAGGAGGCACATTTCTGCTCTTATAACATTAAGAATTCAATTTAAGGATGAGGTAAAAAGTGCCTCAGAATCTGATATTTACTTTCAGCAAGTAAAAGCAGCGCTTACTGCAGAACCTAATGATGAAAGGTATAAAGGTTTTCATTTTGATAATGAAGGAATCTTGCGTTATGAAAACAGGGTATACGTACTATCGTTGAATGATTTGAGAAAGAAGTTGTTAGTTGAATTTCATAATTCACCTTTCTCTGGACACCTGGGTATCACAAAAATGCTTGCTGATCTGAAACAACAATACTTTTGGAAAGGTATGAAAAAGGATGTCATTAATTTTGTGACTCATTGTTTGGAGTGTCAGTGGGTTAAGGCAGAACATATGCACCCTGCTGGACTGTTATATCCTCATAGCATACCGCAGTACAAATGGCAAGTAATAACCATGGATTTTGTACAAGGATTACCCATGTCCAGGAATAAACATGATGTTATCCTGGTAGTTGTAGATAAACTGACTAAGGTAGCTCATTTCATCACTGGAAATCTAAAGGATGATTCACCAGTGCTGGCCAAAAGATTCGTACACAAAATTTTCAGATTGCATGGTGTACCAGAATTGATTATATCTGACAGGGATCCAAGAATGACGTCAAGATTTTGGCAAATGCTTAATTCAGCTCTTGGAACAAAACTAAACTTCAATTCTGCATATCATCCGGAAACGGATGGAAAAACTGAGAGGGTAAATCAAGTGTTGGAAGACATGTTGCAAATGTATTGCATGGATCAACAGTATAAATGGGAAGAGTATCTTCCATTAGTTGAATTCGCATACAACAACACTTATCATTCATCTCTTAAAATGGCACCATTTGAAGCACTTTATGGAAGAAAGTGCGAACTCCTATTATGCTGGGATAGTGTTGAGGATAGAGTGGTAATTGGACCAGAGATTCTCACAGAAATGGAACAACAAGTTAAGCTAATTCGTGAACAATTAAAGGAAGCAGCAGATAGGTAGAAGAGCTATGCTGACCTTAAGCAGGTTGATTGAAGGTTTGAGCTTGGTGAGAAGGTTTTTCTTCATGTTAAACCCAGAAAGAGTTCTATAACTTTTGGCAAGGCTGCTAAGTTGTCACCTCGTTTCGTGGGACCTTTCGAAATTATCGAAATAATCAATCCTGTAGCTTATCGTTTAGCATTACCACCTGCTTTATCTCGCATGCATGATGTTTTCCATATTTCTTTGCTTAAGAAATACGTTTCAGATCTGTCACATGTTTTAAATTGGAATTCCTTGCAGGTCCAAGACCCAGGAATAATCATGGTTAAACCCACACGAGTGCTGGAAACTCACCAATTGCATTTGAGAAATCGTGAAATACAGCAATGTAAGGTCTAGTGGGACCAGTTTAACGAAGAAAGTGCAACTTGGGAAAATCTGGAAGAGATGAAAATTGCTTTTCCTTTTCTTTTTCAACAGAATGAAATCTGTTGACAAAACATTTCTTTTATGAACTTATCTTTTTCAAGTTTATATGAAAGCCAGATGGAGGCAAACATTATTCAGGTTGAATAAAATGTGTTGTGACATTGATTTCTGGAACTATTCAAGTTGGAAATAGTCGCATTGTTTTGTGAACTAATAAATTAGTTGACCTGAAGGTTAATCGAATATGTAATCATCGGGATGATGAATATTTTAGGAGGAAGCATGTAATGTTGTTTATGTAACACTCGAACTATTGTTACTTCCTCCTAAGCATTCAAGTGTTGATATATGATTTCTTCGTAAAAGGATGTGTTCCTTTGATTGTGAAGTCATGCTTGATATGTACCGTATCTTCTTTGCAATTGAAGATCTTTGACCGTAGTCGGAATATGATTGGATCGTTTTATTTCTTTCATTTTTGCACTGAGTTTAATCGATCTCGAATGAATTATGGAGTTATCCATCTATAAGACCCAACCTGGGATCAGTGGCATTGATCCAAGAGATGCTGTAAGTTTATTCGGGATGAACAAAAATTATAGACCTTACAGTTGCAAGGTCTGAATGCGTTGAACAAGCTATTCCGGAGTCTAACTCAGACGGAACATGTTAAATGAATTGGTTCCCGATATCGTAATATCAGGAAGGTCTCGATCGTGGGCCAGGTAATAAATTCAGATACATTTATTCAACTAGCCTATTGGCAGTGCTGGAGTGAATCCTTTTCGTGAATGTATGTCTGTAGGTTCTTTTTATGAACATTTTAAATGTTAGACCTAAACTGGATTTATTAAGGTTAGTAACCTAAAACTAAACTATAATCTATGGGTTAGATTAGTGTTAATCTAACCTAGGCCTAAGCTATAAGCTAAATGTTCTAAGTTAGTAACCTAGTGCTATGGAGGTTAGACTAAGTAGCATCTTAAAATCCTAACCTATGTTACTAACCTAACTAATGAACAAGGAGGAAAGGGGACCTATGAAAGGGTGCGAGCCATGGGCGGCAGTTCCTATGGCATTAAATGGGATGGATAAGCATGAAGGATAGGTAAATGGTAGAAGTTTAAATGGCTAGTAAGGCTGACGTGGCAGAGTCGCCAAAGTTAGAAATGGTCTTCGACTTGCATTTGTCCATCGCCAACTATGGCGGTCGGTGGCAATGGAGATTGAGCGGGAAATTTGGAGTAAATGCAATTAATGAACTCGGTCTTCGAGCTCGGGTTTCTCGGG
The DNA here is from genome assembly GCA_018340775.1 of Taxus wallichiana var. yunnanensis. Taxonomy (NCBI): domain Eukaryota; kingdom Viridiplantae; phylum Streptophyta; class Pinopsida; order Cupressales; family Taxaceae; genus Taxus; species Taxus wallichiana. The sequence continues at coordinate 846,121,777 of CM031239.1, forward strand.
AAGGCATGCAAAATGGAAAACTGGTAGTTTGTTTGGTTTTTCATGCGCTCCGGTTTTCCCTCTGTCTGATCACTGGTTCTTCGCACCAGTCTACTTGGTGTTGCATGGCAAATATGAGCGTAACTAGCTCTTTTCTCTGGCAAGGAAAGTTTATAAGGCATGGAAATAACAAGTTATTGTTGTTGAATCTAACGTGGAAAAAGAGGAGAAGGCACGAGCTCTTTCAGTGGTCTTCTTCGGATTTTTAAGAAAATAACCAGGCATGTTAGGCTCTAACTTTTAAAGATCTTGCTTTCTTTCAAATGATTTCATTAGAACAACTCTGTTCAAATGATTTTCGGGTTCAGTTGGTTTTTATGGTAGCCTTGTGTGATTTAGTTGTTGTATTTTCTTAACCGGCTCGATTTTTCGAGTAAACCCTTGATGGGTGTGCATTTTGTTTCGAACGGATGTATTACCTTGCTGTGTTTTGCATTCCGGTTGGATTTTGAAGAAATGTTGCAAGGAAAATATATGAATTTGGCTCTGTAGGAGTTTAAGAATTGTTTTCTTGTCTGATTCGGACTTAAGTCTATACCTCGCTGTTTTCTCTTGTTGAAACGATTCTGTTGGATTTCTTGAGTGTACAGTATATACGACTTCTCTAAAAGTTTTGTCGTGAGTAATATGTGTTATGGTTGCTGAATCTTGTTGGATCTTGCTATAATACTTAAGTTACTTCTGTTTGGATAACTCGCTGTGTTATTGTATTCGAATGCGACTTTGTAGAAGTTATTTCCCCCCTTGTGTTGCAATTATGGGATTTAACCCGTTGATAGTTTGCAATATATTTGTTTATACACAAAATGACTCTGTGGAGTTCTTGGAATGGTTCGTATATTATGGTCTTCTGTAGAAGTCATATATGTGAATACTGGTAGTTTGATTCAGTCGGAGTCCTGGAGGGGTAATTGGTAATACGACTTCAGTTGTCTTAATATGAATACTTTCGCTTAGCAAAGAATTTCTTGGTACAGACTCAGTTGGTGTACTTTTTATATTTTGTCTTCTGCTTAAGCTTAAAATGAATACTGTTGTTTGGATTCAGTTGAAGTCCTTGATAGGAAACCAGTGTTTCTGCTTCTGTATAAGCCTGGTTATGAACACTTATTGCTATTGGCTCTGTTGGAACCCTTAATATTATATATATATATATATATATATATATCTTGTATTTGGGCTTCTGTAGAAGTTAGTCATGAATGCCATACGTTTCTACTTCTGAAGGAGTTCAGATGTGAACACGGTATGATATTGTTTTGATTGGAATTTTTGGATTGATATGTATCATGTATCTTTCTACTTCTGTAGAAGTTTATTTGAAGAGTACCACATGGTTGGAATCCTTGATATGTGACTGGTGTTTCTACTTCTGTGTAATTCCTGTGTAATGATTTTAGTCAATACATCGACTCAGTGAGAGTCCTTGACAGGTATCTAGTATTTTTAATTTCATTCAAAGCTGGGTTATGAATGTTGTTGTTATTATGAATACTAAATGTTATCAACTTTGGTGGAGACACTGAAAAGTAATTTATGTTGTAACATCTGTAGGAGTTCTTGCTGTGAGTACTTTTAGTATTCTTGATTTGTTGTCATACGAATTCAACTTCAATTGAAACCTTTAATATAAGTATTGGTTGAATTTGGCACTGTTCGAGCCCATGTTATGTTGTATGTTGGTTCGATTCTCGATTTTTGTCCTTGTTGTGTTTTAGTAGGGATTAAATTGAACTGAATGTTGATGTGAGTTTCGACTCAGTGGGATTGTTCTTGTGTTTGAACATGATTACATCTTCTGTTAGCATGAATATCTAGTCTTGAGCTTGACTGAACTAAGGAGCTGTCGACTGCACCTCGACAGGCGATGGCATTGAATATTTTCTTGTTTGTCGATTTGTATGGAAGGTTATGTGGAGTCTATTTGATAGATTATTCATCACTACCTTGGCGTGAGAGCTACGGTACTTCTAGTAAGCTATAAGAAATTGTTATATTTAAACTTTAACAAAACTGTGGTTCTTCTTGTGGCTCGTCTGACTTATTCGTATGCATATAAGGTGAATGCTTTACTCTCGAGGGGACGGTACAGTCATGAGCTTGTTGGAAGGGAAATAGGAATGACTCATTTTCTTTCTCTTCTGTTGTAAAGTATATGTTGTTATATTTTTAACTAACCATTGGAACTGTTTTAACATATTGATGGAATCATGATTTGTTATGATATTCATTTTACTATGTTGAATGTAAGGGTCTGTCTGATGGGTGTTGTCCTTGGGATTCAGATGGATAGTTGTTTTGGATACTTTCGTTCTTCTTGATCCCTAATATTTTGATGAAATATTTGAAAAGTATCTAGGACTATTTAGTAATGATAATTTGAGTTACGCGTTTATAGTCATGTTTGTATTACAAAAGCATAGTCTGAAATATGTTTACTTGTTTGGTGAAATGATCTCATTTAAACAGGTTGTTTAATGAAAACAGTTGGTGGATTGCAATTGTTTTAAGAGTTAGTGCTTATCATGCTCAGTTCATCGAATTGACCCATGTTGACAATTTTGCAGATGGTTGCCGTAAGTGGTAAAAGCACGCAGATCTGATAGGATGTTCAGATTGTTTAATTTGGTTTTATGATGAATTACAACTTGATTCTCTAAATGTACTATATGAGGAAAGATGTTCTTTTTCTGTTGAAATATTGTATCAAGTATGCTGAATGCATAAAATGTATTTGATTAGCCTGAAGGGAATAAAGAGAGATATTTGTTACTTATGTGTTTGTATTCATATCTTGATAGTTTGACCTTCTTCGGTTCAAATGATCTTGAGAGCATTGTTATTATTGTATAATTTGGAGACTTTTGTGATTATCAATGTAAGCTTGCAAGAATAAGTGACTGAATACTTATGATTGTTTAGTAGTTCTAGTATGTTCTATCTAAAGCTAAATTGGAATTTAGATCACTGTCTTTCTGGAAGCTAGGGTTAAAATAAACCGGAGCAGGAAGTTAAACAAGCTGAATAAATTATTACTTCCTAGTCTTGACCTAAGTCAAGACAACGTTTAATTGGATTCTTAATCACTATATCTCGATATTAATAAGTAAGATATAAATTCAGTTATGAGAACTGATATAAACCTAAAAAGGGTTTGGTTAGCAATCTCATGTGAAGGATGAGAGTAATTGTCCAATTTCGTTGATATAGAATTATGTATATTCTATGAACTCCTTGATGGGACCTCTAGTCTTAATAACTTCTCTTGTGTAATGGGTTTTATTAAGAAAGGTCATTCTAAGGTGAGGAACCCAGGGATCGGGAAAGGCTAACCTTAGGGGAACGTCTTTTAGTATAATTTAAACTCAACGTGCGTAACACTTATTAATAAGTAGATCTTTTCGAGGTGGATTTAAAGGTTGACGGCACAAGTCAACTGTAGGGTTGTACCTTCGAGAAGATTAGGATCTTCTCGAAGATACAACAATGCAGGTGACTTATGACGACACCCTTTGCATTGATCGTTAAGATTTACACCTTAAACTCGAACAAGTTACTCTGGGACTGATTAGGAATGTGGTCACGTTATAAGGCTGCCTAGGAGACTCGGGGTATCTTGACACACTGGTTTAACTAGGGTTGACCCAGTATGTCAGCGTATCCCTAGTCCTCGGGAGCATCCATATAATGTTGTCACCTTACTAATCCATTTTCGAGTGAATAACTTGGGATAGGAGAGACTGCGATGGAAGTCGTATAAGACATTCTACATAACATAGGAATGGGGTGAAGGACGTATTCCAGATTGACGAGTATGCCGTCAAGGAATACGAGACATAAGCATTATGTTTCAAATCTTTGGCCAAAGTATCGCAAGCTGCTGATTGCATTGTCCTAAGTCACCTAGTCTAAGGGATGAGATGCCGATGAATAATGGTAACAATTATTCAGATAGGTTCCTTAGACAGAGCATTCTGAATCCCAGATTAGGGAAGAGAACCGTAAGAGTGATGTGTTAAATAAAAACGCTAACTCTTAATACACATGAATAGATCGGTAGATTACCAAGTCATGGAATGAATAGATCGGAGGTACTCCGAGTCATTACAGCTGCATATGGTTATCTGTTATAAGAATGGTTGCTTTGATTTGTGAGTTCTAAATTATGTATTTAGAACCAGGAAGCATTTATAAAAAAATTAAAAAAATTTACTTGTTCTAATGTATAAAATGAGGATGTTACAGTTTAGAACAAGATATGGAACCAAAGCCACAATCAGTGTCTGATCCTATTACAAACTTTCACATTGAGCCTCATAGTCTAGGCCAAATCAATACCAATTGTTCATTATTTGACCAAGAGGATTATCCAAGCACCGATGAAGCTAACACCAAGGTTGGAAGCATCCCATATTTGACTCTTGATGAATGGGAAAGCAAGGTGCATGCTTTTGATCCTTATCAGGAAATAGAAGAATCTGAGCTAGGAGTCTATTGCATGCATGAAGAAAATCAGCCTATCCCTAGCATCACCAAGCCAGACCACAAGAATGACAATGAGGTATGGCAGTTGTTTTTGATGGATCAAGGAGTAGATAAGGTGCAGGAGGGAGAGCCATGTTTGTTTCACCCCAAGGAGTTAAGTATTATTCAGCTTTTAGATTTTAGTTTTCATGCTCTAATAAAATTGCTGAATATGAAGCTTTGATACAAGGATTGCATTGGTCAATCAAGAGAGGAATAAAGAACTTGCAAGTTTTTGGTGACAGTGAGTTGATTTTCAACCAAGTTAAGGGGCAGCATGCTATCAAGAATGATCTACTCAAGTGATACAAAAATAGGGTGTGGGACCTCATTAAAGATTTTGAGGGCTTTTGCATCAAATCCATTCCTAGAAAAGAGAACCAAGCTGCTGACAGGCTTGCAGCATTTGGAGCATCCTTTAATGTTGTTGAAAGCATCCAAAAGGACAAGGTATAGCCAAACATCCACGTGATTGTAAGGCCTTCAGTGCTAGACAATAATGTAAGTTGGCAAGTGTTTGAAAATGATCAACAAATCATCCATTTCTTGCAAGAAGAGGCTGATTTCTCAGCTAAATTTTAGAACCAACAAACTACCAAAGGGACTTATTACTTTGGAGTCCATTTTCAATCCTAATGATCAGTTTAGGAAGGAGAAAGCAAAAATTCAAGTCAAGGGAGAAAATTCAAGTGTCCATCCCTGGTGGAAGAAGGCAAATCACTCCAAGTTGGTAAAGTGACAACTGAGCAAGAAAGGTATGAGTTCATATAGCTTTGTCAAGGATTCCCGATGTGTTTGCTTGGAGCTATGAAGATTTGAAAGGTTTCAATCCTCGAGTTAGTTCAACACACCATTGAATTGGATCCAAGTGCTAATCCCATCAGTGCAAAAACAAAGGCCGTCAATCTACACATGGAGCCTCTCATGAGAAAAGAATTGAATAATTTGATAGAGTCAAGTATCATATTCCCTATCAAGAATTCTAGTTGGGTGGACAACTTGGTTCCAGTTAGAAAGAAGAGTGGAGAAATCAGATTATGTGTTGACTTCAAAGATTTGAATAGAGCATCTCTCAAGGATCATTATCAACTTCCTTCTATGGAGCAGATCTTGCAAGTTGTTGCTGGTTCCGAGAGGTTTTCATTGTTTGATGGCTATTAGGTACAATAGGATTATGGTCAAAGAAGAGGATCAGTTCAAGACAACCTTTACAACCAAATGGGGAACTTATGCATACAGAAAATGCCATTTGGGCTGTCCAACGCTAGAGCTAATTTTCAAAGAGCAATGGACATGGCGTTCAAGGATTTGATTAACAACATGGTGCTGATATATCTTGATGATATCACTATTTTTTCAAAAAATAAATGAGACCATCTCATTCATTTGAGACAAGTGTTCCAAAGGTGCGAGAGATTTGGAGTATCCTTGAATCCTAAAAAGTGAATTTTTCTAGCCCATGAAGGAAATCTCCTTTGCCACATTTCCTCCAAAGAAGGATTAGCAATTGATCTAGAAAGAGTTGAAGCCATAAGAGCACTACCATTTCCAAGCCACAAGAAGGCCCTTCAAAGTATCTTGGGGAGGATAAATTTTGTTCGGAGGTTTGTCCCAAGTTTTGCAGCCCTAGTCAAGCCTATCACCAAGATGTTAAAGAAAACCATATCTTTCAAATGGACAATAGAAGAAAAGGAAAGTTTTTAAGTAATCAAAGAAGCCATCTCTCAAGCCCCAACTCTCATTAACCTATATTTCTTCAAGGATTTCACCCTCTATGCATTTGGGGGTGATGATACTATTTCTGCAATTTTGGTACAAAGAGAACAAAGACAATGATGAGAAACCAATTGCTTTCTTTAGCCAAAGCCTGGAAGAATATGAGGTGAGGTAATCTCTCATTGAGAATCATGTTCTTGCAGTAATCAATAGCTTAAAGAAATTCAAGCATCTAGTTTCAAAAAACAAGGTTCAGTTGCTGGTTTCTCATGTGGGAGTTAAGGACTTCCTCCTCAACAAAAACTTGAATGAAAAAAGAGGAAGTTGGATTACTCGAGTCATGGAGTATGACATTAAGATCAAAGTCACCAAGTTGTTCAGAGGAAAAGGATTGTGTGAGTAGCTGGTCTTGAATAAACACAAGGAAGCATGCAATGAGAAGGAGGTTGTTTTGGCATTGCAAGATAGCCATGAGTAAGGAAGCACTCAAGAGGAAAATGATGGTACCCTCACTCCTTGTTGGACACAAGACATAATGCACTTCCTAAGAAAAGGTCTATGCCCTCTAGAGATGAACAAGACCAAAAGAAGACACTTTAGATTGCAGGTTGTCCCATATTCCCTTATTGATGGTGTTTTGTTCAAAAGAGATGTGAATGGAGTCTTTGTTGAGATGCATTGGTACAAATTAGATTCACAAGGTGTTGGAAGAGTTTCATGGTGGATCAGTGGTGGTCATTTTGCACCGAGAGTGATAGCTCCGAAGATCATGAGGGCTTGCTATTATTGTCCCAAGATTTTAGTGATTGTTATGCGTGGATCAAGACGTGCAAGAATTGTACATTCTTCACAGGTAAGGAGAGGCTATCGACCTTCCATTACATCCAATTTCAGTTGACCAACCATTCATGCAATGGGGTTTGGATGTCATTGGAGTCATTAATCCAAATTCAAGCCAAGGACACAAATGGATTCTAACAAAGTGGTAGATTACTTCACCAAATGGACTGAAGTAGTAGCACTCAAGGAAGCAAATGAATATGGCATCGGGACTTCTATGAGGGAATAGCAACCATACTTGGCATACATGCTATAATAATATCAGATAATGAATTAGCATTCATTGGGTCAAAGGTAACTAAATGGGCTGTCAAGAATGGGATCTACCTAAGCACTTCATCAAATTATTACCCTCAGGGTAATGGCCAAGCTGAATCTACAAACAAGAATTTGTTAAGGATCATTAGGAGGACTCTTGATGAAAATCAGAGGTCTTGGCATACCAAATTGAAATCAGCCTTATGGGCTGATAGAATAACTCCTAAGACATCTATAGGTAATTCTCCATTCAAACTTGTTTATGGGAGAGAGGTAATTTTGCCCATGTCACTTGAGTTGCCAACATTGGAACTCATGAAACAATTGGAGTTATTGGAGTTTGGACCCATGGAGGTTAGATATGCATAATTGATGGAGCTCCAAGAAATCAGAAATTAGGCATCCCAAGCAATGGAGAAGGATCAAGCTTTGATCAAGAAGACCTTTGATAGGAAGGCCAAGGATAGATCTTTCTAAGTTGGAGATCTAGTGTTAAAATGGGATGAGATTGAGCAAGACCGGGAAGGCATTCTAAATTTGATGCCATTTGGAGTAGCCCATACATGATCACAAAGTGTAAGGACAACAATGCCTTCCAATTGTCTACATTAGATGGTGAAGAATTGCATATTCCAGTCAATGGAATCCATCTGAAGCATTGCTACTGAAGGAAATTCTCAACCTTGTACATATTAGATTAGGTTTTCATTCCTCCAAGTGCTTGTGCACACTGTTTTTTTGCAGATTAGTTTTTCTTTCCCTAAGTGCTTTGACACAAGCTTGTTGTTCTAGGAAATGTGTTTTACAGGCCTTGCTCCAATCAGATGGTGTTCTACCTTCCATCTTCCTCCTTGCAGTGTTCTAATCAGTTGGGGTACCAAGAAGATAATTTAATGACTCCATGCCCAATGGATTGTTTCATGTAATCCTGTAACTTCATCCAGCAGTAGATGACCCTCCGAGTCACCAAAATTGTTATCCAAAATGAGCCCCTTGCTCATTTTGTGGCTAACTCCCATCATTCTTCCCTCTCTTGTGCCTCAGTCATAATTTTCTACTTTTCAGGTAGTTAAGACCTTTTGGAAATGGCACCATTGGATAGAGATTTTCTTTAGCTTTCTAGAAAGGTAAATTTTTTCTCCTAACTCCATGTATTTTTGAAGTTATGGCCTTCGGCGGAGATTTTGTGGGATATTTTCTCTGAAAGGCCCAATGCCAATAAGATGAGGCCACATGTCCTCGGGAGGGCGAAAGGCGGAGGTAAACTTGGAATTTTTACCAAGTGTTTGGAAAATTTTCGAAGGACTATTTCTCCCCGAAGGCCCGCCAATGAATTGGATGCTGCCACGTGTCCAGGCGGGGAGAAATTAGAAAAATTTCCTAAGGGTTGATACAAGCAAAATTTTCGATGCTAGGCCCACATCCAATCACATTGTGCCATGTGTCTCTAGAGGAAGGGAGTGGCGGACCACGAGAGGAAGACTTAAAAATTTGGTGAAGTGTTTTGGTGAGAAGAAAAGAGAAATATTTGGCCCGTCAGCCCGCCGACCAGTCAGAGCTCGCCACGTGTCGCCGCGGCATCGGGGATCGGGGGCACGAAAAGATTCTTTCTTTTTTCCCAAGTGAAAAAATCAAAAGGGAAAGGCCACCCCCCAAGGCCCACTGGTGAATAGGATCATGCCACGTGTTCAGGGGGCATCGAGCTTCGGCCGCAGGGAAAAATTGGGAATTTTTCCCAAAGGGTAGCGCAAAGAGAAGTTTTCACCCCCATGGCCCGCAACGAATGGAAACCCACCATGTGTCTCCAGATCAATGGAGCACGGGGAAAAGTTGGGAATTTTTCCCAAAGCAAATTCGAAGGAAATATTGAAAGGGAAAATCCATCCCCCTAAACGCAAGCCAATGGGATCATGCCACGTGTCCAATGGCGGCAAAAAAATACAAGACAGGTCCATGGGAAAAAATGGCAAAGAAAGCCCATGTCCAATGGGGTTTTGACACATGTCCAAGTCAGAAAAGATGGTCAAAAGTGATACGGAAAAATAGAGAAAAGATGCCCGTGGTGAATCACATCTTGCCACGTGTCCTCAAGTCATTGGCCGACGGAGAATTTTTGAAAATTTTTCCAATGGCCAAAATGATGGAAAATGAAGCATCAAGAGCCCGGCTAATGGAATCATGCCACGTGGCACCGGTTGGTGGGGTGTGGAGATTTTTGGGGAAATTTTCCCAAATGCAAAAAGTGGGAAAATTTCAAATTTTTGGCCCGCCAACCCATTTTGGCACTGTGTTGCCCTAAATTTTCAAATGACCATAACTTTCGATCCAGAGCTCAATTTTTCACATTATTTATATCAACGGAAAGCTGGTGAAATTATCTACAAGATTTTGGGATAAATTTTGTATTTTGATGGATTTTGGAGAGAGAAAATTTAAAAACGCCTCTGGCATGTGGTAATGAACAAAAATGACATTTCAACCACCATTTTTAATGCAACATGGCTTGCATTCTCTCCCAGCATGGTGAAAAATGTCAAGGAATGGACCTGTAAGGATACCCATGTTGTTTATTATGAATTTGGTTAGTGGTTGAAAGTTTTCCCATGTTTTCTGCACGTTTCTCTATCTTGGGCTCATTTTTTGCACTGTAAAAGCCAAATTTGGCTCGTTTTTAGAGGTTGGACTTTTTTTTAATGTTTTGCAGGCTCCCTCCTTCACCTTGAAAAGTGATTTTGTGGAATATCAAACCTTTTCCAAGACTGTAACATGTTTTCTACCTCTCTGATGTTGTAATGCATGTATTTTTGATATTGGAAATGACAATGCAAGCTCTGTGAATGAGTTTCAATCCTCTGTTTGTGTTGTTTGCTTCATTTCTGACCTTTCATTACATTTTATCAGTTTTTGCATGATGTTTGTTGCATTTCTATGATCTGTGTCAATTTTGAAGTAAAAAATGCTAACCACTCCTTTGGTGCATCACCTTATTAGCATTAGTTTCATTTTTGCATTCTCTATCTCTGTCCCCTTGGAATTTAGAGTAAGATTTTGAGTTTAAAACCTCTGCAACTTGCAAGTAATACACCTAATCGAGGAGTTGAGGAACTATCCTATAACTTGGAGATTCTTTTCCCATTTTTACAAGTCCCACACTTGGGGAAGAGATTCAATTTGTGCAATCACACCTGGATGTCCAAAATGTCAAACTAGAAATCGATCAACATCCGGGGTGTCTTTGCTGATTTGCAATAATTGGTACCGAGATCTTGGGATTGAAGTGCCTCTATTTCTGGTGAAAAGGTTTGACATCCTCTTTTAACAGGATGTCATGCTAAATGTCCTTCAGCTTGAAAGACTTTAGATTGGCATAAGACCATGCCAATACGTCCATATATTTCTTCAACAATTTGATGAACTTCCGCTTTTCTTTGGGTGTGCAACATTTCCCAATGTTCACAAGTTGTGGGTGTTCCATAGTACCTAGATTAACCGATTCGGTCTCTGGAGAGGAGTTAGGATCATCTTGCCACTTCTTCTTGACAAAACGATCATGTTTGTCAAACAATCATTCAGAGAGACTAAACCTTTTGGGATTTTATTTCCTTTGAGCTGACATATGCCATCACCTCCTTTTGATTCGTTCACTTGATTAGTGACAGATTCACGGCATGTAGAAGTAGATCCTTCAAAATGAAGCTCTTTGAAATTTTTTTCTTTCTCTAGAAAGGCAATAAGTTGATTGTCATCATTGAATACCTGCCGTGTTGAGAATTGTTTGGCACGCTTGGGCGGAAGACTACCTCAATAGTATATGTGTTTGTTTTTAATCTTGGGTGAGGGAGCATGAGAGAATCGAGATGGCCCATGAATTGACCATGTCATTCTGAGCTCTTGGAATGGGTTTTATCGAGAAGGCATCAAATTCCTCAATGTTGTCCCATACTGCATTGCGGTAATGCCTGAGCCTTCCATTCTTTACTTGGTATATTCTTTTTACTTGATTTACGACTAGTTTGGCATCACCCTGTACTTTGAGGTTCTTTATTCCCCTTTATTTTGTAGCTTACATGCCAAGTATAAAATATTCATATTCAGTAGTATTGTTCATGTTGAAAAACTGCAACATTAAAGAGAGAGGAAAAATCTCCTCCTCAAGAGATATTAGCACAGCTCTAGCACCACATCCGCTAATTGCACAACTGCCATCAAACTGTAGCATCCATATCTTGTTAAGGTCCTCCTCTTAGATGAGAACTTCCATCTTCTAAGGCTCAGTATATAATAAGTAGTTCCCCATCCCTGATGATTCAAAGATAATTTAGGCTTTGGGGTCGTCGGAATTGGTGACTAAGTACTTATTTTGTGATTCAGGCTCCAATGTCTGCATTACACCCTTGATGGGGATTCTGGCCTTGGACTAGTCCATATAAATCTCTCCACCAACTTCTTTGCAAAATCTCCTTCCTAGTAGAATTCCATATGTTGCAGGGATATCAGCAACGAGGATGGTCATCTTTACCCTTTTCTCTAGGAATGCCGCAAAGGAAAACTGTGTGTCTTTGATCTGACCAATCAATGGAACTTGCTTGGTTTCCATGGAGTAACATCTTCCGAAAGACTTGGTAAGAGTGAGGCCTAAAGCATGGGTGAATTTTGCTGGCATGACATTATCGGAAGCTCGAATCAATTATGTAATTTCTTGGTTTGTGACCATTGATTAGGAGGAGAGATAAAAAGGTTCAATTTTTCTACGACATAAGTTGAGGCCACATTTATGTGAGATGCGAAGGAGTGGAAAGGATTCATTTTGGGGAGACATGGGAAGCTACAAAACTTTTATTTGGATATATTCGGTCAATCTTACAAGTTGCTCAGGATTTGACTGGAGATATTTAGCCTCAGACATTTGAATCTTGGTCTTTTTAGCATGATCGATTATGTCGAATGCGACCAAGGGTTGCATTGATGAGGGAATGAGTCCCTCACTTCGCGGTGGTAGGGTAGGATTACTGGTCTTTATGGGAATAGAAGAAGGCTGATTTGGAGGAGAGATGGGGGGAAAAGATTTTTTTGTAAAAGAATTAATAGGAGGTTGAGTAGGAAGAGGATTACCTCTTTTAGTAATGGTTGGAGGCGTGTTAGACACAACCTTCTCTTTTTGTATCCTAGTAGCAACTTCTGATTCTTTTCCTTGAGAGCAGGTGAAAACAGCGTATGACTACCCACTTGCATACCCTTGGGTTCCCTCTTCATCATCAGATTCTTCATCTTCAAATTCCATATACCCGATTGTAGAGTCACCAATCGGTTCACCAACATCTTGATCATCTCCACCTGGGGATGAAGGTTCTTCGTAGATTTGCTCCTCTTCTTCGATCTCGACCAGGGCATTGACCGGAGGAGCCTCAATTGCCAACCATGGAGCAGTTGTAGGAAAATGAGGCCTTTTTGTCTAGTGTTAGGAAAAGTTCTTCGCTTTGATGACATTACTCCGCGTTGTTAGGAGTGAAATTTCTCGTGTGGGATATCCCAAGTATGAAGTTCTAGGAGAAGCTTGAGCCAATTGCTTCTTCAACGTGAACAAGTCTTTTTCCATCTTTTGAAATGCCAGATCTGACGAAGTGGCTGGAGAAAGAGAGAAATCTTTGGGCCTGGATGGCTCTCATTTTAATTCACTAGATATAAGTAGGTTATCCTCTATCCGAATGGCAGTAGCCTAAGTGAGGACCAAAGTTGTAATTTGTTCTTGTAAGAGTAAGAAACTTACTCTTGAGCTCATGGCATTCATAAAGCATTTTGATTTTTAAGTGTAATGCATACATGACAAAAAGTGGCACATGGTTAATTAGTGAATTGAAATGAGTGATAAAATCATGCATGGTTTCATTGACTTCCTTCTTTAGGTGAGTGATCTTGGATAGTAACACAAATGCGTCTTCTGAAGGCTTATATCTTTCTTCAAATGCAGTTTGTAATGTGGCCCAACTAGTGATAGATCCGGCTGGCAAATGTTGGAACCATTCTACTGTGGGTCCCTGCAAAGTCTCTAGGAAGAGGTGTATTGACACATCTTCATGGGTAACATCCAGGATGCTACATGACATGATGAATGCAGATATATGTGAATCCATGCTTTGATTTCCACTCCCATCAAATCTTGGAAAATTCTTTCAATTTTCATGAGGGAGTGCATGAACCGGATGTGGCAAAGTAAGAGGTCCCATAGAAATTCCCCATGGTACTACCATTTGAAAAGCTAGAAAGAGGATGCAAGCACCGCAAAGGGATGTAGAGGATTCTTGTGAAAAATGGTTCTTTCCTAGAGGCGAGACACTTGGTAGACCAATTGGCTAAACTCAATGATGAGAAGCGTCTTTGGTGTAATACTAAAGTTGTGCCTTTGAAGCAGATCAAAAATAGGATCAACTTCCCCATGAGCTCTCCTGCTATGAGTAAATGGTTCACCCACCAGTGTATCTTTCAGATCTATAATGTTTTTAGAGAAGATTTAAAAACTCTTTTTGATTGTACTTGCTGATTTTGTAATTTTTCTAACAAAAATCAGTAGCATGTACTTTTCTAAATATTTAATTTTATCCCTCTTTTAAAAACCAACTGTGGTTTAATGACAAAGATCAATGAGGATAAAATGATGCTTTAATTTAGCAAGCTGATTTTTGGATCTTAGAGTTGATTTTTTGCAAGGGTTTGAAATTTTGTAAAATTTGAGATGTCGAAACTCGGATCTACAAAAATATATGGGTTTTTGTAAAAACTTAGCGAATGAAAGATCTCTAACTAGCCTAGATCTATGGATCTCTGAAGAAAATTTTCAGTTTGGATCACTTTTGTGAAAATTTAGATTTTAAGCAAAAAGATAAGATTTGCAAACAGGTAGTGATTTTTGTAGTTTTATCTACTTTCTTAGTTACTTTAGCAACTTTAACAACTGTTAGTGTCTTTTAACCGACACAACACTCACATAGATCTGGTTCGATCCCTAGTAGAGTTGCCAAAAACTGTTGGTCCGAAAATTTGTCGGTTGGGTAGATCTATGGATAGATGAGCCAACAGTGTGTAGGGCATAGCCCCTCTTTGAGACAACAAAGTGAAACTGGTTTATTGTTATTCTACCAGCAGGAATCTACACAAGTCCTACAAAGTATTCTACCTTCAGGGGTTTGGGATCTCATCCCAGTTGGGGTATTTTCAATGTGAGTAGAAAGGGACGAAGGGAAGAGAGGAGATAGGATAGTTCTGAAGGGAGAAAAGAAATGAATTCCAAAGCAGAAAGGTCAGAAGGTTTATGTTTTGGGATTGGTAATAAATGGAGCCAAACCTACTTGCATAAACAAACAAAGCAATACTGATGAACAAATGACAAAAAGTAGAGATAGATCTAATAGAATAAACACACAGATCTAACATAAGAAAGGTTTGATGCACATAACACATGTATTTAACACAAAGTCTCAATATTTGTATTAATGTTTTCTTCATTAAAAATTACAAAGCCTTTTCTTCTCACTTCTATTTTTCATCTAAAAATGTCCACACCCTTAAATACAAGTGTTCAAGTATATATAGAAGGAGAAGGAGAAAGAAGGCAAAAAGAAACCAACAACTAATTACAAAATATTATAAAATATCTAAAAGTCAACTCTTGACTTTGGGGCAACTTGGTGGATGACAACATCCCATGGTGCAACATGGATGATGTCATCATTTGTGTCAACATACTTTAAAATATTACAAAAATTGGAAGAAAGCCAAGATGAGAAAGACTATTCTTCATTGTCCCATGGCTGAAAGGGAGTATCCTTCTTTTTCTCAGAGAGGAAAAGTGGAATTGAGCCCGGTACTCCTTGAATTTGCTAATAATCGGTTGGAGTTGATCCTTGGCAGGACCCTTGGTGTGATCGACAATGACTTCACAAGTCTCCTGTTCATCCCTGAGCTTTGTTGGGAGTTTGAAGTACTCATTTCCTACCTCCATCAGGTAACCCATGAAGTTGTGGCAAGCCAAAAGGTTGTTGATGGATTCCGCGTCAAAAGTAGCTTCTGACCCTAACCCTTGCAAGATGATCTCTTTGAAGATCCGAATGGTTTCATCTGCCTTCCTTAAGGTGTATGATGGAGTGAGAAAGCCTGGAGACATTCTTAGGAAAATTTTCTCCATTTGATGCATTGCATCCAAGGCTTCCTCCTTGACTTTGTCTATCTTCTCTAGGAAAATTCCATTTGATCAACCCGGTAGTCCAAAGCAGCAAGGACTTTGTTGGGTGCTCTGGGGTGATCAAAGACGCGAATTTCACTAAGTCATCGACTGAGCAATCGAGCATCTTCTGGAACGTCTCATGTTGTAACCTAGCATGGTCTAAATATTGGGAGATAGGTCCCAAAATCAGCTGGAGCTCCTTGTTAGCCTGACCAATATTCTGATATAGCTCTATGAACTTTACAATTACTTCCTCACTATATTTGAGGATCTAGTCACTCCAGGAGGATGTTGCCATGCCTTGTTCACCAATTTTGGTGTATTCATTTATCTTTTTCTGGTTAAGGGCCTCAAGAATTTTTGTGGTAGTTGTAGGAGGTTCACTACCCATTTTCTGTAGGGCTTGGAGAAGATGTCTATTCTTCTCTTTCAGTATCCTCTTATCTTCCTTTGCTTCTGAAGCTTCTTGCAAAAGGCATCCCCTGTAGATAAGGCCTTTCCTTGGAGGGTTTCAGAGGATGTTCCCATTGTGACCTGTGTCACTGTATAATTTGTAGGAGACAGATCCTTTTTTTCCTTTGTGGGATCAGGGTACGCGATCTCCATTACTCTTTCACCTTATTCACTCTGAGAGAAGCGGGTTATTGGCTTTTGCTTCTTAGCTCCTTTCGTTGGAATGAAAAATAAGTCCATAGGTGCAATGGGGACTTTCCTCTTATGTTGGCTCAGGTGTTGGGAGATCCATGTTGGACTTAAGGGAGTGGGACCAGTGGGAGAAGAGGAGCGACAACGAGAAGAAGAAGGTGCAACTAAAGTGAACTCTGGGAACGGGTAGAGACGATTGGTGGCGGCATTGATAAAGAAGTCAAATCTCCAATGCTCATAGGGGTAGGAGTCACTATAGGAGAGGAAACTATGGGAGTGGAAGGGATCTAAGAGATGAGGGAAGAAATACTGGGGGATAACTCCGCGAGGGAAGAGAAGATGGAGGAAGAGGAAGGGGGAATAGTAGAAGATGGGGAGAAGACACAACCAAAGGTGTGGTTTCTTGAGTGATGAAAGGAGGGGAAGGAGGAGTGGGAGATGGGATGGTGGGGACTTCAGCAGTTACATCAGTCGCAACATCCTGAGGAGATGTGCCCGTTGGAACACTTACCACCTGTTCTTTCTCTGGAGAGACAGGGTGTACATACGTCCTACTCCTAGGCGGTGGAAGGAGGACTCTCGGGAGCTTGCTCTTGAGTAACACTTGAATCCCCTTCTTTGTCTTTCCCCTTGCCCTTTGGCAAGTGCTTTGGCCTGGTAGGTGCATTACCTAAGGGAGACGTGGTGAAGTATACCCCAAGGTAGATGAGACTGTTATACCTACACTAATGTTTTCTGCATTGCAAAGTGCCCTTAGCCCTGTCCTTAATAGTCTGAGGTGTGCTTGTTCTGTCAATCTCAGTAAATGGCCAATTTTCCCCATCCGTATCTAGATAAACCTGATCAACTTCTTGATCGGTCATTTGGAAACCTTTCGGAATAATGGCCATGCCATATTGGATAATTTCTGCCAGGGCCAGGTGGGAGTGATCCTTCCTTCTAAGCTCAACCTCATGATATAGGTCGATGTAAATATCCTTGATCTATGGGACATGGATTGGATCAAGATTTGCCTTCGAGAGGTAGTTGCGAGGATCGAAGGTTGGCCTTTTCGGGAAATTATGTTTTAAGTTAAGAAACTCCAGTTCTACAAACATTTCCTAGGCTTTGGTGTGAGAAGTGCAGGTGTACCCACTGTGAGGGGGAATGGAGTTCCACCCTTGTTTCTCTTTAGGCACTTCTCATGATATTTAATGAGCTATCTGGATAGCTCCAATAGGATCAACTTCAGCCCCATATATCTTGGCAACTTGATGGTCTCCCTCGGAAGTTGATGGCTCGAGATAAGTGAAAGTGGGGAATTGCGTAAATAACACTCCCCACTTTTCTATGGCAGTTACTATGCTCTTGGTCATCGACCGTGAGTCATATTGGGCCTCAATAGGTAGATGATGTCGTAGAAGAAGGCATCGTTGATCTTACTAAACTATGGGATGCTATTTTCTAGTCTCAACTCTGGATAATATTCATATATTTTTACCTGGGGCCATACCCGCATCGACTTAGTGCCGGATAGTCTCTTTCCGAGGCAGCAGTGTAGACCACATAGGAGTTCATGTAGAATCTCCCTGTTGTTGAGAGTTGTTGGAGTTTCTCAGAGATGGTGCTGCTGATGATTTCTACCCATTCAAAACGTTGATCTGGGACATTTTTGCTCATTGTCTCCAGGTATCTGAGCATCCATTTGTGGAAGTAATGGGCATCAGGAAGGTAATGGTGTCGTTCAACTCCTTCGAAAATTCACTGCAATGAATAACCTGGGGCCACCTGGTTATTACCTTCTTGTTTTTTAGATATACTTCGTTCATGAGCTACATACATTTGTCCTCATTCTCATCCCACACTTTTATGCAGTCTTCTTGGCTTATAGCCACAAAATGCCGGTGGTGGGGGATACCTAGCATGATTTCAAAGTGTCAGGTAGTGAGGTTGATTATAACCTCGCCCTTCTCATTCTTGACACACCTTGTGTCTTTATTATAGCAGCGGGCCACCACCATCATGAATTCATTATTTACTGCACTTACGGGAATTCCCCCAGTGAAGTGTAGACCACTACCAACTAGTTTTTCCATCCACGGACTGCCTGTGACCCTCCTTGTTCTTCCCCAAAAATCCTCCATATCTATGTGGCCAAGTTTAGAATCCCTGATGTCTAAGTCACATTCTGCAAGGGACTCAGGCATCCTGACCCTTTGGTACTTATACTTCATTTCTTCCTCTGTGAGTTTGGCCTTACCCTTAGACTTGGTCGGCCTCTTACTTGATGAAGACATATGCAATTTCGAGTTTAGCTACTGATCTGTAAGAAGGAGGGAAGTCCACCAAAGAAGAGCCATGTTAGCTGTTAAATCATCCATCATAGCCTTACAAAATGAAAATTATCAATTTAGAAGCTTCTGGGCATAGGGTGTAGCTATACCGCAGGCTATAGGGTCAGAAAATTAAGGCACATTGCTAAAGAGTGTTGCATGGAAGAAAACAACGCAAAGGGCGCATGGCATAGATGTATTACACACAACATTCAGTGTTGGTGTTGAAGGATGTGCACCTATGCCAAGATAAAGGCTTTTGAAAAGGGCATAGATAATTCTGGTGTTGCAAGGCTGCAGGATGTGCCATTGGCATAGGTATGGAACATGTTGCAACAAGTTATGGTGTGCCAAAGGGGTGCAGGTTTAAATGGTGTATCACTGAGTTAAGATGCGCTAGTTCTCAGCTTTGGCACGGCGCAGATAGAGTCTGCATGACATTTATGCTGGTGTAGCTGGAGTTGCGCTTGCACCTGTGTTAGGGTTTTTAAAAGTTTTAAAAAGTGCAGGTAGGGTGCGTGTTGCAAGCAGGGATAGTGTGCCCCTTGGCGTGTGTGTTTTGTTCAATAGAGATGGCGTTTGCACCAAAGTAAAACCATGGATTTTGGATTATAACAACTTTAGAATTTTTCTCTTTTGGATAGGTTTATGGCCTTTTACCTCTTTCAATATAGTTTTTGACAATGAGAGGAAAAGGGAAAAGAGGGTTCTAGCTTCATTTTTTGAGAAAAAGGGCCCTCTAAGGTAGCAGATCTGGAAGGAGAGTAAAACTGGTTTGGGGGAAAGAGTTGATTGCGAAACAGGTTGGAGGTCATATTTTATTTTATGTTCAATTCCTTTGTTTTTAACAACAACCTCTAAAAATCATACAAAAATCTCACAAACAATCAGCACAAGAAGAGCAAGGGCCACTTACCAGGAATATATAAGTTGGAAAAAAATTATGCGGGGTCCACGAATGCGACATAAAGTGACACGGGGATGACAGGAGCACTGATAGGTGCAGAGGAATAAAATTTTTCATTTGTTTTCAATCATGAAAATGACAGGTCGGATGTGCCTATTTATAGTAAAAGGCATAATAAATGTGCCACCAACTTTTTCAAAGGGCACATGAAAACAAATGCCAACATGAAATTATTTACACCTTTGGCACGGTTTTGGGACTGTCAACATGAATTTTTCAGTGCCTTGGCACACCGTTTAGGGCACAACAATTTTAGTGTTGTTAGGGTGGCGCAAGTGCCTTGGCATAGGTGAGAAGGGTGAAACCCAGAAAGGAGAAACATTTGTAATGTCAACACTCCAAAGGATGTGCCAAAGGAATAGAAGGGGGCACAAATTCATTTGATGTTGCATGAATAAAATCTGTGCCCAGCCAAAAAGGACCAAAATGACTAAGTTCGAAAAACTAGATTCTCTGGAAAGGGATTTTATGCCAATCCGAACACTAGGGGACCTTAACGGGGAACCAAAACAAAATTTTGGTATGGTTACCTGCAAAATTTCCTTGTCAATTTTACAGGATAACAAAGTGAACACAATATTTCATAAGGCAGTCGAAGATGACCTTAATGATGGTAAGGTGTTAGGACTGATGTTTTGATTTGGCAAGAAGATTTTCAACATAATATTCCAATATGCCATGCATAATTGCATGAAAAATATAATTCATAGCCCACTCATATGTGGCACTTGCATGTTTAAGGTCAAAAGGCATGACATGATAGCAGAAGGTCCCCAAGGAGTGATGAAGGTGGTTTTTTTGTTGATCCTTAGGGGCAAGTAATATTTGGTTATTACTCGAGAAACTTTCCATGAGGGATAACATCTCATGGCCGGTGGTGAGAGCAACTAGTTAGTCAATACTAGGTAGAGGAAGGTTGTCTTTAGGGCAATGTGAGTTAAGGTCATGGAAATCCTTGTAAATGTAGAGTCCCACTTTGTCACTTTTGTGATAGGAACAATGTATAGATCCATTGGTGATAATTAATGGGTAGGATGAAGGAAACTTAAAGAAGGTGCTAGAGTTATTCTTTGACAAGAACGGTAATGTGAGGATGTATTTTCCATAGCTTCTATTTCGGGGTTTGGCTTGAGTAATAGTGATGATATTGTGGACCATAATTTTTGGTTTAATACCGGGCATATTAGCATAAGACAAAGAAAAACTGTTTATATGATCCTAGAGAAAATAAGTAAGAGCTTCCTATTCAACAACATCTAAATATTGGCCTATCTTTAAAATATGCGGGTCGTATTGAGTGTTAATAATGATTTCAATGGTCGACTCATTTATCATGGTTTCTTTCTCAAAAGGTAATGACCGGTGGATATATGAATCTTACGCACTAAGGTAGGTGAGAATAGATTCATCATCCTAACATGAATAGCATTAATAGAGGGTGTATCGTCATCGATCATGTCATGATATAGGAAGGGAAGATAAAAGGTAGACTCACCATCTCATTGATAAGTTAAAGGTCCCAAATAAATGGTGTTCATGAATTTTTTTAGGAGGAATGGATTCGGATCCATATACTCCATGGGTGAAGGTGGTGAAGTTGGTGAATGGGGTGAAGAAGGTTTATTGTCCTCAATGAGTTTGACTCGGGCCTTTTTGGGATATGGTTTGGTAAAGCCAATACCACTATGGTCTTTGTGTTTACAGGTGGTGCACATGGATGAAAATATGGTGGCCTTTTTCATAGAAAGAAAATCCAAAACCTTTCCATGCAAAATGATGGAGGAAGGTGTAGGTGAAGTGGCGAGTTGGTGAGATATTGAAGGTTAGATGAAAAATATTGTAGGATATTAAATGAATAACCATAATGAAATCAAGCATGTAATATCTGAAATATAACATGATAAACCTAATGAAATTTAGTCCATAACCTCCATTATATTAATTGTAGTAAAAACATAGAAGCTTTATTACAATAACAGTAGTATACGCTCATGCATGTAACAAATTTAACAGCATAATCTCACTATATCTTAGTTCTCACACCTGTATGCTCTATCTCTATCTCCATGTATATATCATATCTATCTCTCTCTCTCTTTACTACACAATTCAACACATACTTATAAGCATGGGGACTTTCCCTTCACCGCTTATCTAATCCCAAAATAGGTCACATGCTATTATTAGCCATGCACCATTACAAAAATAGCCACACATGCAAGTGTGCTAACAATAGACTATTGTTAGTTAACTGATAGTAGTAGATCTATTCTGGCCCGTGTCCATGCAAAGCACTTCATAGCTGATCATCCAAAACTAGCCAATGTGTGATGTGCAAGTCTTTAGTCGGTTTGAGTGCTCCGCATGCTATCTCCAAAAATAGATCCTTGTCGTGAAAATGGCTAAGTCCCGAACCTATTTTTGTTCTTTGTGCGCGATCCTTTCGATACTTCCATGCCTTTGAATGCACTCTACTTTCCCGCATGAACCTTCTGTATTTTCTTCACTAAGTGTCAGGGTCTGACTGATCAACATTACCCCACACTAGTTTCATTTCCACCCCGAAAATGGTTGTCTCCAAAAATAAATCAAAGAATGTGAACAAAGAATAGAAATAATTTGGATGAATGAAAGAATGCCTTCAACTTTTGTATCTTCTTCTACAACTGGGATAATCAATTCTGGATATTCCTCTTTTATCTCCACCTCTAAGGTTTTCCAGTCACTTTGAGCGGCCTCTGCTTTCTCTGGAATATCCACCACAATTGATTCTAACTCATCCCTTGTAATTTTTCCCTTCTCATTCTGTAAGACCAACATGATGTTAGACATGCCAGTCATTCTCCCTTCCAACAAGTCCATATTTTGAGTGATGAGTTTTCCAAGCTCAACCTTTCCTGTGTGGTTCCTGAGCTGTTGTAAGGGCCTCGTGCTTCTACTTAACAAGTTCTAATCATTCTATATAGCCCAATGTCTCATCCTTCATGGCCTT
Organism: Taxus wallichiana var. yunnanensis; assembly: GCA_018340775.1. Taxonomy (NCBI): domain Eukaryota; kingdom Viridiplantae; phylum Streptophyta; class Pinopsida; order Cupressales; family Taxaceae; genus Taxus; species Taxus wallichiana. The sequence goes on from CM031239.1 coordinate 846,144,288, forward strand.
CAGGACCTCATTTTCTTCTAAAATGGTCATGGTCCTTATAATAGCCTCTGGCGCTGTACAAATATTCAACAGTGCTTGATCCACCTTCTTGAGTTCCTCCTGTAAGCTCTGAAGCAATCCTTCATATGATGCAATCTTCACATCACTGAAGCCTTTTCTCATTCTTCTTCCTTATGTTGGATCCTTTGGCTCTAGGCATGTGCAGAGGTTCATCTTCAAGCACTAAGTCCACCAATGTACTTACATAATGTATTACCGAAGGAAACGTCTTGGGTACCTTTGGCTCTAAGTGTGGCCTAGCCTTCATGATATTGTCACCAATCTCCTCTACCATGTTGATAAACACACGTTCTTCTTCTACGCCAAGTCTTTTTCCTATCTCATTGTGTTATCTCCTCATCCTTAGTCTTGATCTCCTCCCTTAGTGCCCTAATTGTGGAAGCTTTGTCCATATTCCATCATGTGACTTTTGTCGAGACTTTTACCAAAGCATTGCTTACTTGTTCATCTGACATAACAATAGGCTTTACTATTATGTGTCTGGCCTTGAGGTGTCTTTTTCAACCTCCTTGACACACATGAATCCTCACATACATCAAAATTGGTTCATCCATGTGCGTGTGCATCGACCATGATAATTGCTTTCTTATGCACATTATTGCCATATCTTCATCCATTAACTCCCAACCATATAACTCCTTTTGTGTCATTATGCTCTGAAAAGCGGGTGCAGAAAATTTTACTGTGTCCTCGACATAGCCCATGGCTGGTGGAATGTATTCCCACTTGTTCTTTTTGATCTAGGCTGCTTAGGAACTTGGGCTTCAAGATTTGGAACTTGTGTTGCTATGTCTGAGCTGCCTCGGTTGTTGTCTCATCTTTTCCTTTTTCTTCCTCTTCTCCATCCTTCATTTCTTCATCTTTTTGTTCTTCCACATTTCTCTGGAGGTGTAGGAGAATTGGGTGCACTTTCCTCAGACTCTTCCACTTCCTCATTCAACTTCAATTTCCTTCTTCTCTTCTCAGTTGTCTCTCCTTATGTGGAGAGATTCGAGGTGATCTATGCACTATTTGTGGAGTAGCACCTTGGGTCCTTGTCCTCCTAAATACTCTCTTGAATGAATTAGTGCTCTCCTTGGTCCACACCTAAGTCCTCTTCATCCTCCTCTTGTGGATGAGGTGGTGTAGTTGCGTGCTCAACTTCATCCTTATTTGGAGGATGTCTTCTACCTCTGTGTTCCAAACCACCACTATCCTCATGCTCCTCCTCTTCATCATCGACTTGAATTGTTTTTGTGGGCTTGGGTGTTGGAACATTTTCCATTGTATGCTTACCCTTTGGCGGCCTTGGGAGCATGAACTCATTCTCCACATACTTAGTGTTCTCCAGCTTGGGTTTGAGTTGTAGGTACACAAGTACTGCTCTGGTGTCCCCAACTACCAAGCTTACAGGTTTCATGCTTATAATATCTAAAATAAGTCTTTCAATGTATGCATTGCACCTGGATATACATACTTCTTCCTTAGAGTGTGGTAGTCACAATCTACCTTGTCTGCATTGAAGGTTAAGTGGATGTGCATGAGAACCAATGAACTGATGCTTGAAAATACCTTGTTGTGAAGGCATATGATAGTTTGCACCATGGGCTCCAAGCCCCATCCTTCATCGCAAATTGTGCGATGCAAAAATGTTGGTATATGAAAATTGAACTATCTTTCCCACCACGGATGGTAAATCCTTTGGTATGTGCCACTCTTCCTCGAACCATGTGGAGTCTATCATACCACATCTCTACCCTCTACTTGAATGGTCCACTCATTGATCCATCACACAAGTACTTCCAAACCTCTCTCGCAGGTGACTTGTGTTCTATGGGGTACTCCCAAACCTTCTCCTTTGGTCCATCAGGCACCCCAATCTCCATAAATACTAAAGATAATAATACAATGCCAAAACTTATTTATCACTTTTCACACTTCTTCAATGATTGTCTTTGCTATGTGATCTGCAATGTTGTAGACCACTCCTTGAGACATCTTCTTGGTGATGTGTAACCACATTGTGTTTACCTGCGACCACCTTCCTTGGTCATTCAACTTTGTCACAAGATGTGTAGCTTGCCTGCACTACTGGGTATTTCTTTAATTTTTCAATGTCCATGCTGCACGGACCCTTGGTATATCCCAACTCCTTCCTCATCTCAAGATCATGGATTTATTAGTTAAATCACTATCCAGATCCAACCCTGAGGCCCTTAGTCCTATCACCATTGAAATCAAAGTAGTTGTGATTCTTACCCTCCGTCGATGAAGTAGAAGAAGTCCTCATGGACTTTTCTCATCAACCACCGATACAATGGTTCATACTTTCCAAAGTATGGCAGCTCATATACTGGTAGACTCCATTCTGCTTCAATAATTTCTCACAGCGTCATCGTATACTAGCATATCCTCTGTTGTGTGCTTGTTTGTTTTCATGCTCAACAACGCATCGAGATCCTTCTTATTGTCTGATGTTCGATGGTTGTAGTCATTGATTTTACATTGGTGGATATGGGAATCCCATTCTTGTCCCACAATCATGCCCTCTGGATATTACATTTATGAGAAATTACTCTCGGAGTAATTTCTTCTTCCATTTCAACCTTCTTCTTCCCTTTATCTCCTATTGGGTGCTTTCTTTGGTGCCATTTGAAAAATCTCTTTTCTTCCTTCTTGTAATCGAGCAAGTCAAAACCCTAGTTGAAATATTTGTGCCCTAGTGGAAATCACATGCCCTAACTTGTTTGTAATGTGTCTTCTTTCTCAAACCCTTCTCCTATGGGAACACAAGCTTCTCTATGCACACAACCCTTCTCCTCATGTCTGGTTTCACACTCTTCACACCTCAACATGATTTCTCGGCTCGTTCACACTTAACCCTTTTCAAATTCACTCAATTGCAATAGTAAAAATGAACCCACATCCCATCCTTATATAGAATTTCAAAGTGTTAGTTCATTTATTGCTCCTCCACCTACCAACAATCCTCTCATTAATTGACCATTTTCATTATTTTTCCATGTGGTACATCTTCACACCCAAGCTATAACCTTCTAGCATGCCCTCCTACCTTTGGCTATAGACTTCTCTTCAATGTGCCTCCATGCACTGAGTACCTCATCATTGCGCCTTCCACTGGTAGTCTTTCCGGCCTCTACTTACCTCACGTTATACTTGTTTCTTCATTCATCTCTTTCTATGGTCCCCATGTCTAGAAGCAATCTTGTTTAGATTATTTCAATTCTCCAACCTTGAATAACACCCATAGATAGTTCCTTTTATGTGGAATTATTTTCAATAGTCCTCTACCTAGTTATCAACAACCTACCCCACACTAAGGGTATGTGTAGTCCTCTGCGCATAAAATTTTTTGCAAATAGTAATTAGCTTCTAGTGCATAAACACACTTATTACACAAACACACCAACTAAATTGAAAAGCATAGTGAAAAAGAAGGAAACACATTAAGGAAATGCAGAATTGAAAACCTAATCTAAATGGAAACACTTGCCTTATTACAAACACCAAGAAGACTTATTTATAGTAGGGCTTCAGCCTACTCCCATTGAAGTAACGGGTAACCATATTCCATCAAGGGCCTCTAACTAAAAAGTGCCAGTTTCAAGTATGTGAGTGATAACATACGGCCCCAACCAATGTACCTTGAGTTTTCCTAGATGGCACAAAAACTTAGAATCATAAAGGAGCACCATTTGTCCTATCTCAAGATTTTTATCCTTGATGTGCCTATCATGCCATGCTTTCTACCTAGCCTTCTCTTGTTTTTGACTCCAATGTGCTATGGCTCATCATTCATCCAACTTAATTAACTTTTCAATCCACTCTTCTAATGCTTGCTCATCAACAAGACCTCCAAGCACATGCAATACACAAAGAAGGTAACATAAATTCCATAGGAAGAATGACTTTTGCACCAAACACTAACTGAAATGGTGTGGATTTGTTCAACCTCTTATAAGTTGTTCTATATGCCCAAAGTACAACAGATACTTTATCATCCCAGTCCTTTCTTCCAACATCACAAATTTTTGTCAAGGTCTAGCTCAAAATCTTGTTGAAAGCCTCAGCAGTTCCATTTTCCTGAGGATGGTAAGGTGTAGTCTTATGGTGCATGCAACCATAAACTCATCTAATAATATCCTTATTGTCTCATTCAAAAATGTGTGCCCCTATCACTTGTCAGACTTAGAGGACATCCATACCATGTAAGAATATTTTCCCATAGAAACCTAGCTATTGTAGCTCATCATACAATCCTTTGTAGGTGTTGCTTCTGCCCACCTTGTAAGATAATCTATGCAAGTAATGATGTAGTGTGATCTAGTCCTACGCGTGCATGGCTAGTGAAATGGGTCCTACAAAGTCGATAGCCCATTTCTCAAATGGTTTTGTACTAGAAATAGGTCTTAAAGGCATCTCATCTCTTTTCCCTAGTTTTCCTAGATGACAATGATCACATGCCTTGCAATATGCCTTACAATCTTTATATAGGGTCTCCCACCATAATCCAACTGAGTAGGATCTTTTCATGTGCAGTAGCATCACCTACATAGTGGCCACCTATAATACCACCATGAGCCTCTTCCATAATATCCATGTGCTCATGCTCCAATACACAACACACAATACCTCATCTCTGCCTAACTTGTACAGGTCACCGTTGATCAGCATAAAAGGTGTCGCGCATATACAAGTTGTTTCTTTTCTAAGGCCTTCATTCCTTCTAGTGCCACACCAGTCCGTAGGAAGATACAATGTCCTCTAGTTCTGATGGTGTGTTTATAACCTATATAACTATGCATCTGGCATGGTATCCTCAATTTCCTATGCTTCTTCTCCTGACTATACTCTTGATAGATGGTCTGGTCCAGAATTACTTTTCCCTAGTTTTACCACTACTACGTGAAATCAAATTCTTGAAATAGTAGTACCCATCTACATATGTGCCCTTGTAAAATGGGCTTGTTTACCAAATACTTCAATGCCATGTGATCTGTATAGAATAAAAATGGTGTAGCTAGCAGATACTTAGAACTTGTGTAATGCATAGATCATCGACAAAGCTTCACGCTCTTTGTAGTTGTGTAATTTTGTTATGTGGGAGTCACTTTCTACTAGAAAAATAGATAGGATGATCTATAATACCTTCTCAGGTTGAGCTAACACCACACCAATGGCCATGCTAGAGGCATCCACATGTACATGAAATGGTTGATCCCATGAAGGAAAACACAGAATAGGTGTGGTAGTAAGTTTCTCTTTCAATATCTCAAATGTGCTACTGCGGTTCTCCCAATAAAATGTACCTTTTCCTTTTAGTAACTCCTCCAAAGGTGTGGAAACTTTGGCATATCCTTTTATGAATTTTCTATAATATCTGTATGACCCAAAAATCCATGCACCTCACTCTGAATGGTAGGCTCTCTTAGGCCTATAATGACTACAACCTTGGTTGGATCAACCAACAAACCCTCCTTGCAGATTATGTGTCCTAACAGTATCCCAAATGGTGTAGAAAATATGCACTTCTTGATGTTTAATGAGATACTCAACTATCTACATCTTTCAAACATTAAGTGTAGATTGTCACAATGATCCTTAACTAATCCATACACCATCCAATCATCTAAATATACCTGTAAGAAGTTGTGAATAAATTCCTTGAATGCTTGAACAACTATGTGCAAAAAATACAAGGTGCATTCTTTAGTCCAAAGGGCATCACAAGTATAGGAAAAACTGCCCCATTCAGTAGTAAAAGTTGTCTTTTCTGATCCTCCTGGGAAATCCTAACCTGATGATACCCAGAAAACCCATATGTAAATGAATAGATTTTACACCCTACCATGCCTTCTAGTATTTCCTCAATGAATGGCGTAGGAAATGGGTCTGTCACACATGCAACATTCAGCTCCCTGTAGTCCATGCAAATCCTAATCCATCCATATTTTTCTTGATACTTGATCACCATTGGACTAACCCATTCTGACTCATCAAGGGGCTTGATAATTCCAAACTTCAACATTTTGTCAATTTCTTCTTTGACCTTTTTGCGCAAGTTGGGGTTCATCTTGTAGGGTCTCTTTCTAACTAGGCATGCACCCTCTTTAAGTTTTATCTTCATCTCCCCTAATGATTCATGCATGCCTTTAAGTTCATGGTACCCCTAGGGAATAAGTCTTGGTAATCCCTTAGTAACTCTATGATTTTTTCCACTTCAAGAATCTAACCAATAGTCCCCAATTATGGCCTCCTTAGGCTCAGCTTCTGATCCAATATTCACCTTCTTTGTCTTCATAGGTTCATGATAGGCACGTGTGGTCTTATCTGCACTATCCAACACCTCACGCCTACCGGTGAATGATTTACATCCATATTTTCTACTTCTTCATCATCTACTAAGTAGACCATTTTTCCTTTTTCTTTCTCAAGGAAAGCATGTTGAAGTAGTGTTGCATCACCTCTATTTCTTCAACAACATGCACTCTCTGAGTTTCCTTCATTGAATAACTCTGAAGTAGTTCTTCAGCCTTGGCACTATCTCCCATAGTTAAATGCTTTATGGATTTCAATGCTTCTTCCACTGGAGGCTTTGTAGAGAAGAAGTCAAATGTCTAGGCCATTCCTGTAATTAAATCCTACCAATTTCTAGTCTCTCTATGGAGTTTTGCATATACATACCAAGCACACATGTGCATCCTTGTAAAGTGGAATAAAACTTGTGCACCCATAGCGAAGGTGGTAAAGCTTCATTCCCCCTTTTGTCTAGAGTCTCTCACACTACGAACATGGTGTTGAATAGGTTTATTACCATGATAAGTACATATTTGAGTAGGTGCATTGCTCCTGAAGAACCTAGTAGCAAGAAGCAATCTAATTTCATTCCATCCTATAAGATTATCCTTATGGGCCACCCACCAGCATGTTGTTGTCCCATGTAGTGTATATGCTAGCATAATTCTTCTTTCCAGCAAGTCTACCCACTATTCTTCCATGGTGCACAGAGAATACCATAGGATCTCCTTCTCTAGTGTAACAAGGTACTGAGTTGTTACCTATCCTCCTGACATAATGTGGTTTTATGCCTCTAGGAAATATGCTCTTTACTTCATGCCCTACCAACTCATAAGTACTATGAGCCCAATTATCACAAGCAACACTTGTAGTATCGTTGATGGACTATGCATCCTCCCATTGAATTATTCCTTCTTTAGTTGGCTCAAGTATCTCTGGATCTCGGATGGCGCGTACATAAATCCTATTCAGATCTTCTTCACTTAAGGGCTCAACATAGGGCACAGATTTTCCATATGTTAAAGGGATAATAACTCTTTCCTCCTTATTTTCAAAACTGATATAGCCCTTGTTGAACGAAGATCAACATTATTTACATAGCACCAAGGATGCCCCAATAGAGTTGGGAAGCTATCTAACTCTGCCAACACTAAAACTTCAAAGTCTCCAGTGAACTTGGCTCCTTGTATGGTAATAGATGCATCTTTCAAGACTCGATGGGAGTGGCCTTAGTCGATTAGCCATGAACAATATATTAGAGGATGGCTGCAATGGGGGTCTTCCCATTTGTACCCATGCATCTAAGGTAAGAACATTGACTTCCACGTGCTGTATCAATCAATATATTACTCAATAGCCACCCATCCACAACAACATTCAAGAGTGATTTCCTTGTCATAATCTAGGCTATGGGGAGGAAGATTCGCATGCAGAATCTATCATCCAGTCTCAACACTTACACGTGGAATGTTTCCTTTTAACCAACTCCCTAACAGGGAATGATATTTTCCTGGCACAACATTTTACACACTTCCCTTACATCATCTATATTAGTTTGGACCATCTTTGATACTTTATTTTTCTCCATCTTTCGTGATTTCTCTTTTAAGTACTATATCTCACCCTGAAGATTCCTGAGAACTTCCATGGTTTCCTGATAAACCTCCTTTTGATGGGCCGGATCTGGGTACCGTGTATGTAGAACCTCCTCCTTAGTGATGGTAGGCTTTTGCTGCAATGCTTCTCTAGCACGTGCCGCCTCAGTGTGGGTCGTAATCTTCACTTGCAACTCTTTAGACTCTACTTCCAACTTAGGCATCCATTGATTTTCAATAACATTGTATCCTAACCATCCCTATGTGCCTTTTTTTTCTTGTTTATGTTGCTTACTAAGATGTTCATACAAGTCCAGGCACTCCTCATAGCTATGGTTCTTTCCACAAAAATAACATGTAATATTCTGAGGACATTCATCCTGTAGTGGTCAGGAGATCCACATGTATAATAGGTTCCATGAGGAACTCACTTCTTCCACCACCATGGCCTCATCCTCCAAATCCACCGTAGTATCCTCGACCTCTGCCACGACCACCTTCAAAACACCCTTCATTCCGATCATAGCACACATGATTGTGATCCTGGTCCTAATGCTCATTCTTTCCCTTAGAGTTATCTAAAACTCCTGTCTATGTACACCAATATCTATAGCATCATGGATCTGACCAATCAACCGGACAGTCTTTTGTGTCATGAGTCGTGGACTTGTAGATTTTATAGTAGCTTGAAATGTTCTTCCTTATCGCACATTGTAATAATGGGCAAGTGGCTAACATCATGGTTTAAATGGCATATCTCACAATCTAACATCAATGATCACACTAATCGGCAGAGGAAACTATCCTTTGTGTGACCTTCTACTTCACAATTTGTGCACCAAATCCCTGTGCGTGTCTCATGTGTTGAATTTGTTGATAGTTTCTCCAACTATTTTTCCATAGCTATGATTTGTGCTTCTAAAAATGGGCTCACTCTAGTGTCTATGCTTCCAACTACCTCAACACGTAAGGCTACTTCAAGTGCTTCACATGGATCTAGTGTATGTCTTATGTGATAATGCCCTTCTAAAAGGGGTAATCGGGCCCCAATGAACCATTGTGCATGTTGGATTGCGTGTATGTCATAAGAAAGCTTAGATAATAGTGTTTTAAACCATGCATCATACTCTCTAACACTTTGGTAGTGCCTTGCTTAATATCCTTGAGTGCACTTATACTCTTCTTCTCAAACTTAGGGATGTGAAACTCTTTAAGGAATGCATCTTTTAAAGCTGTATAGTCCACGCAGGTCTGATCAGGGTCAAATTTTTTGTACCAGTTGTGTGCAGTGCCCTTATAATGTAGTGGAAAATTGGCTTTCCCTACACTCAAAAGTTGTGATTCCTTTTGTGCACCACAATATTTCACACATATGCACATGTTCAACAACATCTTCTATGCCCTATACTCTAGAAGATGAAGAGACATCTCCATGTAAATATTCTAGGGTTGGTGTGGACCTTGCCCACCTGATCAGAACCTCCTGTGTTTCCCCTACCTCAGAACCACCTAGATCCACCAGAACTAGAGCTACCTATGCCTCCTGATCCCAAACCTATAGTTGGGGTTCGGACTAGAAGATGTACTTCCCTATGTCCCAATAGTAGAACTAAACTATACCTTGATAGTCTATGAAGCATTACCACTCCTAGGAAGATAGTCGAAAATGGTGCACACTTTGTATTCTATGTTAATGATGCCTCTAAAAAGTACTCCCATATAACAACGAATCCGTTTGCATTGCCATTACTCTTTCATAAGACTCACTCCTACTCTTCCACTACTTGAATTAGTTTGTTGACTGCTTGTTATACTAGATGTTGGAAAACCAAGCGCAAGGGAAAGGTTGCCAGGTGGATTTAGATGCGCCCATGCCTAGGTCATCTCTACTGGCACACTTCTACGTGAGGCCGAGGAGGGTTCCCTATCATGTTTTCCCAAATGGGGAGTTCCTGAGGCTCGGGTTCCACGTCTTTTGCATGAACTTCAACTCCTTCCCGAACTATCTTTCTCCACAACACCATTTGTTTTGAAACCTCCCATTGCTTCTCTATCTCCTCTCATGCACCTCATTATACTTAAGCCACCTTTCCTCTCTCTCCTTTCTACCACTAGGTCTGCCATCCTTCACCAAACCTGCTCTTTCCCTCGTGCATGGTGGGGTTTAGTTAGCCATTGGTTTACTCTCTAAATTCAAAGTTACCATCAAGATCTTGATCACCAGTGGAATGCCTTGCAAGTAAGTTCCCCTTGGATATCGTAAAAACTAGAATTTAGCTACTTTTGGACACGAATAAGTGGAAATTGAATACTCTAAAATATAACTATTCAAAACACCATGAAACCATGTATCCACAGCTCGAGTCCAAATCAGATCAACATCATAAAGGTCCTGAAATTCTTCTTGCATCCAGAAAAGTGTGCGATACCTCCAATTCTACTTAGATGCATAAGCAATCAACCACTCATACAATTCTATTGGAAAGATAGAAAAAATATCTCATATAAACTGTCATATAGATTTTTTCCACCCAAGTACATGTGTTAAACTCAGATCCAGTGTTGAACCATTGTGCGTATTCTTCTTCCAGATCGTGTATCCACTCCTTAACACTTGCTAAGGTCAACCGGTATGTCTTCATTATGAACCATCCTAAAAATAACTGAAAAGAGGTCCCGACAATGGAACCAATGATGCAGCCTAGAATTCAGCAATACAAACCCAGACGCGTGCACATCACTCAGCCTAGACTGAGCACTCACCGAAGCTCAAAGGTACCAGGTCCCTCCTTAGGGTTGTTGTTACAGGATGTTAGCATGATGAAGACTTTAATCATTCAGATCTACAACTACTATATCTTCCAAACAATGCATATTCATATCTAGATCTAGAGAATAACAATATTAAAAGATAACCATAATGAAATCAAGCATGTAATACTGAACTGTAACATGATAACACCTTGGTTTAGTCCATAACCTCCATTATATTAATTACAGTAAAAAACACAGAAGCTTTATTATAATAACAATAGTATACGGTCATGCAAGTAATAGATTGTTGGTGAGAAAATTTTTCTTATGGACAAATTGGTGGGTTTCAAGCCAATGTTATGGGAATCTAAGTCCCTCTACTTGAACAATGCAACTTCCGTGCATGCATAAAAGATTAGTTTTAATGGTGGCCACTTTGTCTTGGAAAGGGGAAGGGGAGTGGAAATGGAGGTAGGAGAAAACTAATGTTGTGAGTAGAATATCAGATGCCCACACACATTAATTAGAAATTTCATTTACATGCATTTATAGTTAGAAGAAAAACAAATCCGCAGGAGAAGCTACAAGACCGAATGAAATTCATTGGTCGCAAGGTACCAATCAATCCCTCAATCAAAAAGGCAAAAATTCCTTCTTTTATTATTGAAGCTAAAGCAGAATTTGTACAGAGCTTTGAGAATAGAGGAAAATCTAAGGAGAAGGGAAAATAGAAGAAGTATGGCATTTTTTATCTTTTCCAGGTACAGAGCACTCTGGTCTTTTTGAAATCAATCGCTTGACCCCCTTGGAATGGCTCTGAGGAGCCATTATATCTCATGCCAAAATGGTTACAAACTTTACAAATCATTTACGCCTCTTCAAATTCCTCCATTGAAGAAAATGCTCATGGCGGGTTAAAAACTAGATCTTGCACATGAACGTTACATTTGATTTTCTAGTTTGAATACAGACCATTTGATTTTCTCTTATAACTTTGAAATTGGGTCGTCCACATGGTAGGAAGAGATTGGAGGGGTACGGGGAAAGCCCTTTGTGTTTTGTGATTTTTTAGAGATTTGGCAATTTGGAACAAATTGGCCCATGCACCCCCACTTTGAATTTTCAACTTAGGCACGTGGCACGTTTTCATTGGAAATGGGGTCGGCCCTTTTCTCAACATTTTAACCTTTTTGGAAAAAGGCTCAAAAACTCAAAGTTCTCCACCATTCCTCTCTCTGCTTTGACTTTTTTAGGGGTGGGCCGAGATTGGTGGGTCATGAAGCATTCTAAAACATTTTACTTCACTTTTGGAAAAAGGCTAAAAACTCAAATTTTGCCCACTCATCTGACACTTTTAAATTTTCGAAATGGGGTCTGACCATTTTCTCAACATTTTAACCTTTTTTGGAAAAAGGCTAAAAAACTCAAAGTTCTCCATTTTCACTTTCCACTTTGAATTTTCAATGAGGGCTCCGAGACCTTTGACACAGAACATTCTGAAATTTTACTTCACTTTTTTGGGAATTTGGTTTTTCAAAAGTCCTTGGTTTTAGTTTTCAATGGCTTTGACTTTTCACGTGGTGATCTGGGCTCAAAATTTGACTTTTTTACCTTTATCCTTTTGCTGATCGGGTTGTGGGTCACTTTTTAACTTTTCACCTTTTTTACAAAGAGGCTCAAAAACACAAATTTCTCCACTGACCCACTTCCAATTAGGTATGTCCATGTACCCATGGATGATGGGGCCAAAATTTGATGGGAAGAAAATGCCCATCATTCCCGACTGTGGGAAAAATACACAGAGGAAGAGAACTTCATCATTTTGAGTCCAATTTTTGAATTTCCTTTGAGCCAGATGGAGATGGAGGAAAAAAATGATTTGATGACCCAGGCCATAGAACAAGCAAACAATTTTGATCAAAAAAGGAGATTGTAAAGAGGATATTATGTGCATAGACTAGGAGATGGAGAATTTCTCAAAATGAGCAAAACAGAGATTTAAACAACACTAGGGCATGGATTTTGCTATTTCTTCAAACTTTCAACTTGGCTTAAATACTTTAGGAGGGTGAGAGCTCAAAATTTTGAATTTAACTTGGAAAATGAAAAAGTGGTTTTGGGAGACAACAGTTGGCTCTAGCTTGGGGACATGGCATGGACTGAGCATGACGAAGACATGGTATGAGGATCCAGAATCTCAATTTTTAAACCGTATAATGTTGACCAGTGCCTTATCCATTGGGCCTTGTAGAGTCATGTACAATTCTAAGAAAGAATGAAGAAGGAGGAAACACACAAGCCAAACCACACACAAAAAAAACCAAAAAAAAAACTAAACCAAAACCACACAACAAAAAAGGAAAAACACACCTATGAAATCACCTATGGTACAAGGCGGGGGACAACCCACTTTCACTGATGATATAATTTCAAGTATTTCCCACTTTGAGGAAATTCCAATGGTGTTCCATCCAAGTATGAGAGGAGAAAAACATTCTCACCACAAGCTCCATGAATTTGGAATGGGCCGAGCCATAATGAATCAAACTTTCCATGGCCCTTTGGTTCTCTTCTCTTGTCCCATAGTAGGACAAAATCTCCAACTTTGAAATTCCTTGCTTTGGTCTTCTTGTCAAAAAAATTCTTCACTTTCAATTGATGCTCCTTAATTCTATCCACCACTTGGCATCTACTTTCTTCCAGCTTCTCCAGGAAGAGGATCCTCTTGTCAATGGAGTCTTTGTATTGACCATCTTCTATTTCTTGTAGCAACTTGAGAGCTGGCATCTCAATTGTGAGGGGAATCTCTACCTCAACTCCATACAACATTTGGAAAGGTGACATACCTATTGCCTTCTTAGGAGTGATCCTATCGGCCCACAATGCATCATATAACTTCTTGTGCCAGTTCCTTTGATTCTCATCTACCAACTTGCGAACAATGGTCACAATGTTCTTGTTGCTTGACTCAAAGCTTGCCCATTTCCCTATGGGTAGTAGTCAGAAGAGTGAGATAGGGAGATTCCAAAGCCATAACAAAACTCTGTGAGCTCCTTGGAAGAGAAATAGGTGGCATTGTCTACAACAATTTTCTATGGTATTCCAAAATGAACAATGATATTCTCCTTGATGAAGTTGCAGACTATTTCAGAGTTGGCTTGCTTGGTTGGGATGGCTTCCACCCATTTAGTGAAGTAATCAGTTGTAGTGAGTACATAAGTATGCCCTACACTAGAATGAGGATTCAGAACACCAATAAAATCTAGCCCCCATTGCTGAAATGGTTCTTCAATCACCACAGGCCTGAGTGGAAATGCAACTAGTTGTGGCTTTCCAACAAATTGTTGGCATGCTTTGCATTTGGAAACCCAATCTTGAGTGTCTACAAAGATGGAGGGCCAATAATATCTCCCTCTGAGGATCTTATGTGTGGTGACCATTGCTGAGAAATGTCCACCACAAGCTTGATCATGATATGCCCTGAGAAACTTTTCTTGTTGCTCCTTATCTACACACCTGAGGAAACAACCATCTAGGCCTCTCTTGTAAAGTGCATGATTCAGATCACAAACTTGGCTTGCCTTTAGCTTGAGTGTCCTTCTTTGTTTGTAATCAAGATGAGGAGGGCATTCTCCATAAGTGAGGTAGTAAGCAATGTCAGCATACCACTCATCAGTAGTGGTGACAAAGAGCACTGTGGATTGTCTCTAAACAGGTTGAGAAAACACCATCTTTTTCTCCCTGTTGAGCCTTGAGAGCTTCATCTTCAGCAATCAGCTTGGCACAAACCATTTCCTCTTACCAGATTAGAGGGTCTAATCTCCAAGTCATACTCTTGGGTCTTTGCAATCCAACTTCCTCTCTTAGCCCCAGGATCTTGTTGAGTCAAAATGGACTTGATTGCACTTCAGGGACCATCACCACTGTATGGGAATTGAGAATGTAGAATCTAAAACTTTTAACAACTTTGACCACTACGTAGGCATGTTTCTCAATTGGTTGTACTTTAGCTCATGATTTTTCAAAGGACAACTCATGAAAGCAATGGGTGCTTCCAAACCTTCATCATTTTTTGAACAAGGACAATAGAGAGTGTATGTTCTGATGCATAGCAATACATGATGAACTCCTTGTTGAAATCTGGAGATACAAGAGTTGGAGCTTTGGCAATGGCTTTCTTGATCTCCTCAAATGTTACTTTTCCTTCCTTATTCCACTTGAAACCTTGCTTGAGGCTTCATCATGGAAGTTATATGCTTAGTCAGTTCAGAAAACTCAGGCACAAAATGATGAAGGAAGTTTACCTTTCAAAGAATGAATGAACTCCCTTCTTGTTGGTTGGTAAGGCTAGTGCTTGGATAGCTCTGATCCTCTCAGGATCAATGTGTGCTCCATGTTTGTTCACAATGTGTCCCAAAAACTTACCTTATGTGACTCCAAAAATGCACTTCTTTGGATTTAGAGAAATGCCATGTTTCCTACACCTTGCAAGGACTTGCTCAAATGACAGATATGATCTCCCTCCTCTTTGAAAAAACCATGAGGTCATCAAGGTAAATGACAATGCAATGTTTCAAATCTTTGAAGGCCAAGTCCATTGCTCTCTGGAAAGTGGCTCAACATTGATCAAGCCAAAAGGCATTCTATTGTAGGAAAAAGTGCCCCAAGGTGTTGTGAAGGTTGTTTTGTTGCAATCCTCTTCTATGCCACCTTGATTTGGTTGTACCCTGAGAATCCATCAAGCAAAGAGAGCATTTCAGATCTAGTGACTACTTACAAAATATGATCCATGATTGGAAGAGGGTAGTTGTCCTTGAGAGATGCCTGATTCAGATTTTGAAGTCTACACAAATCCTTATTTCCCCATTCTTCTTCCTTACTGGCACAATGTTAGCCACCCATGTTGAATGGTGGATGGGGAAGATGATTCTAGCATTGAGCATCTTTGTCACCTCTTCTTTGATAACATCAACAATCTTTGGATTGTAGGGCCTTTTTTTTTTCTGAAGGGCTTAGCTCCTTGCTTCAAAGGAATGGAGTGATGCATTTCCTTTGGCTGAAAAGATTTGAGTTCATCATAGGAATAGGCAGGACATTTGAGTACTTTTTTAGCGAGCAAAAAAACTTTCTCTTCTCTTCTGGTGAGCAACATTTACCAATGTTAACCATCCTTGGATTCTCTGAAGTGCCAATGTTTTCTTGATCAAAATCAGATGGACACGAGAAGACTATTTTCTTTCTCTTGGATGAACCTATCATGCTTGTCAAAGAGGTCTTCCAAAGAAACTAGGCCTTTGGGGATTTTGTTTCCTTTCAGTTTGATTACTCCCTCTTCATCAATTCCCTCAATTCCTTCCTTCTCTTCTTTGGGGACTGATTCACGGTGTGGGTTTTCACTTCCTTCAAAGAAAATATTATTGAAGTTATCCCTTTGTTCTAAGAAGGCTAGGATCTGATTGTCATCATTGAAGACCTACCAGTGATTTGCATTGTCTGGTATGTTGGGTCTGAACACCATCTCAATGGTCACTTTATCCTTGCCAAAAGAAGGATGAGGTGTCACTAAGGAAGTTGACACTGCTAGAGAATCAGCCTTTTCATTCTGCTCCCTAGGGATAGCTTCAATGGAGAATGCATCAAAGGATTCAATGCAGTCCCACACTCTGTTTCTATAGTGCATGAGTCTGGGGTTTTTCACCTGATATTGTTGGTGGACCTGCTTTACCACAACCTCTACATCACCTTTGCATCTCAACTTCTTGATTCCCATGTCCTCTGTTGTATTCATGCCTAAGAGTAATGCTTCATACTCTGTTGTATTATTTGTATTGTCAAATTGCAGCTTGTAGGAAAAAGGATATACCTCATTGGAGGGAGAGTATAATACTACACCAGCTCCTGAACCTGCTCTGGAATGACTGCCATCAAACTCCATTGTCAAATTTGGTCTTCTTCTTCCTCCATGAGAAGTGGAAAGTCCTCTTCCTTCTGTGATGTAAGGAGGTAATTTCCAAGCCCACAATCTTGAAAAAGGATATCAGCTCTTGGATCATCATACTTCCTTACTGTGAACTTCATTTTTTTGATTTGCAAGCAACTTCTTCATTTCTCCTTTCACTGGGATAGTTGTAGATGACCAATCCATTTTTATTTCTCCACCTAGATCTCTCTAAAAAAACTTCTACTCAACAACATACCAAAAGATGTTGGGATGTCTACCACCAAAATGGTCAGGAGTATCTTCTTGTCAGGGTAATCAGCTAGTGCAACCTGAGCATCCTTAATCCTTCCTACCAATGGAACTTGTTTGGATTCCATTGAGTAGCATGTGCCATTTACCAGGTCAAAGTGAGGCCAAGAGCATTTGCAAATTTTGTTGGCATCACATTATCTGAGGCTCAGAATCTATAATGCAATTGTTCAGCTGGAAACCTTTGATGAGAAGTGATAGGTAAAAAGGCTCAACTCTGTTGGTGGTGGAGGCACTGAGGGCTAGCATGTTTTGAGAAGATGGTGTGGATGGTGTGGGAAGTAAGCCTTTAGAATTAGAGATTGGGGATGTAGAGTTACCACCCTGGACTGCCTTGATGAATCTATCAAATTGGGCAGGATGTGTTTGTAGGTATTCAATTTCAGAGAGTTGGACTTTGGTTTTGCTAGCATGCTCTACAAAGTCAAATGAAGTTATGGTAGATGAGGAAGAGGTTCCAGTAGTGGATGAGGACTTAAATGGAAGATGCATCATTACTTTTGGTGTTGGGTTCTCCTTTTCAAATGTAGCAATTGGCTTGGAAGGAGATGGGGGTGTAGCCTTTGATTGAAATTTAGATGTTCTTGTAGAACCAACATTTAGAAGAGAATTTCTCTTAACAACTTTTGAGTTGGGAGAAGAATCAGATAACTTACTTGGCACAATAGTGTGATCCTTGACAACTGGTGAATCTGATTTCTCTCTAGCTGATTCCATGGAAGGTGGTAATGGTGATCCCCTGTTGATGATCTTGTTTAGTGGAGGCTTTGAAGAGCTATCTTCTTTGTTCTTCCTACTCTCAGTTGCAACTGCTTGAGGCTGAAACACCATTCTTGGATTGTGCATGAGTGAAAACAACACATGAAAAACTTGGAGCTTCTTCATCACCTTCCTCCTCATCATCAACGTATTCAATCAGGCCATTGTGCATGCCAACCTCTTCAATTTCAAGATAGTTTTCATAGTCATCCATGCTTTCTTCTTCAGTTTCCTCAATGTCTACTTCCTTCTTTGATTCCCTAGTGTCATAGATGGCATTGACTGGTGGTGCTTCAAGAGAAAGCCTATGAGGAGGTGGAGAAATTCTTGGTCTATCAGGAGGATTTGGTCTCCTTGGAGCATTCCTCATTGTGATTTGTGATAGCTACTTCTTCAAAGCAACTAGGTCATTTGCCATTTTTTGGAACATTGGATCAGTGGTGACTGAATTTGAACTCTGACCTTTTTGCTTCCCATTTGGTCCTTTCACTTTTCTAGAAAGAATTAGATCATCATCAGTCTCAATTGCAAAGTCTTGAACTTCCCTCAATGTTCTTGGTTGGGCTCTTCTAAGGAAGAAACCAACTTCTGATGGAAAAGCACTGATGAAGAACCTTTTCAAGTTGTTTTTAGGGGGTACCACATCTTCTAGGATCCTTCTTGTCAACCTATCATACCTTGCTACAAAATCTCTCATTGATTAGAGGTCTCCTTCTTCATCTGAACCAATTGGACCAGCAGATCTGACAATCTTTTGTGCTCTTGAACCTATGTTCAAATGCACTTCTTATATCTTCCCAACATGTGACAGATCTTGGGGGCAACATGTAGAACCATTCAAACTTTTTCTTGGAGTGACTCCACAAAGAGCCTAACTGAAACATCTTCATTTTCAACTCCCAACACTCCACAAGTAGTGATGAATGCTGCTACATGTTCTTCGGGGAGCTGAGAACCATCCCCTCTGAATTTTGGGAAGTTTTTTCTTGAGCCTCTCGGTAGCTCATGGAGTGGTTGAGCAAGAGCCAGTGGACCGGTGTTTCCTCCCCATGGTACATTAGGCCTATGGGCTTCATGATCCCATTCACACTCATGATCCTGATCCCCCATTCTATTATGTTCTATTTCTATCTTCCAGCCCTTAAGGCTAAGGCTTGCTCTCTCTTTGCTCTTTTTCATCTGCCTCGGCTTGAAGTCTCTCGATTTCTTGAGTTGAGATCTTATTTCTTCATCGGGTCTTGCTTCTCTTTCTCTAGCTTCTTCTTTGGTCTTCACATCAGTGAAGTCTACAAGGTTCTTGTTTATGTATGAAAATTCACCATCCAAAGGATTGGCAACACTCAGGTTCCCAACGTGACCGGTTGCTTGAAAAGGAAGCCTCTGGATTCGAGTAGCTCTTGTCTCCTTTGAAGTTCCTCAAAAATGGGATCAAGTTTGTCCTCCTTGTCTTTGTTTCCAGGTGAATCTTCTATCACTAGCTTGAAAATCTATGCTCTTCTTTGGGGTGCTAGAATTTGTCTCTGCCTTTCCAATTTGACAACACGTTCCTCTTCCAGGTCTAGAATCCTTATGGCAATGAAGTAATGATTGACACTTCATCTATTATGCCAAATAGCTTCTCTCTCAGATAGAAAGCAATGTCTTCTTGGATGTGAAAGAGTAAATCAGGTCTCTCAATAGGAGGATTTCCTAGAATAGCCATGATTTACATCCATGTAGTTTGTGTGATTATTCAATCTCTAGAAAATTTTCTTCTAGAATCTTTTTTTTTTTGTATTTTATGACCCTGAGGTCATTTTTAGGTGCAGATGTTGCAAAATCTACCCCATGGTGGGTGCAAAAACTATTGGTGAGAAAATTTGTCTTGTGGACAAATTGGTGGGTTTCAAGCCAACGCTATGGGAATCTAAGTCCCTCTACTTGAATGGTGCAAGCTTCCGTAGGTGCATGCATAAAATATGGTTTCAATGGTGGCCTTTCGACCAGAGATCCAACAGGGCACTCCATTGACCTTGTGGAAAAGCTAGCAATGTCTCACTAGAGAAGAAACTTTGTCTTGGAAAGGGGAAGGGGAGTGGAAATGGAGGTAGGAGAAAACTAATGTTGTGAGTAGAATATCAGATGCCCACACACATTAATTAGAAATTTCATTTACATGCATTTATAGTTAGAAGAAAAACAAATCCGTAGGAGAAGCTACAAGACCGAATGAAATTCATTGGTCACAAGGTACCAATCAATCCCTCAATCAAAAAAAGGAAAAAAATTCCTTCTTTTATTATTGAAGCTAAAGAAGAATTTGTACAGAGCTTTGAGAATAGAGGAAAATCTAAGGAGAAGGGAAAATAGAAGAAGTATGGCATTTTTTTATCTTTTCAGGTATAGAGCACTCTGGTCTTTTTGAAATCAATCAGCCCCCCTTGGAATGGCTCTGAGGAGCCATTATATCTCATGCCAAAATGGTTACAACTTTACAAATCATTTACGCCTCTTCAAATTCCTCCATTGTGAAGAAAACATGCTCATGGTGGGTTAAAAACCAGATCTTACAACGCAAATGTTACATTTGATTTTGCCAGTTTGAATACAGACCATTTGATTTTCTCTTATAACTTTGAAATCGAGTTGTCCCATGTGGTAGGAAGAGATTGGAGTGGGTATGGGGAAAGCCCTTTTGTTTTGTGATTTTTAGAGATTTGGCAATTTGGGACCCCACTTCAACTTTTTAACTTAGGCACGTGGCATGTTTTCATTGGAAATGGGGTTGCGGCCCTTTTCTCAACATTTTAACCTTTTTTTTCCTTAGGCACTTTCTCAACATTTTAACCTTTTTGGAAAAAGGCTCAAAAACTCATTCGTGCCATGGCACTTCAATTGAACTTTTCATTGGAAATGGGGTCGTGGCCCTTTTCTCAACATTTTAACCTTTTTTTGGAAAAAGGCTCAAAAACTCAAAGTTCTCCATCGTTCCGCTCTCCGCTTTGACTTTTCAATGGCGGGCCCGAGACCTTGGTGGAGCCACGAGCATTCTAGAATTTTACTTCACTTTTGGGAATTTGGTTAAAAATTTCAAAAAATTTCCCTGATAACTTTCACTCGCTTTGAACTTTTCACACTTTGACTTTTTTCAATGTGGGCTTGACTTTGAATTTTTCAGCCCCCTTGGGCTTCAACTTTGATTTTTCTGCGGGCTCAAAATTTGACTTTTACCTTTATAGCCTGATCGGGGTTGCGGGTCACTTTTTAACTTTTCACCTTTTTTACAAAGAGGCTCAAAAACAAAATTTCTCACCGACCCACTTCCAATTAGGTATGTCCACGTACCCATGGATGATGGGGCCAAAATTTGATGGGGAAGAAAATGCCCATCGTTCCCGACTATGGGAAAAATACATAGAGGAAGAGAACTTCATCATTTTGAGTCCAATTTTTGAATTTCCTTCATGAGCTGGAGGCATGGAGGAAAAACAATGATTTGATGACCAGGCCATAGAACAAGTGAACAATTTTGATCAAAAAAAAGGATATTGTAAAGAGGATATTACATGCACAGACCGGGAGATGGAGAATTTCTCAAAATGAGCAAAACAAAGATTTAAACAACACTAGGGCATGGATTTTGCTATTTCTTTGAACTTTCAACTTGGCTTAAATACTTTAAAGGAGGGAAAGTTGGCTATTTTACTAAAAATAGCCAACTTTGACCTAACCGACATCGGTCCCTACACGACCGATGTCGGTTAGGTAACCGCCATCGGTTCCCTGTAAATGACCTCCCCCAACCAAAACAAAGGATCCAAATTCATTTTGCAAGAGGGAGACAAGTGAGAGAGAGAGAAGAGGTTACAAAGAGGAGTATTGAGCCCAAGACTGTAACTGAGCAACTAGATCACGGTCACACTCATCCAAACATTGGGAGAGTTGGAGGATAGCTTCATCAGCTCACTTCCGATTTCCGGATCATCCCAACTAAGCCTTGCCTTTGCCACTGCATTCCTTGGACCTGCATCCGCATCAGAAACTAGTAAGTAGTCTCTTTTATTACCTTGTATGCTTCTAGACACTACTTTGTGAACTTTTGATTCATAGTGATTATAAGCTCACTCCTGGATCTACCACCCAGCAGCACCCTGCACCTAACCTTCATTCATCCATCTCTATATTGCCCAAAGATAGCTTTCTCACTCTCTGAGTCTTCTCTATCACCCTACTACTCCCCTCAACCATCTACCAACCTTCTAAACCCCATAACCACCTTACAACCAACCTCCATTTAAAATCCCTAAATCACTACCCCTACCGATATCGGTTATCCCCTACCGGTACCGGTTTTATAACCGTGGTCGGTTATCCAGTGACCAACATCGGTCACTATGACTTATACCAAAACCAACCTTTCACCTATTTACCTCCAAACAATCTCATATCCATCCTTGTCTATCCCTGTAACTTGATCTGAACGTATCAATAACCAGTGACCAAACAAACAACATGACATTTTATTATTAGTAGTTTAGTCTCTATTGCTTTTAGTAACGAGGTACCTAAATCATGATTTCGCAATAGCTTCTTTATTATCATTTGCATTAATTTGTATTAAAAGGGAACTAACCACCTTCGAAAGGAAGTCTAATATTTCCTGGGCCCAAGGTAGTTCCCTCACTTATTGTTTAATGAAAATCTGGTGGTCTTGCATTCTTATTTACAGGTAGTCCTTCCTAGACAAAAAGGAGCTCTTCACAATCGGTCGATCTCGATCTACGCACACCTTCCCAACACTCAACAGGTATTCCTCCTAGCCCTAACCCTTATCTGTTTCTCAAGAGAATGAAAAGATAGAAATAACTCTATTCTGGAACAAAATTATGTGTGAAACATTTTGGCACGCCTGGTGGGACCCTTCTCGGGTTTCTTTCTTTCTTGCTTGTTTTCATATAGGGAGCACACTTGCTGTTTCTTTCTTCTAAATATTCACAAAATATTTTGTCATTTTGGTAAAAGAACTTGTCTTTCTTTCACATCTTTGCATTAGTGAAAGTCATCTTCTTAACCTCTTCTCTTTCTTTGCTTCATCGAATATCATTTTCGATTTGGGTTTAAAACACGTGCATCACATTCTTGCTTGCTATTTTTAATTCTAGTGAATGTAGATTAAGTAAGGTCGTACACACGTGGGGTGATATCCATGGTATTGATGAGAAATTAATCTTACTCTCACTGCACAACACATACCAAATCACATCATAATCTACACAACATCTCAAACATCCCCCCTTCCCATGGTATTCCTCCACCCGATTGAGGTAGCCTTACAAGCCAAAACAAACTTGACATCTCCCTTAGGTCTTTTGTTTAGGATTGACATCATCTTGCATCTAAGGCATAAGCCCAAAGTGATTAAAACTAATCCTAGGGTTAGTCTCTTGATTTGCTTGTGCATCTTGCTTATTTTTTTTTTTTTTTCTTTCAGTTTTGTTTCTCTATTATACCCTGTCTCAGTGATCACTTCAGATAGTTTGGTGGGTATACTAAGCCTTGTTATCCCCAAACCAGCAGCCTCTTACATTCTCTCTTTGCCTTCACAGTGACCGACACCGGTCCTCTTCTACCGACATCGGTTACACTGACCGACGCCGGCTACCATCTGACCGACATCGTTACTGCTGACCGATATCGCCATCGTGTTTCACAGTTCTTGACAAACCAAAGCAACCTACCAATTCCAACATTTTGTTGTTGTTTCTGTTCTTGATTGACTAATTCCCTACTATATCCTCTTGTCCATGGTTGTTATCACCCGGAAACAAGCCGCAGCCATGGTTTCACATGCTTGTTCCGTGTCTTTTCCTGAGTCACCCCCTTTGCATCCTATGGGGAATCCTATGGACACCAATGCTTTTCCCAAGATCCCTGTAGGAGATCAGACTTTGCCAAATTTTTGGATGCTAATTCTAGCACTGTATACAGTATTATTTGTCTCATACCCCTGACCGTACACCTGACGGTCAGCTCCTCTTGGGTATGCCTATTAGTATAGCCACTCACTTAGCCCCTTCCCCACCTAATAACTCCACCTCACCATCTTCATCCTTAGCCCCGTCTCCCAGCTCAGTGGCTTTTCGGTGGTTCATACTGCACCAATTGGCCTTCCTTTGGTTAATCTGGGGCCCCACATATCACTACCATCCACTGCCCCTACCTCATCTCTCCCGCAGATTGCCTCTTTCATAACTCGCTCTCTACCATCTATCCACACGAGCTTTCCCTCTCAGGCTCCGCCCACCTTTTCATTTCCGCAACTCATCTGGTGGCCTCAACATCTTATATAGGACACCCTTATTCCACCCCAACACATTCATCATCATTACCTTATCAACATTCAACCCCACCATTGTCTAGTAGTGGCTCTTGGCCCAATCCTCCTCCATTTACGATGACAACACCATCATCTAACCCAACCAATGATTTAATCAAACAGATGATGGACAAGATGCAAAATCTTGAGGCTTCTATTTCAGGAAGCCGTAACACCCTGACATATGAGCAAGTTTGTCAGAGCCTATTCATCCTTCTATCCCCCTTCATACATATCCTCCTCAATGGGAATTACCAAAATTTACTCACTTTAGTAGTAAGGAGGACCCTCAACAACACTTGCGATCATTTAGACATGCCTGCTATCTGATTGCTCATGACGATGCCTTACTACTCCGTACCTTCCCCATGTCCTTATCAGGACCTACCTTGGAGTGGTACAGTGCTTTAGCCCAGCACTCAATCTTCTCCTTTAACCAGTTAGCCCAATCTTTCTTGGATCACTTCTCCATCAATATTGCCAAGAAAGTATCCATTACCGATCTCTATGCCATCCGACAATTTGAAGATGAGTCTATCGCAGATTTCGTTGGACGATGGCGGGGCCTCATCAACCAACTTACTTATGCCTTACCTCAAGCCGAGCTCATCGAACTCTTTACGTGGGCCTGCGCTAAACACATTTCTCCCACCCTCCAAATTCAAACTTTCCGCACCTTTGATGAGGCCTTTACTATGGCTCGAAAACTAGAGATTCGAGCCTTAGAGGAGGAGAAATTGAAGTTGCACAACAAAAACTCAAATTTCTGAACCCAAGACTCCACCAACAAACCCAACACCACCAACTCTCATGCATCGGCTGCTTCGAAATCAAAAGGAGCCATACACGCGGTGATGGTCAAATCTCAAGCACCGTCTAATACCCAGCCAAAACCCACCTATAAGTATAAAGTCGAGCCCATCAAGTACACTCCCTTGGGAGAAACTTATGATGTGATCTTGGACAAATTGCTTAAAGCAGGAGCTATCACCTTGCCTCCTGTTAAACCTCACTCCGGGTTTGATTCCACCCACGCTATACCTTCTTGGTATAAAGAAAATGACTTCTGTAACTTCCATCGCGTGAAGGGACACAACCACAAAAACTGCAAGATGTTGAAAAACATAGTGCAGGAAATGGTTGATGCAGGGGATATAACCCTCGATAATCCTAATGCCCCTGCTAATCAAAATTTAAAAATCTTCAACAAACCATTTCCAAACCATTCATCTAACAGTAACACAAACCAAGAAACCTCAGCCGAGGAGAAGAGTGTGCATGAGATCCATGTGGTTTTCAACTCCCAACCAAGGGCTTCCATCGAGGAAATTTTGAATCGAGCCTCTTCACCAACGCAGGGGTCCTCGCCCCCTTCTCCTTCATCAAGACAAGAGGACAGCCCCGCTATTCCTTTACCCATAAAGGAATCAACCACCTGAGTTCTCTTCTCATAGAAGAGCCTTCTTACACCACATCCCTGCAAGACTGTGAGTGGATGTTATCCAACCTATCTATTTCCCAAACATCTCCTTCCACCACTCTTGCTGCAAAAGAAGAAGGATCGCCACTTTTTCTGTCATCCTTAGAGGAGAAACCCCTCGAGCCTACATCACCAAACTCCTTAACCATGACGGATCCTCTAGAACATGCCCTCCTCCCTATCAGTTCTTCATCACCTAAATCTTTCCAGTGACCGGTTGACCTCTTAACACCCATTGATACAACACCTCATTCACCCCCTATATCACACCCACAGTGGACGGAATCACAGCCCACTTCTCTTCCATACCAAAATTCCCATCCACACGTGAAGATTGTCATCCCCCAGAAGATAGACAAGTCTTATGGGAACGTTTGAGTACACCATGCTCTACTCAAATGCAGATGACTAATCCAGACACCTCTACCATATGCCCGAAGTTTTTACAAAAGCTCAAAATGCCTATGTCCTCACCTTCACCCCCCTCATCTCTACCAAATACCTCATCCACCTCTATCAACCTAACCAAACCTTCCCCTATGCTTGGGACTTCACCAATACCCAGCCTAACGCACCCACCTAAATGGTTAGATTTATCCAAAAATAAAGCCATCAATCCACCTAGGAGATAGACCCAATCTCCTCGAGTCCAATCTATGCCTCCACCACAACTAAAACCCTCGCCCCCGATCACACCAGTATAGTAAGGCATGGTTTCAACCCTCACCATCACACCTACCTTCTATATTGGGGCCTCACCCCTCCACCTTGCCTCAATACACCATGCCTCCCACGTCTTCTTTAACATGACCTGCACCTTCTACACCCATATAGAAATCCACGGGTGTCTCAACACCATCGCCCCAAGTATCCTGCCTACCTACCAACCCTAAGCAAACTCGATCATCGAAGGACTTGTTTTTTGTCGCTCCTCTTTCCCCGTGGTTGTTTCCTACCACCACGTCATCTATGGCCTCATCATCTAACCAGCTAAACATGACTTCTGCGTAGAAGAAGCCGCCTAG
Source organism: Taxus wallichiana var. yunnanensis (assembly GCA_018340775.1). Lineage (NCBI taxonomy): Eukaryota > Viridiplantae > Streptophyta > Pinopsida > Cupressales > Taxaceae > Taxus > Taxus wallichiana. The sequence goes on from CM031239.1 coordinate 846,170,863, forward strand.
TTAAACCCAATCATCAAAATCCCTTTCCTAAACCACCACCCATACGAACCACTCGTACCCAACCATTACCAAAACAATCAATAATCTCACCCACTCAATCAATAGCCTCATCTTCATCTGAATTTGACCCACTCAAAGGATCTTACGCCAAGATCCTTGATATGTTGGTAGGGGATGCGACCATTTCCCTACCCCCACTCAGACCCTATGATCCATCTAAACCTCGACCTATAGGTTATGATGAATCTAAAATTTGTGCCTACCACCGCACACCAGGACACAATGTAGAAGGATGCAAAGCTTTGAAAGCCATCTTTCACCAGTTGCCTATCTTGGATAGAAAATCTAAGAAAGACAACTTACGGAGGGAAAATCCCTTAGCTTTGATCCCTTCTCCTATACCACCTGTCCCCGCCTCACCAAAATCTATCATCATTGCAACCCCACCTCTCGAGAACAATGACTTATCCCTACCATCTTCCTCATCTCGTATTCATGAGATCAACATGATTAGCATTATTACTCGAGGTCAGAAAAACAATGGAAAAGCTAAAGAGAGCACACCTGTGGCCTCTCTTTCTCCTTCCGCCATCCCGATCGCACCACCACCTAAAGTGGTTATTCGTGGACCTACCTATCCAGTCTCTGATGGAGTTTCCCATCACACCATGATCAAACAACTTCACCAATCTCCTGTAAAAATGACACTCTATGATCTCATTCAAACATCTGAATCTCATCGACAAGCTCTAATTGAGATCCTCCAAGGGATAGAGGTCCTACCTAACAAAACCCTTCCCATCGCCTCCATCTTAACACCCAACCATGTTGCTTCTCTCACCAAACAACCTACCTCCACAACCACCTCTGTCCCTATACAAAGCAAGCCAGCTGCTATCAGTTTTTCCGAAGAAGAAATTGTCGTCTTTGGTGTAGAAGATCCTGACCCCACTCTTTTCATCTCAACTTATGTCCGGGACATCCGGGTACATCATGTTATGATCGACGGGGTGCTAGCCTAAACATCATCTCTTCCAAAGCCTTCCAACAGATGAATATCCCTCCTAGCTGCATGTGTGCCAACCCCACCATGTTACGTTCATTCAACGATGCTATTACTTCTACCCTAGGCACCGTGATCCTTAACATTCATGTAGGGCCACGTACCTTGCCCGAACTCTTCTATGTCCTTGAGGGAGAGTTCCAATACAACATGTTGTTAGGCCACCCTTGGATCGGGCTATGGGATGTCCCTCCACCTTACATAGATGCATAAAATTGAGTATGAGGGGAAGTCATACACCGTCACAGCTGACACTTCCCCTTCAAAACCTGTAATATGTTATACCACCCTAATGATGTGCTTGTACCAGTCAAGGCACCCATTGATCCAACCCAACCATCTATTTCAACCACGCCTCAACCATCCACCTTAGCCGCACCCACACCTTTGACCAATGAAACCACCGACGTGAATACCTCTTCCTTCCCCATGGACAACATCCCAACCTCGGATCCCTTGGTAGGTGTTTTTCAATGCCTTACACTGGGGGAGTACCACCTATACAACATTAGCACCTTCCATACCCCACAAGAGTATGGATAGTTACATGCGCATCCTACCTACGACCATCGTGTGGGGGAGGTGATCTCCTACGGACCACCTAATTACTGCACCAACCTAACGTATGGGGGTGTCGACGCATCCTCTATCACCCTTGAACCTCCCCTTGGTGTGGTTCCCTTCCAATCTGATTTTCAATATCTAACCAACTATCATTTTTGCCCTCACCTTCCTGACTCATTGTGCTTGGAAAGGTTTTGGTTTGGTCTTTATGAACAAGGCCGACATACGATCATTCCCATGACTACACGCAAACACAAAGATCGTAGTGGTCTTGGATTTTCTGAACCACCTACACCAAAGAAACCTCATGTCAATTGTATCCAGGAAGATGATGAAGTCACCCCTTCCGAACCATCAACGCCCATTTTGCCATCTTCACCCACGGAGTCGATAGACCCGGAATCTATCCCTCCTAATTTTTTTTTTTTTGTGAATGCTATCTTCCTAGGTCCTCTCACTTATCAACACGATGGTGAAGACCCATCTTCTCTCCCCTTTTGTATCCAGACATGATCAAAGAAGACTCACCTTCGATTAATGTTGTGGAGTGCCAGGATGACGACTCCATCCTCACCTACCTTGGTGTGGATGACTCTTATATTCAATGTGCCTTACCATCTAAAACCCAAACCATGTTGAATGAGTTCGACTATAGAAATCAACATCCACATGGAGGATGATCCTCACATTGTAAAGATCAGACAATCTCTCGACGCATCAGAACAAGCCACCTTCACTACCTTCCTCCATGCCCGCAATCAAGCTTTCGCTTGGTCCTACATGCCGACATGCCAGGAATCGATCCTGACATTACTGTCCATAACATCACTCTAAAACTAGACTCCAAACCAGTTAAACAGAAACTGAGAAAAATGCATCCACGCATTGCCCTCTTGGTTAAAGAAGAGCTTCAATGACTCCTTTCTATTTCTTTCATCTTACCTATTGACTATCCTCAATGGATTTCTAATGTCGTACCTATCACTAAAGCGATGGGGGACTTCAGATATGTATGGATTTCTAGGACCTTAACCTCACTTGCCCAAAGGATGACTTCCCCCTACCTAGCATTGATCAACTTGTTGATCTCACTGTGGGCCATGAGATGCTTTCTCTCATGGATGGTTTCTCGGGATACAATCAAATTTTAGTAGCCCTAGCCGATCAACATAAAACCACCTTCATTACCCCTGGGGACCTTCTGCTATCGTGTCATGCCATTTGGCCTTAAGAATGCTGGTGCGACCTATCAGTGGGCTATGACTTACATTTTTCATGACATTATGCACACTATCCTCGAGGATTATGTCGATGATCTTCTTGGAAAATCCAAACATCGCAGTGAACATCTCGATGTTTTAACCATTATTTTTCGATCACCTGTTACAATACTGTGTTCATCTTCAACCAAAGAAATGTGTCTTTGGCATCCTTTTGGGAAAACTCCTTGGCTTTATCATCTCTTTGTGTGGCATTGAGGTTGACCCAGCTAAAGTCAAAGCTATCTTAGAAATTCCCCCACCCACTAACCTAAAACAATTGCGTAGTTTGCAGGGAAAACTCCAATCTATCCGGCATTTCATCTCACAACTCTCAGATCGATGTCAACCTTTCCATCATCTCCTTAAAAAGGACATTGTCTTTCAATGGAGCGAGGAGTGCCACCAAGCCTTTGAGGCTCTTAAAGCTTATCTCTTGCAGCCACCCGTGCTTATCCCACCTTAGGATGATCACCCTTTCTACCTTTACCTTTCTGCCACCGACCATGCTATAGGAGCCATGCTCGCACATCGTGACTCGAGCATCGAGAGCAAGCAGTTTATTACATAATCTGTACTCTTATGGATTACGAGACTAGGTATACACACGTAGAAAAGTTGTGCCTAGCCCTATCATTCGTGGCCACCAAACTCTAACATTACCTCCTGAATCACAAAACTTTTGTCATCACCAATGTTGATCCCATACATTATATGTACGCCAAACCTCATCTAAACCAATGCATTTCCCGATGGCTTATGCTCCTCACCGACCTTGACCTTGAGTTTGTACACCAGAAATTAGTCAAAGGAAAACTATCGCGGATCAACTCGTGGAAGCCCCTTTACCTGGGGAACAATTTACCAATTTTACTTTCCCTGATGAACTCATCGCAACCCTTTTGCTCAGTGATGTGTCTTATCCGATGACCCTCTTCTTCGATGGATCTAAATGTCAAGCGGGGAGGGGCGGGCATTGTTCTCATTCCTCTTGATGGTGAACCTATGCCTCTTTCATTCAGGCTCGATTTCCCCTGCACTAACAATATAGTGGAATACGAGGCCCTTGTTTTGGGTCTCCACGTTGTGTTACACTTAGGTGTGAAGTCTATTAACATTTTTGGTGACTCTCAATTGGTAGTAAATCAAGTTACTGGCATCTACCAATGTAAAAATGAGGAACTTCAAAAGTACAAACGTTACGTGGATTCACTTTTGACCTTATTTACTCATTATTCTATCCAAACCAGTTCCACGCTCAACTAATAAATTTGTGGATACTATGGCTTGCTTGGCCTCACAAATTCCTACCTCACCAACTGATCGACATATTTTCTTGGTCCAACAACTCTTTGCCCCATCTTACTTAGTCCTAGATGTTTGTATGGTAAATAATGTATCTGCTGATTCACAGGATACCTGGTATCACCAATTTCATGACTACCTTACAACCTCTGTTCTCCCACCTAACCTTACTAGTAATGGAAAATGCACTTTTCTTAAAAGTGTTTCTCATTATGTCATCATGGGGGGACTCCTCTATAAACGTGGCTTGATGGTATCCTCCTTCGATGTCTAACCAATGTCCTGAAGTCACCCATACCATCCAACAAGTCCATGACGGAATTTGTGGTGGGCACTTTAGTGGCCTTGCCATGGCCAAGCGGATCCTTCACCTAGGATATTATTGGCCTACTCTTAATAAAGACTACTATGAATATGTTAAGCATTGTGTTATGTGTCAACAACATGCCAACCTTCAACATACTCCTAGCCACCCGCTACAGGTCGCACGAGATCTTTGGCCTTTCTCACAATGGGGTTTAGACCTTATTGGTGAGATTCACCCGCCTTCTTCGCAGCGTCACCATTGGATCATCATGGCAACCGAATATTACACTAAATGGGTGGAGGCCATTCCACTCATTTCAACCAAAAAAGAGAAAATCGTTGAGTTCATCAATCATCACATTATCTATCATTTTGGTGTTCCTCATCGCCTGATAACAGATAATGGAAAATATTTCAAAAATAAGCTGTTACGAGCCCTTTGTGACAACTTTGGTATCAAACTTAGCTTCTCGTCACCCTACTATCCATAAGAAAATGGTCAAGCCAAATCTTCTAACAAAACCTTAACCAAAATTCTCATGAAAGTCGTTAATGATTCTGGGAAAAACTGGCATGATCACATCCCCTTTGCCCTTTGGGCTTATCATACCAGCATTCATACTTCCACTAATGCCACACCATTCTCTTTGGTGTATGGTACCGAGGTTGTCTTGCCTCTTGAAATACAAATCCCTTCCCTCAGAATATCTCTCCAGGATATTCTCACCAATGATGACTTCCGCCAAGAGTGGTTAGCCCAATTGGAGCTTCTTGACGAGCATCATCTTACAACTCTTGACCACCTTCAAATTTATCAAAAGTGCATCAAGCGTGCTTATGATAAGTGAATTCATGAGTGTACCTTTAAGATTGGTGATCTTGTCCTCAAAGAGAATCAACATGTAACCAAACTAGAAAAGAGCAAACGTGGAAAATTTTCTCCTAATTGGATTGGGCCTTACATTATCACTCACACTTATGGATCAGGTACTTATCGTTTAGCTTCACTTAATGGTAAACCTGAGCCTGAACCCCTTAATGTCTTACATCTCCGACCATTCTACTATTGAATTTAGTGTTACATCACTTCTTATCTACCTTATGCTCATCCCTTGAGCTCATTTACCACCTCATACACCTTGTTTTGTGCATCTCAAAGTAGAATCAAACTCACGTGGTTTGATCATCACCTCCTCTTAAAGATGCCTTCCCCTTTTTAGTCTGGTCCATGACTTAAAAGTATCAAAATAACAAGTTCTCAATTATACAATTCTGGGATATTCTTGAGTCAAACTTCCTACAAAACTAGATGCTTCATGCCAAACGGACATCTAGACCTCTAAAGCTACTAAAACTAGACTCGCTACTATTCCTCCCTCGAAGGACAACTATGTGCAAATCGCATCTTCTACTATAAGTAGACTTCTCCCTTGAAGGACAACTATACAAAGTCATCCTCTATCAGAAGCTTCTCACATTGATCAGCTTTGTGAAGACCTCAAGAACAACAAAATGCATATCCCATATAGACTTCCCACATCGATCAGTCTATATCCAGAAAAATAAAAGTAGTATTCAAAAGCACTTTTGAGTCATGGACTTGTCTATTTAGGTTTGGTTCTCTTTCATCAGAATAATCACCTTATAACAAGTTCTCTGCACCCCAGCTATACCATCCACCTCACCTCACCATTCTTCAAAACAACAAAACTCAAGGGACGTGACGTATATCCGATATATTGTGATTATACAACTCTTTTCACCTATCGACTTCTCGCCTATGCAAGGTACCTAGGGATTCAAGCTCATCCTACGATAATACATGGTTTGTTTAGCTCTTTCCAACTATGGGACACTTTTGCCTCTTTTACCCGAATCTAGGATTATGTGTTGACCTTAATTAGGACACGGTTTCCTATGCTTGGGTAAGCTAACCCTCGCTTCACCTATACCCACACCAACACCAACAACATTACCCTACCAACATCAAACTTTTACCAACCAACAAATTGCCTAACCACAACCAAATTTCCTGAATTCACCTCTCCCTGGTCCTAAGGGAGAACTACATCGGTCTGAGGCCCCTCCTTGCTTTGTGCAATGGGCTATGTAGGCAACACTTAGGAGACATGGGGTCTCCCAAGGTTAGCTCGACCATCCCCTACCATAACCTATCATGTGTTGTGTTTTCCTTAAAAATATAAATATTTTCACGTATTTATATTGATAACACTCACCTTTGTCCTTTATCAATCCCCGACCCAAAACCAAACCAATCAATTATTGACCCATAACCAAACAACAACATAATCATTTAACCAAGATGTTAAACAAACAATCGGCCCGATTAAGGCCGCATGGCCCAACCAATTATTTACCCAAGACCGCCCAATGTATGAAACTCACTTAGGCCCGCACATCCCGAACGATTCTATCCACCCATCATGTAGACACTACCCCAATACCTTACCAACACCAACAACATTACCATACCAACATCAAACTTTTACCAACCACCAAATTGCTTAACATACCAAATGAATTCACCTCTCACGGTCCTAAGGAGAACTACATTGTCTCGAGGCCCTCCACTTGCTTTGTGCAATGGGCTATGTAAGCAACTTAGGAGACATGGGGTCTCCCAAAGTTGCTCGACCATCCCCTACCATAACCTATCATGTGTTGTGCTTTCCTTACCTTACCAATCACCAATTTTACCAACATGAACAACATTACCGTACTCAACATCAAAATTTTACCAACCAACAAATTGCCAAACCACAACCAAATTACCGAATTCACCTCTCCCCTGGTCCTAAGAGAACTACATCGCCTCGAGGTCCCCTCATTGCTTTGTGCAATGGGCAAACATGTAGGTACCACTTAGGAGACATGGGGTCTCCCAAGGTTAGCTCGACCATCCCCTACCATCAACCTATCATGTGTTGTGTTTTCTTTAAAAATATAAATATTTTCACGTATTTATATTGATAACACTCTACACCAAATCGGCTATGACCATCAAGGCCACAACCAACCAATCGGCTTGACCCAAGGTCGTAACCAACCAATCGGCCGACCCAAGGCCACAACCAATCAATTAGCTCGACCTAAGGTTCAGGCAACCTAACCAATCGGCCCGACCCAAGGCGCGCAACCAACCAATGACCCGACCAAGATCGCAACCAATCAATCGGTTCCCGACCCAAGGCCGCAACCAACCAATCATCTATTCACCCCACCAAGGCCTCGAACCCAATCAATCAGCCCGACCTAAGGTCGTAACCAATCAATCGGCCCAACCCAAGGCCCGCAACCAACCAATCGGCCCGACCAAGGCCGCAACCACCAATCGGCCCTACCCAAGGCACAACCACTCAATTGGCCCGACCCAAGGCCTTAACCAATCAATCGGCCTAACCCAAGGCGCAACAAACTAATCGACCCGACCTAAGGCCAACCCAACCAATCGGCCCGACCTAAGGCCGAACCATTAATCGGCCCGACCAAGGCCGTAACAAATCAAAGCCCACCCAAGGCCTAACTAAACCATCAATCGGCCCGACCCAAGGCCACATGCCAACCAATCGGTCCAACCCAAGGTCATTAACCCACCAATCAGCAACCGACCTAAGGCCGCAACCAACCAATCGGCCCAACCTAAGGCCGTAACCAATGAATCGGCTTGACCTCCAAGGCCATAACCAACCAATCGGCTCCGACCCAAGGCCACACCAACCAATCGCCCTAACCCAATACCACACCAACTAAGTCCTCGACTGACCGAGGCCCGCAAATTATGATTCTATCCAACACCAATCAATACCTTACCAACACCAACAACATTACCCTACCAATATCAAAGCGTTTACCAACCAATCGGCCCGACCCAAGGCCGCAACCCACCAATCGGCCGACCCAAGGCCGCAACCAACCAATCGGCCCAACCCAAGGCCGCAACCAATCAATCGGCCCGACCCAAGGCCACAACAAACCAATCGCTTACCAAGGCCGTGACAACCAACCAATCCCCCAACCAAGGCCGCAACCAACCAATCGCCTCGACGACCAAGGCCGCAACAAACCAATCAGCCCGACCCAAGGCCACAACCAATCAATCGGCCTAACCCAAGGCCGCAACCAATCAATCGGCCTCGACCCAAGGCCGCAACCAACTCAATCGGCCCGACCCAAGGCCGTAACCAACCAATCGGCCCGACCCATGGCCGCACCCAACCAATCGGCCCAACCAAGACCACACCAATTAAGTACCTCGACCGAGGCCCACAAATTATGATTCTATCCACCCATCATGTAGCTATTTGTTCAATTGAGCTCACCTATTCATGTTTTAGCATGACTAGGATACTTGAATTGATCAGCCGACCAACTTTGCCTAGACCGAGACCGTGACATTTATCTCAACCAAACCAACCATTTGGTACTGCCGAACATGCCTAAACATTCCGGTACCTTACCCATTATATCCCCTGGAGCTACTTCCTATGCCTTGGATACTAGGATTATATCAACCTTGTTTGGATAAACTATCAACCTTTTCCTATGAATTGCTTGTTTTCTCTTCAAATCGTGTACCCTAGTCACACTACTACATTTCAATGTGCGTCTGCTTCCTTGAACTTACCCCACCATCTTACCATCATCTCATCATCATTCACCCTTTATCAACCCTATCCCTAATTTCACGTCGCCTCAATCTGTGATAGATTTGAGGGGGATTACCTATACCCTTAACTAGGGAAACCACTTCTTATTATTGTCAGTGTAGCTTTACAAGACAAGCTACACGACAACAAGGGGAAAATGTAGACACCAAATTTGGGTCTTATGATGCCTTATGCCTTACATCTCATCTCGCAACCTAACCCTACCTCACCACCTAAACCTTACACACTTAATTATTTATTAATTACCTTATAATTAATAAATCCACATCTCCAACCCTGCCACCTCACCTCGCCACCTCACCATGACCTAGCCCTAACCCTAAACTAACCTAATTAAGACCTATAACTTGGTCCAGACCCACACCCATGACTCATCACCCCTCACCCGCACCAAAACGAACCTAATAATGACTTGACCAAGCCCACAACTAACCCCTCGGGAGAAAAGGAGGGAAAGTTGGCTATTTTACTAAAAATAGCCAACTTTGACCTAACCGACATCGGTCCCTACGTGACCGGTGTCGGTTAGGTAACCACCATCAGTTCCCTGTAAATGACCTCCCCCAACCAAAACAAAGGATCCAAATTCATTTTACAAGAGGGAGACAAGTGAGAGAGAGAGAAGAGGTTGCAGAGAGGAGTATTGAGCCCAAGACTGTAACTGAGCAACTAGATCATGGTCACACTCATCCAAACATTGGGAGAGTCAGAGGATAGCTTCATCAGCTCACTTCGATTGCCGGATCATCCCAACTGAGCCTTGCCTTCACCACTGCATTCCTTGGACCTGCATCCACATCAGAAACTAGTAAGTAGTCTCTTTTATTACCTTGTATGCTTCTAGACACTACTTTGTGAACTTTTGATTCATAGTGATTATAAGCTCACTCCTAGATCTACCACCCGGCAGCACCCTGCACCTAACCTTCATTCATCCATCTCTATATTGCCCCAAAGATAGCTTTCTCACTCTCTGAGTCTTCTCTATCACCCTACTACTCCCCTCAACCATCTACCAACCTTCTAAACCCCATAACCACCTTACAACCAACCTCCATTTAAAAACCCTAAATCACTGCCCCTACCGATATCGGTTATCCCCTACCGGTACCGGTTTTATAACCGCGGTCGGTTATCCAGTGACCGGCATCGGTCACTGTGACTTATACCAAAAACCAACCTTTCACCTATTTACCTCCAAACAATCTCATATCCAGCCTTGTCTATCCCCTTGTAACTTGATCTGAATGTATCAATAACTAGTGACCAAACAAACAACATGACATTTTATTATTGGTAGTTTAGTCTCTATTGCTTTTAGTAACGAGGTACCTAAATTGTGATTTCACAATAGCTTCTTTATTATCATTTGCATTAATTTGTATTAAAAGGGAATTGACCACCTTCAAAAGGAAGTCTAATATTTCCTGGGCCCAAGGCAGTTCCCTCACTTATTGTTTAATGAAAATCTGGTGGTCTTGCATTCTTATTTACAGGTAGTCCTTCCTAGACAAAAAGGAGCTCTTCACAATCGGTCTGATCTCTCTACTGATGACGTATATACCTTCCCAACACTCAACAGGTATTCCTCCTAGCCCTAACCCTTATATGTTTCTCAAGAGAAGGAAAAGATAGAAATAACGCAAAACAATATCTTAGTTCTCACACCAATATGCTCTATCTCTATCTCCATGTATATATCATATCTATCTCTCTCTCTTTACTATAGAGTTCAACACATAGTTATAAGTGTGGGGAATTTCCCTTTACTTATTACCTAATTCCAAAATAGGTCACATGCTATTATTAGCCACACCCCATTACAAAAATATCCACACATGAAAGTCTGCTAACAATAGACTAATTTTAGTTAATTGACGGTACGGATCTATTCGTTGCATGTGTCCATGAAAAGTGATTCATAGCTGATCATCCAAGATTAGCCAATGTGTGACACACAAGCCTTTAGTCAATTTGAGTGATCTCGCACACTATCTCCAAAAATAGATCCTTGTCGTGAAAACATCTAAGCCCCAAACCTATTTCTATTGTTCGCACGTGATCCTTTCTGATACTTCCACACCTTTGAATGCACTCTGCTTTCCCACACGAACCTTCTATATTTTCTTCACTAAGTGTCGTGGTCACTGATCAATAGGTTAGTAGTAGAGGTTGTGGCTAAAGTGGGAATAGAGGGGTTAGGTGTGGGAGAGGTAGCATAAATGTTGGTCAATGGGGCCGTGGGTGAAGGAGATGTTATATCGATGGTGGATTCCTTAATTGGTATAAGGACATCATTAGGTATATACATGTTATAGGTTTTGAATGGTGAAGGGTCAACTTGAATGGTCTAGTTATGCCCTTCATGTTAAAATTGTCCAAAGTGATGTAAGGTTGAAGGAACACAACCCATGACGTAGATCTAAGGTTGGCCAAGTAACATGTTGTACTAGAATTCAAGAAGGGAATGGGGGCCACACGAATTTGGAGAATGATGGTGTTGAGGGTTGAAGTTATGACATCATTGAATGAATGCATCATAAATTGGTTATTATGTATGTAATTGGTGGGGATGTGCATTTGGTTGTACACATGGGAAGAGATTATATTGATGTTGGCACTGTCATCAATCATAACATGTTGAATGCGTATATTATCAATGTAGATGAAGACAAATAGGGTACGATTAGGATCATCTGATTGGAGAGGTAAAATCTCTTCGTTAGAGAAATTGAGAGAGGCTACTTGATGAGTGGTAGTGGGTGTAGAAGAAGGTGATGAAGTTGTGAGAGATGCCGGATGGTTAGGAGTGATCATGGATGCCACGAGAAGTTGGGTCATTAGGTAAAACCTCAATAGATTTCATAACCTCCATGAGAGCACATCGGTGAGACTTAGAGGTTTAGACAAGGTCGTATAATGACATTTTGAGAGAATATTGGTTTAACTATTTGATCATTGTATGATGGGTAAACCCGTCGAGAAATAGGGCATTGGGTCCCCGAATGGTAATTCTTGGTACAAGTGAAGATGGTATATTTGGAATAGGATTGGAAGATGGGATGATTTTTTCTCCTTTAATTTTTCTTTCGGGTGCAAGTGGAAATGTGAACCATATTAATATGGGGTGAGGGAATAGTTGATTCATGATAAGTATAACAACAAGATGGTAAATAGAATGATGAGGGAATAGACTGTGTTGTGTAAAGAAGGAAACACATTGACATTTGGGTGGAGGTTTGGCTATCTCTCTTATGCGGACCATATTGATCTCGAATGTTAGAGGAAGATAAAAATGTTGTGGAGGTGGAGATGAAGGTCACTTTGGATAGGTAAGGGATGCAGATGTGTGGTGATAGGTGAATGTGGAACAGAGTCCTCTTCTAAAATATCATCGTCATCAAGTTTTTCTTTAGGAGGAAATAATTGGAGTAGAATGGTCTTTAGAGCCTTACAATTTTGTACATGATGCCCTAACACATGATGGTGGGCACAAATATTTGTATCATTAAACCCTGCTAGTTTAGGTTTGAGTGGGTTGTAAGGTCTAAGTGGTGGAAAAATGATGACGAGAGGTCTCTATAAGATTTACTAAGATGTTGGTGTAAGATCCTGCCAATGGATCACAATGCAAAGTAAGTGTGGGTTGAGATGGAGGTGTGAGTGATTTTTGTGGGAGAGGTGCCACGGGGAGGTGGAATAGGTTTGACCATTGGTTTGGTAGGTTGTACTATTTTAGGTTTGGGTTGCACCTTCTTGGGTAAAGGTGTAGCAGATGAGCTAGTGGTTGAAGGTGTTGTAGGTATGACTACCTCTTTAGGGGTATTGGACTCTTGGATTTTGGTTTTACCTTCTTGGGTAAAGGTGAAGAAGGAGTGCGTGATGTAGAAGGGAAAGCAGATGGAAGAAGAGGACATATTAGCCAAGGTAATAATGAAGGTGTAGTGAAGGTTTTTGGAAGAGGCGAGGTGGAGGGTATTGGTTGAAGAGTGGGAATAACATAGGTAAGGGGAATATTGGAAGTGGTGTGGGTATATGTGGTAAAACACTTTGGGTGACATAAAAGGTGTACTTTGTGCAAGTATGTTGGGTGTAACAAAGGCTTGTGATGAGGATGTAGGTTGTGATATTTTTAGTTTACCTTTGGTAAGATGTTTCTTGGGAAAGGTGGATAGGTGAGGTCCTAGGATGGACGGAAGTGGTGAAGGTGATAGAAATGTAGTAAGTGAAACCAGTGTATGTATCCTAGAAGCTTGGGTCTTCCTTGTAGGTAGAGGAATAGTTCTTATGTTGGATTGTGAGGATGTGCCTAGATCCAATTTGACAGGAGGATGGACTAGGGTTGATGTTGGCATGATACCCAATGTGGTAATAGTTCGGGAGTAAGGGAAGGTATGGGTGATGTAAAAGGTTTAGGTGTTGGTGAAATTTCAATTGTTGATAAGGTTTTATCTATGGGCGAAGGTGATGAATAAGAGGCCATTATGAATGGTATGGGCATGGTTGGTTTGGTTTTCTAAAAAACCTTTGGATAAATCATGGAGTTATCAAAGCCAGACAAAATTTACATTTGAGTTGAAAAAGGTAGTAGAAGGCATCCCCAAAGCATGGAATTATCAACATAATCCAAGTAGTTAGCTAGGCATGAAAATGACATTTTTGTAGGAGGAGATGATGTTGACTTGGTGGTAATACCTATAAAAATGTCCGTGAGATGGGAAAGCTGGTTTTCTTCAAACTCGTGGGTAAGAGAGCTAAGAGAAAATCAACAGGATCTTAGAAGGCTAATGGGGAATTATCACCAACAGGTAGTGGCACTTCTAAAGGATCTCTTATGGGTAGGGGAGATGATAAGTGGGATGAGGTAGGTTCCTCTTTCGATGGAGAGGAAGGTGAGCATGAATCTCCTGTGGGTAAGAGAGTTAACACCATGGGTTGTTCATTAGGTTGAGAGGTGTGTGGGGAAATGACATTGGTTGATATTGTGGACTCCTCTGTGGGTGAAGGGGGAGATAAGGGAGACTCCTATATGGGAAAAGGTGTAGATAAAATAGGCTTTTTCCATGGGTAAAGGTGGTCATACAAGAATCTCCTTGATAGAGGGGATAGGATGAAATTGAGGAAGGGCTGGTATGAATTCAAAAATAGCATGAACTTCACAGACATTATTTTCATTAGTCAAAGGTTTTCCAATTTGGTTAGATGATGGGGTGTGATTAGGAAACGAATTCTTGAAGATATGCAAGTTTTGATTAGCTAGTGCATTTGGGTTGTCCAAGATGAGATCTCCATTATCTAACATTTCCTGGACAATGTTTTTGAAGGTTATACAATTACCATCACTATGACCTTTAACATGATGATAGTTGTAGTAATCATGTTCCTTGTACCATGCAGGCATAGGATGAGTGGGGTCAAAACTAGTATGTGGTTTGATGGGTGGAAGAGCAATTGCTCTGGCTTTTAGAAGTTTTTCTAAAAATGAAGAATAGGGCTCTCCTATGGGAGTGTACTTGCATTGTTCCCACTTGAACTGAAAAGATTGAACAGGAGAAAGGTTGGAAGAAGGTTTTGATTGATTGGATGGGTGAGATGGGCCAAATTTTAAAACTATTACATTGGTAGATCCTTTGGATTTGGAATAATTATTTTGGGGTTTGGAAGAGGAAGAGGCATCATTTGACTTGAATGCAATGTTTTTGTTACGTAATTAAATTTTCTTCTCTTCTATGGCACGAATTTCAATTTTTCTAGCCATGGTGAATGTCTCATCGAATGTGTGAAAGGTTTGAACTTGGAGATTTTGTGATATGTGTCTAGCCCAAGCCATGGTAAATAACTCTATAAGCTCGGTTTGAGGTAGTTAGAATGTGAAGTGGTTGATGAGGCTTCATCAATGAGTGATAAAATTTGTGATAGATTCATCTTCGTATTTTCGTGTTGAGTACAAGTTGGTCTTGGTGACCTTATTGATGATATTGATAAAAAAATGGTCGAGGAAGGCTTGAGCCACTTGTTTGAATGAGTAAATGGAATGTCGAGGTAAACCACTATACCAATCCAATGCAAGTCTTGTTAAGGACATTGGGAATGTCCATTAGAATAGAGCATCGTCATGAGTGATAAGATAACACCCATATTTAAAAGACCGCAAGTGTTGCTACGGGTCCTCTTTGCTATTGAACTAATTAAATTTGGGAATTTCCCAATGTGTAGGGTATGGGTGAATGTAAATGGATGGATTAATAGGATCATTGCAGATTTCGTCGTATGTCAAATTGTTGTAAGAGATAGAAACCATTGCTTCTAATTTTTCATCTTTTCCATCATCTTTTTAATAAGTTTTTTTGTAGTGTGTGCATGTATACTTTGCTTAATGCTAACTCAAATGAAGCAAGAACTACCACCTAAAATAGTTCTACAATTTAGCTAAAACAAAGCATAAACACCATCATGATAAGAATTAAACAAGGGTTAGATGCTAGCATTCATAAATAAAAACTTTGAAACTAACAATGCTAAATATCTAAACTCCTCTATTCTCTAACAACAAATAAATGAATGGACCTAAGTAAGCTCCATGGCTATCAAAATAGTTGTCCTTAATGTTCCAAGAACCTAGGAATGGGGGCTAATCAAAGTTGGGCTACAAGACCCTTTTGACACCTCCCATATGACCCAAGCACTTTAAGAAAGAGGCTTAACTCTTCAAGATGATGAACTCTCAAAAGGGCAAGGTGCAAGCTCTTAGTCTCTTTGCTATATGCTTTACATTTGCTCTCTTAGAAATTTTAGGTGTAAGTAAAAAGGTAGGTGGAGGGCTCTTTATATAGCCCAAAGGATAAAGGATTCAACACATTCTCATGAATGTGGGATAAAGGTAAAACATGATTAGGAATGGATAAAGTTGCTTTATTAAAGGTAACCTTACTTTAGAAGGGTTTAATACATGTTTAGCAAGTCATGGGAGTTGGGGTATTTTAATTAATCAAATGTGATTAATTAATAGGTAGGTGTAAGCTTATAGAAGCCAATTAGAGGAATATTAGTGCGATTTAGGCTATTATAAGGGGATTAAATCAATTAAATATTGATTTATTGGTTAAATGGAAGGGAAAGCTAATTAATTAATAATAATTAATTAGTCTAGGTAGAAGGGATGATTTATTAACGGAAGGTCGTTAATTAGGGTATTTGTTGGATAGGAAACTTAATTAATTAGCTTAGTGTAATTAATTAATGATGATATGAGGGAAAATGAGTGCTTTTGACGATATGTCATTGATTTGGAGAAAGGGGATGATTAGGACAATTTATGTATTTAAATTGCTTGTGCGTAATTATAGGTGTCTACATTTTCCCCTCTTTGGGGTGGCGTAAGTGATGCTACTTCAAAGATAGTAGACATAAGAGATTTTGAAGGGATAGAAGAAAAATTAGTAGGAGGGAGAGATGCCCCCTCGAGTGTCGATGGGGTGATGAAGGAAGTCGATCAATGATCGAAAAATATGAGAAGTAGGCATAAGAATGGGGACAAGGCAGGATGCCCCGAGGAGAGGGAGAATTAGGGGTGAAAGGGAAGTTGTGTAGAAGAAATATGGATGAGGGAAGAGAAGAGCTTAACCTCTAGCCGCTTATTTGTTTGGAACAAATTTGATGTCATCATATTGCCATAGGAACTACATCATCGGTCCTTATGAAAATATAAGAATATGATAAAGGTAGAATGACATGAAAAGCCATACTACGAACAATTTTCCATTACTAAAAGTACCAACTCCACACAACATACAATAATGCAATGCAATACGAGAAGGAAACAAGCTCATATAACAGGGAAAACAAGTACGAACGCACATATCTAACCCAACAACGGTCAAGACAGTTGTACAAATGTTTTGTTATCAGTGCTGAAGAGATCCACAAGTTCATGATTGATGAAAAGGGTTAAAAATGATGCCCCAAGCAAGGATACATGCAAGGGGAAATGAAAATGGACACGGGGTCCATGAAAAGCATTTGTGCGCAACGAAACAGCACCAGGCAACCAAAAGTGCCCCAGAGTACAGACGAAGCAAGCAGCTAGCTTTTGTGAATGGTTGTGAATCCAGTGATCCGCGAGTCGTATTAATCGGGGAAGATGTGAGACAAACCAACAGGATATGGATAAAATACCATGCGCAAGACACAAGTTTCAGCCGTAAGAAGCAAGTTACCATTTTGTAGGGTGTTTTACTTTTTAGGATTTTTTGAAATTTTTGCCTTGTTTTTAGATTTTTTTATATATATATATATATATTGTTTTTTTGTTTTCTCGAAACAATGTTCTATTGTTTTTGTGTTTTTCTCGAAACAATTTTCTATTGTTTTTGTGTTTTCTCAAACAATTTTCTATTGTTTTTGTGTTTTCTCAAACAATTTTCTATTGTTTTGTGTTTTGTGAAACAATTTTCTATTGTTTTTGTGTTTTCTCAAACAATTTTCTATTATTTTTGTGTTTTTAACAGTTTTCCAAAGCTATGTGCAGGTAACCAAGAAAGCATGGATGCCCCCAGTGTTAGGTGGGGAATATATAAGGGCAGAAGCCACATGCTTATGAACAAGAAGGTGAAGTCATTGAGTTGCCCCCAGCATAAGATGGGAAATAATGAAAGACCACGTACCTTACAGACGAATAGAAGAAGGCAAAGCCGGATCAAGGCTGGACTAGATGGTGTGCACAAGGAAACTCAAAGGTAGAACCAGGTCCAAGATAAAGACAACTACCCTTCTAATACAGAATGCTTGTGAACAAAAAATCCTCCCAAGGCACCGGAAACTGGTTTTCACCCAAGGACTTGTCCAAAGTACCACAATTGCATGGTTTTCACTAGTGGACGACCTGTTTTCTCTTTTTTTTTTTTTTTTGTTGATGTTTTTATATTTTTTGTGATTTTTATGACTTTCTTATGCCATGTTTAGGCATAAAACCTCTTAATATGCATGGCATTCATGGGCTCCCAGAGCTCATCACCATTGGGGTGAGCCAACTTGTATGCCCCTGTGCCATACTTGGCAACTATGACATAGGGTCCTAACTAGTGTGGTTTGAACTTCCCTTTCTTTTCTCGCTCTACTCTGGTGTTGAACTGGTTCTCCTTCATAACTAAATCACCCACCTCAAACTAGCGAGGGATGATTCTCTTGTTGTATTTGTGGAAGATTCTGTGTTGATATACCTTTAGGTGATTAAGAGTGCGAATGCGCCTCTCATCCAGGAGCTCTAACTCAGCCAATCTTGCCACTCGATAATCTTCATCCTTATCCAAATAGTCCCGAAGAGAAATTCACAGGGATGGGAGTTCAATCTCTAAAGGGATGATAGATTCTATCCCGAATACTAGGGAATATGGTGTGGCACCTGTAGGAGTGCGAATTGATGTTTGGTAGGCCCAGAGGGCTGAGTGGATTTGTAGGTGCCGGTTTGATTTGGTTTTCTAACCATCTTCTCCATTATCCTTAGTAAATTCTTGTTTGTTGCCTCAGATTGTCCATTACCCGAGGGTAATATGGCATGGACCAATTCAATCTAATTTGGAACCATTGGCAAAGACCTTTCATAGTTTTGTTCTTAAATGACTTCCCATTATCTGTGATAATGGCTGCAGGGATACCATATCGGAAAATAATATGATTCATGATGAATTTAAAAATCGTGCTCTATGACATAGGTTAAAGGGATAGCCTCTACCCATTTTGTAAAGTATTTTGTAGTTGTGATGATATGTGTATGACCATCAGATGAGGTAGGAGTAAGCTTCCCTATTAGATCAAGTCCCCACTTGGAGAATGGCCACGGGGTAGTGATTGGTTGCAATGGTTGCGATGGAGCATGGATAAAATTTCCATACTTTTGGCAAAGCACACATTTTCTAACATAATTACAACAATCAGTTTCCATGGTGGGCCAATAGTAACCTACTCTTAACAATTTCTTAACCAAGACCATTCCATTTGTATGTGCTCCACATACTCCTTCATGTACTTCTTTAATTTCCTAGATTGACTCCGTCACATCCAGACAACATAACAAGTTCCCATCGTAGCCACGACGATAAAGTGTACCTCCTAAAAGGGTGTAATGGGCTATCTGGCGAATCAGGATTTGCTTTTCAGAATGGGAGATATTGGGAGGGAAAGTACTGTCCTTAAGATAGGTGAAAATGGGTTCATACCATGGGGAATAGGGACCAACAACCTCACAAGCCAGGAAAGATTCTGGTACGTCATATGCGGGCTGGTGTATATTTTCTACGAAAAATGGCATATCATTGTTCCCTGGTGGAATACGAAGCATAGATCCCACCGTTGCCATAGAATCTACCGATCTGTTCTGTGCTCTTGGGATCTACTCAAAGGTAATGCACACAAAATACTCCTTCAGAGTTTCCACCAACTTCTTGTAAGGTATGAGCTTGTCATCCTTAACTTTATACTCGTCATTAACATGTTTGATGATTAGCTGTGAATCACCTACAACCTTAACATGTTGAATATTCCACTTGATGGCTAGCTTCATCCCTGCAATGAGTGCTTCATATTCCGTAATGTTGTTCGTGCAAGGGAAGGCTAGGCGGAAAGCCTGTGGTATAGGATCACCCGAAGGAGTAATAAGGACCACTCCTGCGCACTGAATGAACCATGAAACGTAAAAGGTCCATCAAAATGTATCTTCCATACGGCGATTCTTCAATGTAGAGTAAAGATGTATCTAGAAGATCCGGACTCAAAGGTTATGCTTTGCAAAGGTGCTTCCACTAGCTAGTCAAGTAATTACTTGTCCTTTAATTGATTTTTGATGGACAAATTCTATATCAAACTCACCGAGTAGACTCGATCCAATTAGCCATTCTACCTGTGAGGGTGGGTTTGGACAACAAATACTTGAGTGGGCCGACCTTGGATATGAGCTTGGTCTTAGTATTTAGCAGGTAATGGCGAAGTTTCTGAAAGGTAAAAACAATGGCCAAGCAAGCCTTTTCAATTTGAGGATAATTACGTTCATAGGTGATGAGGGTGTGACTCAGATAGTACACTACTTTCTCTTTATGGCTAAGGTCATATTGGGCGAGTAGTGCACCAATAGCATATTGCGTAGTGGAAATATAGAGCAAAAGTGGTTCTCCGGAGTGGGAGGCATGAGGACAGGTGGATTAGCAGTCTTGTTTAAGAAAAGCAAAGGATATTTTTGCTTACGTCCCCAGATGAAAGCGATATCCTTCTTAAGAAAATGAGTGAATGAGTGACATTTATCTGCAAGCTGGGAGATAAAGTGGCGAATGGCTTGAATTTTCCCTTGCAAGCTACGTAGTTGCTTGATATTCTTAGGTGGAGGCATTTCTGTGATGGCAGACACTTTAGCAGGGTCTACCTCAATACCTCGTCTTGACATGATGAAGCCTAATAGTTTCCTAGATAGCACACGAAGACACACTTCTTTGGATTTAGCCTGACTTTGTATTCACGCAGGTGTTCAAAGATATGCCGCAAAATGATAGGATGATCCTCTCTTGTTTTGGACTTTCCTAGGATGTTGTCTACGTAGTCTTCCATGATGTCATGAATCATATCGTGAAATATTACTGTCATGGCCCGCTGATAAGTTGCTCCCGCATTCTTAAGGCCAAATGGCATCACCTGATAACAGAAGGTGCCCCAAGGAGTTGTGAAAGTTGTTTTGTGTTGGTCTTCTTCAGCGATCTTAATTTGATTATAACCCGAAAAGCCATCCATAAGTGATAGCATTTCGTACCCTGCGGTTGAGTCAACAATCATGTCAATGTTGGGCAACGGAAAGTCATCTTTAGGGAAAGCTTTATTGATGTCCCTAAAATCTATGCAAATTCAGATACCAATAGGTTTCTTCTGGACAGGAACAATGTTTGATATCCATTCAGAATAATCAATTGGCCTGATGAATCTTGCTGCAAGCAACCTTTCCAACTCTTCTTTAACTAACAAGGCCACTCTTGGGTGCATCTTTCGAAGCTTCTATTTGATAGGCTTAGTGTTTGCGTGCACAACCAGGTTATGCACGACCAAAGTTGGATCTAAGCCGGGCATGTCTTTGTAAGACCATGCGAACACATCAATAAACTCTCGTAGTAGCATAGTGAACGTATTTTGTTCTCTGGCTGAGAGTGATGCTCCCAATTTTACTATCTTGGGATCTTCTTCGGTACCAATATTGACATCAATGGTTTCTTCAACTAAAAATTTTGATAAATCCTCCATATGCATAGGATCGAGAGGTAGGTTGAGATCTTCATCCAAGGATGTCTCTACGAGATTTTCATCCTTAGCATGGTCACTTTGTTTGTCCTTTGATTTTCTTATTTGTTTGTCAGCCAATGCCTCAAAGAGGTTTTCACTGTGTGACTTGGACTTTGATTTTTGCGAGGCTTTTCTTTAGAACTCTTGCCCTTGCTTTTCTTTAAATTTTGCTAACCACGAAGTTCAGCCTCCTCGCCGAAGTAGGCACAGGTGTCTAAGTCGATAAAGAAACCCTTCTTGTGATCTCCAATGGGAATTGTATCCCTTATGCCCATGAAATCTACAATAGCCTCATCGTTCTCAAATAAATCTAGTGGCACGTGACATTGTTGGTCCCATTCAACAGGGGAGGGGTATACAAAGTCAAGGGTTGGTTCAAAGTGGGGGTGATGGTTAGGACAGCGTTATTCATTAAAAAGGTTCGTGGAGGCCGATCCTCATATTGGCTACAACAGAATCCGTATCACTATCTAGATAATCAAAGTTATCCTCATGCGAGAACAAGTTGAATCTTGATCGTTGGGGTGTGCTCCATAAGGGTGAATCCCAATGCCATATCTTTCTATTTTGACATGTGGAAGAGGGACTAGTTCTCTTTGTCCTTGTTCATTACTCCCACATCCTAGGCCTTTGTAGCCCATGGAGTACATCATTACGCTAGATTTTTCATATTTCGGGGTTTGATAACAAGATGGCCGAGTGTCCTCGGGGACCCAAGTAGTAGGTGGATCAAGTAATTTTTCCTCGCCTAACAAGCCTCCGGGTAGGAAAGACCCAATAGTGTGTTCCTCTCTAGGTCTCCTCAAGCGGTAGTTGGGTCGACCTCTAGTCTTGGGTGACAAGGAGAGGTCAGAAACCAAGAGCGCTTGTTGTATATTATACTCCCCACAACCATATTTCATAATTTTCATCTTCCATGAATCAAATGGAGATGTGGAAGTGGACGCCCCATGAGTGCAAGACCTAAGAGAATCTGAATCCAGTTGGGATTCCATAGCCTCAGATTGAAAAGGAATGGCCATATCCATGGAGGGACATGCGTATGTACCATTTCGTGCAAATATATTAAGAGATCTACAATGAGTAAAGGGCTCTGAGTCTCCTGGTATTGTTACCGTATGTCCCTCATGCTTCAACTTGATGCATTGATGAAATGTTGATGGCACAGCTTGCATGGCATGGATCCATGGTCGGCCTAGAAGCATATTATATGGAAGTTCCAAGTCTAAGACGTGAAACTTTGTCTGATGGCAAGTGGTGCCCACCTCCATGGGTAGCGTAATAGTGCCTGCTGACTCTCTTCCCGCATTGTCATATGTGGCAATAGTGATGATATGGGACTCAAGATCTACCTCTGTATGTTGCAATTGTTTGACCAACTTAAGCATGTAGATATTCAATCCTGATCCATTGTCCACAAGCACCTGTTTGTTTTTCCTATGGGTGACAACTACCTCAATGTATAAGGGAAGATTATGTGTAGGATTCTCGGTAGGGACATCCCTATGGTTGAAAGTGAGATGCTCACTTGGGTGTAATATTTGCCACCATGGCTTGAAGGTATGTAGGATTGACTTCTAAAGGCACTCCCGACCCCTGAAGAGTTTGATACAAAATGTCCTTATGCACATTGGATATCTTGAGAAGATCTAAGATCAAGATCTTAGCAAGTGTCTTCTCAAGTTGTTCTAAAAGGTTATATTTACCAGTATGCGGGGTCGATGGAGAGGGGTCTGAAATTACGAGGTAGGCATGCCTTGTTACCACAAAGACATGGTCCTTTCCCTTAATTCGGATGGTGTTGACGTGGTTAGCAGGGGAGCGAATACATCCGATAAGTGAATCGTAATGATTGTTATCTCTCTTGGTATACAAGTAATTCACGGATTTATAGGTTTGGGATGACTCTCCCCAATCCAGTTTTACCTTTTTCGACTTATCATGCTTGGGGAATGGTTCCTTATAAATCCCCATCTTCTCGTTAGGTGTTTGCATGTGGCTAGGGTTATCCACCTCTATCTCCCCGTTGTCAATGAGGTATTGAATATAGTGGCTAATTCGCAAACATTTATCTATTTTATGACCTTTAATGCGATGCATTTCATAGTATTCATGCTCCTTATACCATGAAGGTTTAGGAGCGTTGTCATCAAACGGTTGCATTGTAGGATAGGTCATCATGTGGGCCGCATCCAACTGTTTTAGTATGATGGACAATGGCTCATTGAGGGAGGTGAATGTTCATCACTTTGGTGGTGGTTGAATTGGGCCCTTGGTCGCTTTAAAAGGTTGATTTGGTTTGGACTGTTTGAACACGTTTAGAATCGGTGATTCTGTCTCCCACCATGGTTTTGTTTTTGTTAAAGATCTTCGGCTTTTCAAACGGGTTTAACACTTTGGTTGTCTTTAAATTAGTTTTTGAGGGTGCCTTTGGCAATGAGAGCCTTTTCTATTTGAATCCCTTTCTTGATAACCTCCTCAAAGGTGTGGACACAATGCATTTGGAGGTGGAAAGCTATATCTGGGTTGAGATTAGGGACGAAAATACTGACCAGCTGCTTCTCAGGGAAAGCGCAAGGGAAGAAACTAGCTATCCCTCTCCATCGTTGGAGGAAGCTAGCGAAGGTCTCATTTGGGCGTTGTTTTGTGCCGCACAAGTCTGCCATGGTGATGTCACTCTCTATGTTATACGAGAAATGACGCATGAATCTTTCCACCAATTCTGGCCAGGTGAAAATTGATCCTCGTGGTAAGCGCGTAAACCATTCCAATGCTTGACCTCCGAGACTCTTAGGAAAAATTCTGATGAGGTAATTATCACTATAAGACACCTCTTGACATGCCATGTAGAAATATTTAACATGATCCCTTGGGTCTCCCTTTCCTTTGTATTTGTCAAACTTTGGCATATCAAATTTCTTTGGAAAGGGTTGAAGGGTCATTGTCTTATCAAAAGGATAGGGGCATAGTTCTTCGTATTGGTATTTCCTAATACTCCCTATATTACTTTCTTGTATGCTCGCAAGTGTTGCTTTCATAGATTACACTTCTTGTGTGAGCAATTGTTCTTTAGTGGGAGAAGCGAGGATGTGTACACGATGATACCCTGTGTCTTCTTCTCCTTGGTTTTCTTGATGGAGTTCGTGGATCCTAAACTTAGGCTTTGACTTTTGAACATTCTTGTTTGTGGCTTTTCTGTACCTAGAAGGTAAGCAAAGCTAGTTGTCACCTTATGTTACTTGAGTTGTTGTTGGATTGTGACCCTGGTTTGTGTCTTCTTCTTCTAAAGGTTCTTCCTCTTCGTATTGTGGAGGTTCTTCCCCTGTCTCATGTTCTATCTTGTTTCTTCGTGGCACTTTGATGAGGGGTATTCTATGCCCTACCACTTTATCATTTTCTGCGTAAGAAGTGGAAGCATGCCCACCTATTAAAATATCTTCCATATTGATAAGGGGGTGTTCTTCCTTAGTAGTGTCATTTGTAGGTAATATTAGTTCATTTTCGGAGGGAAATTTGGCCCCTAATTCCATGACCCATGCCAAAACTCTATCTTTATTTCTAAGGAGAAACTCATCTCGTAGAGTGGGGTCAAAATCAAAGTCTGTGTGTGGTGATTCTAATTTGTTTCCACTATGGTCAACCATTACTTCTATTTCCTTTTCTGTAGAAAATAGTGGTCCTAGATCATGTTCGATAAATGGGTTTGACCCTTGTTTGTTAGAGGTTTCCCAAGCTTGCGCCTGTTGTTCCTCATATGTTTGTTTCTTTAAACCTAGACATGTCTTGGGAGCCATGTTTTCATGATAAGTTTCACTAAGGTAAGTTGTATATTTGTTCAAAATTCAATGACTACCCCTAAGTGAAACACAAGATGTACATGTTAAGAGTAAATTAACAGTGAGAATATCAATGTGATAGAAAGATAAAGTCACCAATGAAACAATCGTTTGGTACCAAAACTTAATCAAATGAAGTACTTCCTAGACTACGTTTCAAAGTAATTTGTGATGCCAGATGATTAACAAGATGTCTCCACTTATGCCAAGTTCAAAGGAATGAACAAGACGTAAGTAAATACATGAAGTTAAATGTGATCTCCCAATCAAGATATATGATGAGCAAGCTCAAGTCTGATTAAGACCTATATCTCAAAAAGTGTTAATTACAATTTGTGAATGACACAACAATATCACCAAGATATGTTAACCCACTTTGCAAGAAAGTGAAGTATTGATATCAAGGTGTTATTGATATAACATGCACAAATGGTAGTGCCTAACACCTTTTGAAATTGAGGTAATAATAAAACCGAACAAAAAAATGCTCAAAGTATAGCTAGGAATAGTTAAGAATGTGTGCAACATTACCATACAATATAGGTATTTATGTCGAGTTTACAAGAAACAAGACGTAAATATAAAAATTGTAATGATACGAGACAAACAAGCTAACTCCTCTATGGAAGTCCGCGGTGATGAACCACACCTAACTACAATGATGATCTTGACGTGGGTATCAAGATCACAATGGCTACCAAATGACGTGAAAATGCCTCCACTCACTTTAGATGTTTAACTAACCCAGCCGCAAACATGGATGGGTGTAAACGGACATAAAAGTGAGAGAAATAGTCGAATGGCAACACAAAGGTAATCACACCTCTTTTGATCAACAAAGTGTCAAAAGAATATGAAGGAAATAAATCAAGAAAAAATGACAAAAAATGCTAGCCTCACTTCGGCAGAGTTTCACCTCGCCCTAAGGCAAGTAAAAACTAGGTGAAAGTAATATGTCACACATTTCTCAAAAAGAAGGTTCACAACTCAACACTATTTTAAAATGGTCAAAGTGGGCTCCTAGCCAAAGTATATTCTCCTAGGTGGTTCTCTTGCCCTAGGTGTTACAAAGTTGCCACGAGCAAGTGTGATTTACCCAAAAAGTCACACTGACTAGTTTGGGAGTATCTCGGCTTTACTTTACCCCCTTCAAGAATAGTAGGCAACTAGTGTGTCTATGTGTACTATCACTGGGGTCGCCACAACGGACAACTTGTAACGCTATCTCACAAAGGAATCACTAGTCAAGTAGGTAGTGCGGAGCACTTCCCATTTCATCCACAAGGTTCCCTCTTGTGTGGACTACTTTGGGGTTCCTAGAACCACCCCCATTGTTGTAGCTTAAGGCGTTATGCCAAAGGGGTTATGTTCCAGTTGAGCGGAGAGGGACGTACCCTTTTCCGAAACCTATAATACAGTGTTTTGAATATGTTGTTCTTTTTATCTTGTTTAATTAGGTGTGGTTTGATTGAACACCTTTTCGCAACCTGTATAACAATCTGTATCGTAGTTTTGATTTCATTTTGATTCCTCCTTTCTTTGACAAGTGTTTTTAGGTCCTGCACTTAAGCGTTAGTAGTTCTCCAAGAAAATCATATTATTTAAAAGAGGATTAAGAGTTGCTTTTGATTCTCAAGATCATCCAAGGATGCAAGAGAAGAGAATACACAACAAATAATCTAACTAAAAAGTAAAGAAAATCTTTTCAATCAATGAACCATACAAAATTCTTGATAAATGTTCATTCCTTTAAACCAAAAGTGAAAGATGAAGTTTCCAATTTACCAAATGTTATAAAATGAAGACTAAAGTTGCTTTTGATTCTCAAGATCACCCTAAGGTGTAAGAGAAGAGCATACACAAACTTTATCCCAACTATATAGAAATGGAAAACTTCAAATCAAAGGACCATTGAAAAATGCTTTGTAAAAGGTTCATTCCCTTAAGCAAAATGAATAATCAAGTTTCCAAGTTTAATCCCAATGTTAACAAGATAGAGATCAAAGTTATTTTTGATTCTCAATATCACCAAAAGGTGCAAGAGAAGAGCATACACATGCTTTGGTCTAAATCGAGTAAGCATGGAAATACAACATTCATCAAAACATTAAACATGTTAGAAAATGACCAATTTTAAAATAACAGAAAAACCTACAACTTCTGTAAGTATAAATCTGAATTTATGTTTTCATTGCATAGATAACTTCAATACCTTTCCAATGCAAAACAAATGGAGTTATTTTGATTTCGGGAGCAAAATTTATGGCCTTCGGAGGATGGATTACACATATGCTCTTATGCTCATGGGTGTGCACTTGACATGCACTCAAAAAATGTCGAAAAAAACATCCCTTAATCTAAAAAATGGGAAAAAATTTCCAACCAAGATTCAATTTTAACAACAACCCATCACATTAATATATGAATAGAAGACTCAACGCTATCAAACATTAACATACATGCTCAAGAATTTAAGATTTTCAAGAAATTGACAAAACTAGCATGTAGAATGATGAAAAAGTAAGCTCTAAAAATGAAAACATGATGAAATCTTAAAATTTTCTCACCAAGATTTAAATTTTGATAGCAACCCACCACATTAATATGTAAATAGAAGACTCAGCACTATCAAACACTAACCTATATGCTCAAGAATTGAAAATTTTCAAGAAATTGACAAAACTAGCATGTAAAATGATGAAAAAGTAAGCTCTAAAAATGAAAACATGATGAAATCTTGAAATTTTCTCACCAAGATTAAATTTTGAAAGCAACCCACCACATTAATATGTAAATAGAAGATTCAGCACTATCAAACACTAACCTACATGCTCAAGAATTGAAAATTTTCAAGAAATTGACAAAACTAGCATGTAAAATGTTAAAAAAGTAAGCTCTAAAAATGAAAACATGGAGAAATCTTGAAATTTTCCCTCAATTCCAATTTTGACATCACTTCACCTCCTTCATACCTATAAGGAAGACCCAATACATGCAAACTCAACAAAACATGTTAAGAAAAACAAGTTAGATCAACATGTGTAAAAGAGGGTTAGTAACCAAAAATAAAACTTAACTACAAAAACTTGAAATTAAGTGCAAAGGACAATGGAGTATGTCTCACCGGGTGTGCCAAATGTGTGCATGTATACTTTTCTTAATGCTAAATCAAATGAAGCAAGAACTACCACCTAAAATAGTTCTACAATTTAGCTAAAACAAAGCATAAACACCATCATGATAAGAATTAAACAAGGGTTAGATGCTAGCATTCATAAATACAAACTTTGAAACTAACAATGCTAAATATCTAAACTCCTCTATTCTCTAACAACAAATAAATGAATGGACCTAAGTAAGCTCCATGGCTATCAAAATAGTTGTCCTTAATGTTCCAAGAACCTAGGAATGGGGCTAATCAAAGTTGGGCTACAAGACCCTTTGACACCTCCATATGACCCAAGCACTTTAAGAAAGAAGATTAACTCTTCAAGATGATGAACTCTCAAAAGGGCAAGGTGCAAGCTCTTAGTCTCTTTTTGCTATATGCTTTGCATTTGCTCTCTTAGAAAGTTTAGGTGTAAGTAAAAAGGTAGGTGGAGGGCTCTTTATATAGCCCAAGAAATAAAGGATTCAACAAATTCTCATGAATGTGGGATAAAGGTAAAACATGATTAGGAATGGATAAGGTTGCTTTATTAAAGGTAACCTTACTTTAGAAGGGTTTAATACATGTTTAGCAAGTCATGGGAGTTGGGGGTATTTTAATTAATCAAAGGTGATTAATTAATAGGTAGGTGTAAGCTTATAGAAGCCAATTAGAGGAATATTAATGCTATTTAGGCTATTAAAGGGGATTAAATCAATTAAATATTGATTTATTGGTTAAATGGAAGGAAAGATAATTAATTAATAATAATTAATTAGTCTAGGTAGAAGGGGTGATTTATTAACGGAAGGTCGTTAATTAGGGTATTTGTTGGATAGGCAACTTAATTAATTAGCTTAGTGTAATTAATTAATGATGATATGAGGGAAAATGAGTGCTTTTGATGATATGTCATTGATTTGTGAGAAAGGGGATAATTAGCACAATTTATGTATTTAAATTACTTGCACGTAATTGTATGTGTCTACAGTAGCTTGTGATGACTAGGCACCCCCCCCGTAGTATACAAGGTTAGATGGTGAATGTATGATGAGGAAAAAATATTAGTATATTGTGGGTCTAGTATGAGAAATGCGAGGAGGGAATAGATGTAGGTGGGAAACATTGCGAATAGGTGATAGATGAGATAGGGGTTATTGGTGATATGGTTAAGTAGGTGGGTTGGATGTAACAATTCTTGTAGTGATTGGAGGTAAAGACTGCGGGATGGAGAGGATGATAATTTTGAATCGAGTATGGGTTTTCGACACCATGGGTCATTATGATGCAATAGGTATATACGAGGTGGCAAGTGTAGACAAGGCTATGCTCAAGGTGGTTGATGAAGGAATGGTTGACACCATGAGAGAAACTAACATAAATGGTATGAAATATGTTATAGGTGCAACATATATAGATGTTGTGGGAACATGTTATGACACCATAGATGGTAAGGTGGAAAAATGTAAGCCCAAGCTAGTAGTAGATAACACGTAAGTGGGGGCTAGGTAGTAGGGGAATGAACACATGCATTCCATATACTAGCTGTCCTAATGAATCTCAAGTGGATGAATGGGTGAGATAATATTGTAAGGAAGTAGGGTTTTGGTCAAGGAGTCTTGCAAACTCCTCATCACTGGTATTGATGATAATGGGCTGAGTAGGATCCATAGGTGACATGATGGAAGGTGGCAATGGGCTAGGTGGGAGCAGTTGAAGGCTTGCGTGGAATACAAGGGCGTTGGCTTGGCTATGAGTCAAAACCATGTGAGTTGGCATAGGCTTGGTAATATGATCTCTTTAAATTACATAGAAAAATAGAAGGAATGGAGAAAAATAGTTCCAGAAGGTGAAAAATTGTCGCTATTTTAATTAAAAATTAAAACACAAGAATCGACGGTGGTTAGGTTAACCGATGACGGTGATAGAGGGTGACCGATGATGGTTAGGGTGATCGATACTGGTTACTGTGGAATAATCAAAAGTTTGATAAATGTGGTAATAATTGATGAAAATGAAGAAAAATCTAGATTTGACAATGATTTCATAGACCCAAAGGTATGATAATGTATCTGAGAAACCCTAGAAAGAATAGAAAAGTGATGAGTGTTGTTTTGGTGAAATAACCCAAAAAAGTAGGAAATCAACAATGGTTAGGTAAATCGATGATGGTCAAATGTAAACCAGTGATGGTCATGGACCGATCCGATCATTATGAATTTTGAAAAGATGGAGAAAAATGGGATTTAGTGACTTAGATCAGATAGAATACCAACCCAGAAACTTGAGTATGGTAATGATGAACCCTGACACACTCGAAATAGTTGGAATACACCAACTATGATTGTGGAGTGTGAAAGGAAGAAAATAAATGGAGAAAATGAACTCTCAAATAAAAACACAAATCAAGTAAAAAGTAAGAAAAAAAAATCTTATTGGTGAATTTTATGTTTTAGCTTATGCTATTTAGGACCCGACTTGTGAATAATGATTTTTGGTTTGATATAAGGTACCCTATGAAAAGCTAAGATCTAATGATTGTTTTAGGTAAATTTTTGGTGGGGGTAGTCCTTTTTATGAGATAATGAATGGACAGAGAAACCAATTAGGTGCCCACTGTAAATCCTTGATCATGTGATTGTTGACAACTTCTCCCAAGTAGGATGATGTTTAAGAAAATATGTAAATTATTTAAGTGGTTTGGTATAGAGAGTGTACAAATTGAACTATGATTGGATTAGTCAACCAACAGCTAGGCATGAATTCCAACATATAGGTTGCCCTCAATTAATGTGAGCTACAATGCAACAAACTAGAATGAAATGAAAATGTTTTAAACCCAAATCCAAAATTACGTTTGATGTAGAAAATGGAGAATAGGAAGAGGAATGCTCTTTCACTAATGCAATGCAAGTAGAAAGAAAGACATGTTCTTTTTAAAGCACCAAAAGCATGATTTATTTTAGAAAATAGAAAGAAGGAGAAGATTCCAGAGAAGAAAATTAATGTGAATACTTTTCAAAGGGAAATAAACACACAATTTTTATCTAGGAATGAAAAAATGCAAAAGAACCTGGATGGGTCCCACCAGGCATGTCAAAATGTTTTAGCAAATTAGTTTTGATAATGAAACATATAAGGGTAAATAGGCCAAGAAGGAATACATGTTTTCATGTGGTTGAAGGTTGATTGTGCAAGCTTTTGATTTCCAATTCAAATAGATTGTGTGAGATTCCTTTTAATCTAGGAGGAACTATCTCAGAATGCAAAGCAAGACCATAAAATATAGTTAATATAAAAGGTTAGTTTATTACCTAGCATGAGCTAGATCCACAAAGTGTGATACTTCCTTGATGGTTGTCAATCCACTGATATATAACTCAATATAAAATAATTGAACATGCAAATAAAAGAATTTAATGCTAGTGTTCTGATTTAGGCATCTTAGATTACTATTTGTGTCAATCCAATTAAGTTCTTATTAATTAAACCGGTAAAGGTCCCTGTCAGTGTTGCAAGTTGGTTAGGTGGTTGGGGGCACATATAGGGTATGGGTAAGATATGGTGCAATTTGGGTTGATTTTGGATGATTAGGAAGCTTGTTGGTTTAAGGCAGTTTACCGAGGCATAGAGATCAACACCTAGGCAGGAGTGTGTGACCGATGTCGGTTTAGGATAATCAATATCAGTTACTATGGATAATGGAATAATGTTAAAATTGGGTGTCTAAGCTCTCTTTATATCTACACAAAGAGTTGGGGAGGCCTGTGGTGAGGTTGTAAGTGAGGTATCAGATTTGGGTAAGGTTTTGTGAGGTTTTGGGGACGTTAGGGGTAGTTTGGTGAAAATTGACAGGGGAGATAGTAATCGATGTCGGTCGGTGACCGATGCCAATGAAGAGGAGAAACCGATGATGGTTAAGGTAACTGGTGTTGGTAGGGGAGAAATGGTGGTAATTAAATAAAATTGGTTTTTGGGATTCTTTGTGATTACACAGAGAATGGAGGGAGGATGGTTAGGCTCATAAAAATGCTAGGAAGGCTCAGGAATGCCTAAAATTCAGCTACAGAGAGGAAAAAGGTGGTGGGTGGTAGGTTGGGTAGATTGGTAGGAAAGTGGGGGTGGAGGAATGTAGGAAAGAACAAGATCCAATAACAAAAAGATAAAGAACCTATTAAGTAAGTACATAAATGATGCAAGTCAAATACACTTACTTGTATTTACAGGCCTAGTTGGTGAAGGATGGTAGTGGTTGATCCATGAAGAACTTCATGTTCAAAGTGCTTTATGACAATGCTTCTTAGAGTGCTCCCACAAATACAAATGCCCATGGATGAGTATCATGTACTTGTTTGGGCCTATGGTTGAATTTTTCCATCATCTTGATGCTAAGAAAAGCTCTATCTTGTGTTTGAATGTAGATGGCTCTCTCAAAAATCAAATTGACCAACCTGAGAAAAAGATTACAAAACCATAGAAATGATAACTGATGACAATTAGGGTAACCGACATTGGTTGAGGGTTAATCAAGGTTGGTTAAGGAAGGAAAGCCTAAGTCTACCCAAAATAACATATCCTTGCTATTTTCAAATTGCTCTGATTGTCCATCTAGGTCTCAAGTGATGGTTAGTGCTTAGAAAAGTGGAAGTTTTGTTGGAGAAGGAATAAGAATTTAATGGTAGGGTTATACTAAGTCCTAGTTGGTTAAGATAAGTGGAGACTTAGTCCTAGTTAATTAATAAACTAAGAATAAGTCCATGGTGAGGTGTCTAGGTGAGGTGTAAATTACTTGAATTAAAGTAATTGAATTGATTAATAGTGTGGGGATGAGTATTAATTCAATTATAAGTAATTGAATTAATATGAATATGGGATAAGGGGTCATGGTTAGGTGAATACATTAGGTTAATTAATTAAAGGGGACCATGGGGAGTGTGACCTAAACTTGGTGTTTACAATCCGACTTAGGATATTATGAAGAACATAATGGTTTATAGTTTTGACATGAATAACAGAATCACACACAATATATTAATTTATACACATTTACAATGGCTCCATTACATCATAAGGGTCATATAGATTGAATACATCAAGGGATATTATCTTAAACCCTACAAAAATACTCTAGATAAAGAGTTCTTATCTATTCTACCCATTACAACCCTTGTTCATACCCAAATCCATGCCTAAAATGCTTTAAAACCCTTCTTGCAATCATTTTTGTAGCACCTTGTCACTTCCTAAAACCCTCCTTAACCCTTCATTTCCCAAGCACTTCATTTTCACTCTCTTCTCACCTATTTTAGACCTAATCCATTCTTTGAATAGGATTTTGATGCACTACCTTTGTTTTATTTATGAGCAGATTGCATGGCAAGTGGATGTGTGGTCCTCCATTTTCGAATGCCTATCCCAACTTGAAAATGCATCCACTACTTGTAATGATCATCCTGGGAATATTTCTTGTGTAGAATAATATTTTCTTAACTTCCAAGGCTCTAGGGTGGCACCTTATCCATTCAGCACGCCTACTTAGGGTTTTCATGTGTTTCTCCTATGAAAACTCCTTCAAAATATGGCTAAGTCCCTAAACCTTTCTACTCCCATGCATGCCAACCTATTCTAGTGTGGTCATTTCCCTTACACAATTTTTCTTGACAACCTTCCTTCTTTACTG
Source organism: Taxus wallichiana var. yunnanensis (assembly GCA_018340775.1). Lineage (NCBI taxonomy): Eukaryota > Viridiplantae > Streptophyta > Pinopsida > Cupressales > Taxaceae > Taxus > Taxus wallichiana. The sequence goes on from CM031239.1 coordinate 846,205,024, forward strand.
CTTCCCACGTGCACTTACTTCTTGTTAGGACTTAGTCAATTTTAGGGCCCAACATGGCGGGTTTTGAAGGTGGAATTTATACAACCTAGTCTATTATAGGAAATTCAAAAACCTCATAAAATTTCTATAATTTTACAATATCCCCAAAAATGGCATAAAAATGGTGGTGAAAATCAACTTGTAGTAATTAGTATGTTGTACATTGAGTTACAATCATTTAATTATCAAACCAAGGGACATAAAATTGAAATATTTCTAGTGTTGTATGCATAGTTATAGTAGATCTAGGAGGTTGGAAATAAATAACTGTCACAATAATGCTTGAAAGTAAAAAAAACTTAGAACTGAAAATGAATGGTTTCTAAATACTATCACTAAAACAAAGTCAGTAGATTCGAGAATGAAGATTAGAAAGTAAATTATTCCAAGGTAAATAGATATGTAATAAAACAAGACAATAAAACAATGGAGGGGTTCAACAAACCGAAAGTGGGCCCTCAATTAGGTGTTAATCCCTCCTAAATTCTGAAACTAGATACTAATGAATAAAACTCATATGTTTATTGACTTTGCATAGCATTACATCAAGGAACAAAGTATCAAAGAAATCCCCTTTATGAATCTAGCTCAAAATATTAATGTATATGAATAATGAATCGATGAATAATATATCATTACCAACACCTTCCCTTTCTTTTATACATTCTCATTTACAACAAGACATGAGAAGAAGAGTACAACAAGGAGTTTCAACAAACTAAGTGAAATATCTTCAATAGAATAAGTGAAATATCTTTAAGAGAATAGTGAGAGGTTCAACATATATTAAGGAACTCATAACATATGTTCACCTAACAAACACAACAATTTTTTAGGTAATCAACCAGTTTCTTCAATCATGTCCTAACTCAATCAATTAGTTCTTCACTAGTTTGTAATGAATGACCAGATCAAAGGTTGAGTTGTTTCCCAGTTCTATATGTTCCAATTGTAATTACTTCTTAAATGGCATGTACATACATGAGTTCCATTCTTCATGCCTTCCAAAAGATATTCATATTATAGGCTATTTGTTTTAGATAATCTCCTTGGCTGTGGATGGGTTGCTTTAGATAGGTTCTTTGGATTTAGATGAGCTACTACAGATGATTCCTTACTTGCGCATACTAGTTCTTTGCATATGGAAAATCACTTATAGCCAAGACTGACATCAAACATATCATCATCGAAATAAATTATTGAGATAATAATAATAAATGCACACAAAATACCACAAAATCAATATAACTAGATATAGCTATATTAATTAGTATTTATTTGATAAGTTCAAGGTTGTAATAAAAATGCTCAAGAATGTACTTAGAAAATACATGGACATAATTGTGATGGCTTGATCACAATAAATAAGATGAGTTATTTATAAAGGTAATCAACATAACTCATCACACCCCTAGGATTAATCTCTTGAATGTCCTTATTTAAGGGCTTCATATCTCTACTACTAAAAACTAAAATCACACCCGATATCAATAGGTGTATATGTTCCCTTGTTCTTTCATAAAAACACCCACCATTCATCATGAATCTATCCTAGACTCGCCTTCGACCTTGTAATTGACCGGTAAGTTTCCTTTCCATGGTGGTATTGGAAAATGAAATATTGGTGGATGATAACCTATAGGAAACCACTCATCATCACATTCATTATCTATCTCAATATATTTATCAACCTTATAGAAAGTTAGAATTATATTTGGACAAGAATGCATCTCTTTCCTCTATAGCACAGGGGATAACTCATTCCATCTAATTTGGCATGCTTGCACAACATGAATTCCATGCTCCCTAATCATGTTTCTGACCTCATCATGTGCTTCCTTCCTCATTTTCAACACTCTATTTTTATTACTTCCTCTTCCATATAATTTTCATATTGTTTCGTAATTTCATCTATGTTTTGGATTCATCCTCAACATAAAATGGTATAACCTTTCCCGGATGTATGATTTACTCTATCTTCTTATTTTCTCTAATTCATTTGAGAAATAAGAACATAATGCTTTCACCTGAATATCTCTAATATATAGAATTAGGATCCAATTTCTGTCACATTGAAGGGCATAGTTGTGTAATTAAATCTCACATAAAAAATTCTTGACTTCATGTGTATTGTTCTAATATAAAGTGAAGAATATCTTAACTAAGATAATATCATAAATCATATTAGAATTAATGTAGGTAAGTTTATGTTCCAACATCTTTCGTTTCAAGTAGATGACATAAACACTTGATGGGAGCCATCATCTCAATATTTCATGTGCTACTGGACTATTTATTCAAGTTTCTCCTTTAAACTCTTCATCTTTTTAGCCTTGTTACTGTAGTTATTTCTTATGCTTAGAGATGAGGGCTTATTTCTTTTTTTCCCTTTTCCGTTTGAGTCTTTTAATGTATATTTCTTATTACAACATTAATTTTTCAGTAATTGGTTCCATAGTTTGTGTTTCCATCTCACTTGTAGAATGGTTTTTTAGGTTCCTTGATAATTTCATGAATAATAATTTGGGTTTGTAACGGTGTTACATTTTATTCTCGCACACTATCATTTTTTTCTTTCCCAAAAAATTACTCAATTACTTGGTCAAAAACTACATGAATTTGTTCTTGTTATTGTTTCTCAATGATTTGTTCAAAAAAAATAGGCCTTTATCCTTCTACAATTTATCCCTCAAATTCCTCTTCTTCTTATCTCTCTTCATGACCCTACACTTCATGAACTACCTCCTCATTCTCATATTCCTTTCCTTATTCCTCCATGGGTTCCTCTTCTTGATATGCCTCCTCATTCTTAGCATGATTGATGCAATCTTAATAGACATGATGATATTTGAGGGTGTTAAAATGTTGACCATCTAACAATTCTAATTTTACTATACGGTCTTGACGATAATCCTTATCGAGATGAAATCTCCGAGAGGTATGTGGAGTGATGGGATTTTAATTTCAAGGTGTAAAACTACCTTGGAGACAAAGATGAGTGAAAAGGGTGTATCACCCATAGGGAATGAATGCTAGTATGATAAGCCTAGAGAGCTTAACAGTCCGAATTTGCAAATTTCTACCGGTTGATTGATGATTTTCATGAGAATTTTGTTAATTGTTTTGTTAGTAGCTTCGACTTGTCCATTTTCTTGTGGATACTATGGTGATGAAAATATTAGTTTTATATTGAATGTGTCTCATAATTTCTAAAATTATTTATTCTTTGAAGGATTTTCCATTATTAGTGACAAGCTTATGAGGGATGTTGAAGCAAAATATGATATGTTGATAGATTAATTGATGATTTTGTTAGCTTTAGTAGAGGTTAAGGGAAAGACCTATACCCATTTAGTGAAATATACAAAGTGGTTGTGATGAGAGAGTCATGTTTTTGTGATGAACAAGGATCGACGAGATCTATGAGGTCAAGCCCCCATTGTGAAAAATGCCATAGGTCTTGAAAAGGTTGTAAAGATTAATGGGTAATGTGAGTGAGGTTGGAATGTTATTGACATTTGACCCACTTCCTAAGCGTATCCTCAATAATATTAATTAAGAGTAGGCTAATATTAGCCAATTTGAAGGATGTTCTTTATGATAATTGTCCCATTAAAGTTTCCACCACATATGTCATCGTGGACTTCTTGAATGGATTTAGTATATTTGTGGGATTTTAGGCATCTTAACAAGAGACCATCAAATCCATGTTTACATAAAACGCCACCTACGATGACATATTAGGTGGCACATTGGAGGAAATATCACTTAGCATTGTTAGACAAGTCGGAAGGAATTTTAAATTCGAGATATATTCAAATATATGGGTATACTACCGATCAATTGGATTATTTTCAATGATATTGATAGAATTGATTTCATTGTTGTGAGATTGTTAATCTAATTTTTGCACAACAATGAACAATTTAGAGTCATCCATTTTTAAAGGAATTAGGGATACAAGAGAAGATATGGTGTCTCGTGAATTTTTTAAAAGATAGTGGTATTGTTTTAATAGTGTAATTATCAAAGGATTCTAAGAGAAAGTCAACGATGGATTATTATTTTTGTAGAATTTTAGTTTAACATTGATAAATTCCTTTAATTTGGCTAATGAAAAGATATGAGTCCTTATAGATATCCAATATTTGAATACCATGCAAGGCGGTGGTTTGGAGACCCATGATTAAAGTTTTGGAATTGGCCATGTTGTTAGTACATTCAAAATTTAGTTTGAAAGATAGAGGGATAGGAGTTCCCTAGGGGTATAATGATGATAAAGATACCTCCCCCTTGCTAACACTTAGATCCATTAAATAAAAGTATCATTTTTAGATGGGTGTATTTGACAATGATGTTGATAGATTCATTTTAGAATTGATCATGAGGTGGTTGATGTTTAGGTAGAGGGCCTTGATGAGTTGATCGGTGATAGCTTGTCTCTTGATAGACTTTTTGAAATCAACTCAAAGTCAAACTTGTTCATGATCATAATCCACCAAGTGATATGGTCAATATGATATGGTTTAGATTACATGGTTTGAAGAGGATTAAAATTGGTAACGACGTAAGTCTTGTGATTAAATAAATAATGTCATAATTTAGAAGTGTAAAGTACAAGGCACAACACAACTTTTTGGCTTCAATATAATGAGGCTCATAGTCATAGAGGGTGTGGTCAATATAATAGATGACCTAATCATGACCATGCTCATCTCGGTGATTTATAATGGCTCACAAAGAATGATTAGTAATATATATATAGAGGTATAAGGGCTCCTCCTCATGTGGAAGTATCGACACAAGTGGCGATAGGAGGTATTGTTTGAGGTCATTAAAGGCCTTTTGACATTTTGATCCCATTTAAAGTTTACATCCTTTCAGAGGAGAGGTTAAAAGGTTGACATTGATTTGAAAGTTATGAGATAAAGCTACGAGATAAACATAAGTTTACCTGAAGGATGCAAGGATAAAATTATGTGGATCTACTCGATACCCAAAATAGACACAATGAACCCTAAGAGCTTACTAGTGAGAACACTAAACATGCACTTAGCGGGGTTAAGATAAAGGAATTTATTGAATAAGATGAGTGAAGATCGTGTAAAATATGATGAGATGATCCTTATGATGTTTTGATTTTCCTATAAGGTCATCAACGTAGTCTTCTATAGTTTTTGGATAAGATCATAGAAAATGTATGTTATGGCATGTTAATAATTGGTGTTGTCACTTTTAAGTCGAAGGACATTACCCAGTAACAAAAATTCCCCAAGAAGTGATGGAGTTTTTATGTTTATTATTACTAGTGATGAGGATTTTGTTGTAGTCGGAGAATCCATCCATAAGGGAGATAATTTCATGGCCAGTAGTTAGATTGACAAGTTGGTCAATATTTGGAAGGGGAGATTCCTCTTTAGGAGAAGTGAGATTAAGATCTCAAAATTAAGTGTAAATGTGTAAATTTCCTAAGGCTTTGGTAAAAGTAACAATATTAGAGACCCATTATGGGTAATAAATGGGTATGATAAAATTAAATGAAATAAAATGTTGTAACTCCTCTTTAATGAGAAGAGCTATATGAGGGTGCATCCTACGTAATTTTTGTTTGAATGGTTTTGCGGTCAATTCCTAGCATATCACTATAATACCATGCAAATGATTGACTATGTTTGGATAATAAGGTGATAAAATAATTTAACTCCTACGAGATCTAAAGAATATCGAATTTAACTATGTGAGGTTCATGTGGAGTCCCTATATTAACGTCGATAGTGGATTTATTGAGAAGTGATGACGTGTCATGTGGTAAGGTTTTATGAAAGAAATGATCATATGCCCCCATGAGAGAGAGGATGACTTAGACATCTTGGCATTAAAGAATGTCAACGGTGGGTGAATCCTCTTCTATCATTTTTGGCTAGATGAGAGGAAGGGTTTTAGTATCATGATTAGTTGAATAAGTGAATGGCCCTTATATAATAGTATAAACTAAAAATTTAGGTGGAATGCAATGGTGTCATCACTATCCATGGGTTTTTCATGTGTTGATGAGGAAGATGGTTTTGATTACATGATGGGTGTATAAACAACATTGTTTGAAGACTCAAAGGTTGTATTTTAGAAACCTAACTAATATTATTCATGTGGTTTACAAGAGTAAAATAAGGATCGGGTCATGAATTCCTTGTTCATAACGCCCAATTATGAAGACTTTCAGGAACAATGATAAAGATACATTTGTGCAAATAGTTTTTTATACAAAAATTTAAAGTCTTATATGAATGGTTTTGCATGATGTTCACAAGTAGGACGTGTAGAGGGGTGTTTGATCCCTCTATAGAAAATATTTTTTTGAGGTGTGGTGGGTCGTAGGAAATGAAATATCCAATTTTAGGTTCATACATGGGATTTTTATCAAGCCTTTTGGATGTCTTTGGCATAGGAATTGAATTAAGCGTGAGGAGACGATACTCGCCCAATGAGAGGTTTTTCATACCTTTGTCAAATGAAGTGTCATCCGGTAATTTTGATGATGGAATGGATGAGATGGTGTAAGATTTATTATAGGATATCGAGATTGATTTGGAAATGAGCACATTATTCAGATGATATGTCATATGAAAAGCTTTGAAAGGATCTAGATATATGAGAATCGTGAAAGTTTTACCTTTGTTCTCTTATATTAGACATTAATGGAGCATAGATAGGATATAAGGCACACCACATATCTAGGTTCAGCGGAGCAACATGTTTTATTACAACTCTCCTTCTACTGAATAGAATATTTTAGGGGAGTTTTAACACTAAATTTGAGTGGTAAGATGATTGTGCCCAATGTGGCGGTGATGGTGTCATTGAAAGCTCACAACATGAATAATGTGTGGGAGACAATGGTGTTAGGTAGATGAAGTTGATTAAAGGAATGCGATGAGATGCTATTAATACTAGCGCCATTGTCGATCATTACCCTCTTAATGAGGGTGTAATTTACTTGGGTGGTGATAAAGAGTTGGAGGTTACTGGTCCTTTAGTTATAATGATGGTATTTGAGAATTGTCAAAGGAGATGGCAGTGGGCACCATGACTATGCCCACTAGGTTTGCAAAATGTTTTGGATTATCTAAGGGAATTGATATGGATTGGAGTGCTTCAATCATGGCTTGTTGATGTGAAGGTGAGGTTTTCACTAGCACATAAAGGAAAAATTTTACTAGAGCTTGGTGAAGTTTTTTGATGATGTTATTTTCTACTAAGATGGTGACTTGTGTATAAGGAGTGGAAAGGACAGATACCTTAGCCTTAATAGGAGGTGTTAGAGTAGATGACTCGGGAATGAGTGAAATAGAGACATTGGAATTGTTTTGATCAGAAGTGTTGGGGTATTTGGTACATGCTCTCTGGATATCTATACCACAACATTTTGATGAGGTGATTTGTTAGAATATTTCCCACTTTTAGTGGTTGTGATCCTAGATGATATTTTATATATAGTGTTCATCGGTGTTTTATGGGATGATTTTGATGTTCCTAGTTCTTAAGGGAAAAATACCTTTTTTCATGGCTTCTGCTAGTGATAGGAAGGGATTTATAGTCTTCTCGTATGGTTTCCTCGTGTGTGATGGTAATCACAAAAGGATTCAAAGTTAGACCAGGAAGGATTCCACCCTCGAGAGCCAGAAAACTTAAGAGGAGGTAATGTTATGATATATTGATGAAGAATACTCTCAAGTATTAATGTATAATGTCCTTACAAGGCATATTTTTAAGGAAGTGGTTATTCTATGAATTTTATAGGTGTTAAAGGGGTCATTTTTTGTGTGATATCTTTGGATGTGAGATGAGGAATGATGATTTTTAATTGTGTGATAATGAATGGTAATTTGGATTAAGAATGTGGCCTTGTAATGGAAGGTAAGGGATTTGGTTTTTGTATTAAAGAAGTTATATGGTCATGTGATATGATTTTTTCCTTCTTATATGAAGGGATGTGTGGTCATGTGATGGGATTTTGAAGGTTACGTATGTAATGTTGAGTGAAATGGTCATCATATAATATTTTCACATATTGCAAGATGGGTTTTTTTGTGGGGTTTGTGAAGGGTTAATAGGAAGGATTGACGGGGATGGACTTGATGTAGATGATTTTTTTATTTTCAAGAGTGAGATCAATGGAGATACCTAATTTGAGTGGTGTTTCATTTGTTGTTTTTGTGATTGAGCTATTGATGGATGGTTTAGATGGGGGCTATTTGATGGGAATTATAGATGCTACAGATGAATTATTTTTGTTCATATTGATAGTGTGGTGATAATACATGAAATTGGACTTTGGTTGACTTGTGGAGGGAGAATGATTTTTAAAGGGTTATTCAAAAGTGTTGAGGTTTCTTATTATGAAGTGAATTTGGGTTATCTAGTTATAGCACACCTTTGTTAATAATATTTTGAAGGGCATTTCATAATGAATGATACCTTTCGATGTCATGATCTTTGACCCTATCGTATTTACAATAATAAATATCCCTATACCAAGAGGTGTTTGATATGGATGCATCGATGGGATGAATGGGAGGAAGAGTGATCATATTATCAACCATAATTTTTCAAATAATGCATTGTAAGATTCACCAATAGGTGTGTATATGCATTTAGGATGAGTGCATTTAGAGGTTGTATGTGCCTAGGAAGCATTATTTACAATCTGTGTTTGCTGATGTTTTTGATTTTTGTGCAGATGATATTTTGAAAAAGATTTAGGTTCTTATTTCTTTGACTTAAATTTGACACTACCATCTTCAAGAACAAAAAAGGTCAAGTTTTTGATCCATTTTGAAGGATTTTTCAAACATCTATAATGACTATATTTGTAGTGTGGGTGAAATGTGTTTTGCACAAGAGTGAGAAAATAGTTCAATTAACTTGGTTTGTGGGAGGGAAAATGATGGTTAATAACGCCCTCCAATAGGCAAAAAATTCTACGATTTTCAAATTACTTGATGGCGTATAAGTTGGTGATAGTGATTTTTATCAAAACATGTTCTAGGAAAAATTGCATGAGTTGAGAAAATGAGAAAAGTGAGTATTAGAGAATGTCATTTTACCATAATAAGGAAGAAAAAGATAAGGACATCGGGAATTTATGAGCATTAGGTCTTAGTCATGTGCTATAAGTTAACATGCATGTCAAGAGGATCATATGTGTGTTGTTGAGGGTATTATTTTCTATAGAATTTGAGGAAATTAGGAAGTTCCTAGTGAGGAAGATATGCTTTGTATGGTACTCGATGAGTGGATGCATATATTACATATTTTTCATAGGATAATGTGTTTTTCGACCCATAGAAGTAACTTCAAGGCTAGAAATTTTGTTCATTAATGTTTGTAAAGGATCATTTTATAATGGTTGTTTTTAGGATTAAATGACGAAGGACCTAGTTGATTGTATGTAGATTATATTTATTGTTGATAAAGTGAAGGGATATTATGCTATAAATGGGTACTTATAAGAATATTGTATGCGCAGTTGTGAGGTTATGGGTTGTGAAGATTGAATATATTGATATTGAGTGGATATGGATGTATTCAAGAAATTTTTGATTGTTGGGGTATATGTTGAAAGGGGATGAATATGTGAAGGAAAGATTGATGTTTTTGTTGTATGTGTTAAAAAGGAATAGAGATGTGGATGAGTGGTTAATATTTTCGGGGTAGCTGATACAAAGGAATAGAAGTGTGGATGAGAGGTTGAGATTTTTGATGTGTGAATTGAGAGGATGTAGGGTTAATGGATTATTCTTATGAGGAGATATGGACAATAGAGATAGAACTTATCTTAATGGGTGTTGTTGATGTTGAGATAGACATAACTACATTTCTAATGATTGATGTAGGTTGTTGAGACGAAATAGGTTGAGATATGTTTAATGGGATGGATTTTGAACTTATAGAAGGATTTTGGATGGTAGAAGAAACTAAAACACTTAACGTGGAAGAAGATAAATTGGTGTTGTTTTGGGATGATTTGGAGCTAGATGAGGGATGCAATGAAGATGAGGATTGCTAGTTAGTGGTATCCTATGAGGATACCACTATTGACTAGATTTATGTGCTTCCTTTTTCAAATTAGTGAAAATAAAATGAGAAATAAAGAAACTTTGAAATATGGGTTGGTTTAGGGAACCTCCTGATGTGGATAGGATGATATGGTGCAGGCACACACTTAGTGATCATCCTTACAATGAGTCTCTAACCTAAACAACAATGAAAGACTAAACATGAAAGGGGATTAGTAAGAGATATGGTTGGTTGCACAAAAATATTTGGTTACGAGAAGCACAAACTTCCTCAAGAGGATGTTAACCCACATGATGATAACAAAGAGTGATAATATGATAACATAAAGGAAATATTGATAATTTTTTTGAACAAATATCTGATAATATAATCTAACTAATATGATGATTAAGAATGAAAATGATAAAAAAATGAGAACAAACCACGGACGAGGGTCAATGACGACCCAAGAGTAGGAAAGAGATTCGACAATGAACCCGAGAGAAAACTAAGAAGAGCTCGTTGAAAACTTGAAAGTACCTATAAAATGAAACAAGTGCATGTACAAACCAAATATCCACAATAATATTTAACTCCAAGATCTCAATGCAAAATAAGAAGCCAATATATCTCAACTGATTAGAAGGATTCACGGATAACACTGAAAGTAATATCGCAAAAGCACACAGAAGTTTCAATATTTTATAGCCATTTAAGAAGAGGTATAAGGGTGATTAAATAACCCAGAAAAGGGTTGATAATGACCTAGGTTAGTCACCAATGACTAGGGTGAGAAAACTAGCATTTGATTGTTAGAATGAGAAATGAGGATGAGATTATACATTTTAATGGGTGACTAGATATTTTTACAACCGTGCATGTGTAAGAGGGTTAGATGTGTCTAAGGGAGTGGAAATAATCTTAGGAAGGGATAAGATGAGTGGGGGAATCCTAGGGAAGGATTAATGAAGGGTAGTAATGAAGAGGGGTGGGAATCCCATGGGGGATGATTAAATGAGGGTAATTAGGGTAGACTTAGGATAATTAAATGGTTTAGGATTTATTTAGGATTAATAAAAATATTTTAGGATTGATGGGCAGGGATTTTAAAAATGGGAGTATGGGAATTAAGTTAAATAAGGGGGATGATGAGAAAATAGAATAATTTAGGAGGGAAAGAGTGTAATTTAAAAATAATATGGAAATAAGTGTGCTAAGAGAGGGTGAGAAGCGAACATGGGGTGAAGGCATAGAGAGGTGCCAAAAATAGGTGTCTACATTCTACCCTTTTTTGATGGGTTTGCGATAACAAAAAGGAGAAATGGTTGATAGGTTAGATGGTGAAGAATTAATGGTAAGGTGATCCCCTAAAAGTAATGATCGATGACGGGGAAGAAGAAGGGAATGGATCATTAATTTGAAAGAGATGGATGAGAAGGGTGGGTTGGGAAGAATGGGAAAAGGAAAGGATTGATTCCACAAGGAAAAAGGGATCTCACAATAAAAATGATTAAAATATGGTGGTGATTTTATGACTCATGTTGGTAGAAAAAATAGGTTACGGTCTTTAAGAAGATGACAAAAATGTCCTACAAGCTAGTAAGTCGTAAAAAATAACCACAGAATAGAGGAATCCAAAATTAAACCACTCGAATGGATGCAGGTTGTGGGGACTAATGATTCATAAGCACACATAAAAAATTATGTACAACCAAATGTGAGTAAAGTATGAGATCCTCCATATATGAGGAATCAAGTGAAATGTATGTGACAATAAATAAGATGAGGATAATGGGAAAATAGTGATGATGCCTCGGTGAAAGGCATAAAAAGGTGTGGAATGAATATTTTAATGAAAAATGGATAATGAGGAGTTTAGTAAATGACATAGATGGTGGAATGTGGGAAAGGGACAAAGCGGGTTGATGACACATGAAATGAGTCGATGATGACCCTTATAAATTGGCAAAGATAACCCTATAAGGGGCAATAACGACCAAGGAGATGGATATATAAGCCTATGGATCATCCCATAGTGATCATTTTAGTGCCTTACGACAAATATTGAGAGATCCGGTTAATAAAAGGAGGTTGATTTTGTTATCAAAATTGAGGCTGGAGGAGTGGCGAGGAAGAGGTAGAGGACACGTTGGATGGTGAGTAATGGAAGCCTTGACTTGCATTTATATTTATTGCATGTTTTTATATATTTTATTTCTTTTTCAAATTTTTGGATAGACGCGTCATGGCGGTGCAGAGTGTCTAGGGCATCGTCGTTGACCCACCCACCCCGACAATTTAGTGACTTAGTTATATAGGCATTGACCCGCTTGGTCGTTGTCGAATGGGTATGAAGAAGTAGGTTGAGGATTGATTTTTATTTTTGATGAGGGATTGATGATATCGATGATGAAGAAAACCGACATTGGATTAGTTTTCTTGTGAATGTAAGCTCAAGAGATATTGTATTTGAGGGATAGATTCCCCACCTTTTATGACCATATCCGAGGAGATATAACTAACGGTGCATGGGATGACTTAATTAGTGGGGTTAGGTGGTTTTAGATATTATTAGAGGATCCCACAAGATATGGGTTTGATGATCACACTTGTGGAGAGGTGGTAAGTGAACACATGTTTGTTGTGGTTTAGGATAGGTTAAATGACCGTCACCATGGAGGATGTGTACAACATTCTCAAGTTTCTAATACTGAGGAGAAAATCATTCCCTTATTACAGTGGATAATGTATTAACAGTGATGAAATTGTTGTTTGGAGCTGATGCAACACATATTAGATTCTCTTTAAGGTATTTTTATATGAGATGAGATATTACCAAGGAGTACCATGGAAAAAATTTATTTTTATATTAATGATGGAAATTTCTTATTATGCACTTTTAGATTTAGGTTTTCATGAGGTTTCCATTGACATTGGAAGGGGTTTTGGAAGATATAGTGGATCACCGAGACCATGTTTTCATTTAGGAGAGTGTTCTTGGCATAGGTATACCATGAGATATTATGTACATATTGGGGTAGAGGATGGGACTAGATGTCAGTTTATCGTCCACTCACCGGGATTATGAAAACATAGAAGTCATTAGGCCACCTAGGATGATATGGATCAAATTGGATCATAACAATTTTTCTTGTAAGATTCTAAGATGGAGGGAAGATCAGTATTATAGGGGTATAGGAGGATGAGATGTAGATTGGTATGTAGATAGGCTGACAGAGCTTGAGGGGCATCGTATTAGATGGCGGCCATATAGAGACTTCCCGCATGGTTGGGATAGATCTTGAGTTGGTGAGGATGAGGAGGACCAGGTGGGTTCGGTGGTCACTATTGGGTTGATGAATTACATCCAAAGTGCATGAAGGTTCATAAGTTTAGGGTAAGAGGACATGGGGTGCATAGGTATGTGTAGAAATGTAGAAATAAAATGGCACACATAAGAAATTTAGAGTTCAAGTACTTTTCCATTTTTATAAATGAGCTAAAGATGGATTGAGTGTTGAGAAAAAAAAGGTATGAAGACTTGGAGAGTAATAAAAGGATACTTTGGACAAGTGGGAGATCAAGCAACATGCACAGTTTTGGGCTAATAGTAGGATTAGATTTGTAGTTATTATTAAATAATCTATTATTGGTGATCTTGGATACTTTTGTATTTGTCTCGCTATATCAGTGCATGGATATTCTTAGCATGTATCCTATTTTGAGGATGTCACCCCTATATATATGTATTGATTTGCATGGTTCGGGATCCACGTTTTGTTAGTGTTATGTTGTTGGTTTATGAGCGTGCATGACCTGTAATGATACTTTTATGTATGTATTTAGCTTCTCCATTTTACAATGATTAATACAATGGATCTATGTGGTTAGATAATGGTTATTGTAATTACTATGGGTGTATCTTGTATGGTGAATATGATATTAGTTCTTGTTTGATTCTTTATGCACTATGGTTAAGATCTAGATCTATTTATGGTTTATCCTTGCATTTTTGTTATGAATCTGGAAAATATGTGTGGTTATCATGCTAAATAGTTGAAAAATATGTTATACCAGAGGGACCCAGTACCCTTGCATGCTTTAGGTGAGCACTCAATTCTGGTTGAGTGATGTGCCAACGTGCTTTGGGCTACTTCGTAAAATAAAAGAATACATTTTGGTTCCTTTGTAGGGACTTATTTTCAAGATATTTGGAAGGATGTTTCATGATGAAGATGTACTGATTGACTTTGGCCAGCATTGAGGATTGGGTAAAGAATTTAGAGGAAGAGTTTACTCACGATTTAATACTAGGCCTAAATTTAAGCATGCACATGGGTTGAATATAATATGTATCATAAGCTCTATGAGACATTCTTTTCCTATTTCCCTATAGATTTGTACGAGTAGCTAGTAGCATACACACATAAAAGAGGAATTAGAGGTATAGAGCGCTTGTTTGTACATAAGAAGGTTTACATAATTTGCATGATGTAGATATGACTTGAAAATACATTGTAGATAAATGGTGGAGTGTTTTTGCATAGTTACACAATGGAGTATGTTTTTTCTACTTATTCCCATTGAAAATTTGTCGAGTATGAGTTATTACGTGAACCTAGAGGATCTTATTTGTGTGTTATCCCTTTAACTATTAAGATCTTGATTATAACTCTAGATTTACAAGTGCGACCTATGAATATCTAAATCCCACCATGTGTGGGGAAGGAGTAGGCATGGTGAAATATCAAAGACTTGGTGAGAGAGAGGTAGAGAGAGGAAAGGAGGATAAATTTTAATGAAGTGCATGAGAGGGACTTGGAAAAGTAACATGATGTACTCAAGTGAATAGTGTTGCTTTGAGATAGATGGCTCATGAAGGATTTAGAGCTCACATGGAAGACATGGAGCTAGAGCATGTGGAACTCTCCCATTTGGGAAAGCATGATAGAGAACCATTTTTGGCTTTAGATGAGAGAACATCGACAAAATATTAAGGACCGTAGGTGTGCATATTCTCCCACCGAAGACCTAGCCCCTTGCGTTTGTTGTTCAATTTTATGAGAAAATTAGTGATAATCGGGATAGTTTAGGTGCTTTAGTGAGATAGATTTCATTTCCATTAAGTTAAAGAGTTAATCAAATAACACTTTCATCTATGGCTCCATAGACATTGTCTTTATGATTTAAGGGTCTAGTTGGAGGTATATTTTCTAGTAGGTGATCAACATAGAGCGTGGGTGCGTAGAATGTTGGAAATACTTCTTAAAGTAGAAAGGCTTCGCGAGAATGTGGGATTTCAATTTAGTAGAACTATTGGGACACAAGGTAGCATGTCCTTTGGTTCGGTGCCCACTACTAAGGGGATCGGGAAGATGAGGTGGTTAAGGATCTAGTGGATTTGGTGGTTCTAGAGGTTTAAGGAAATACAGGTTCTAGATCAAGTGGCCATGGTCTCACCAACCCCAACAAGTTTATTACGATATCTCTCTTCACTTACCGAATACGAGAGGAATTGAAGATGCAGCTAAGCATGTACACATGTGTAAGATACTATGGTGTGCTAAGGGGATCATAACTCTTGAGAATAAGGAAATTAAGTTTTCTACTACTTTGTAAGGGCATGTGCATAGTTGGTACATAAAGTATGATCCAAACAAGACTTGTGTAGACTATACCACGTTAGGTGATGATTTCTTAGTAGAGTTCCATATACCTGATTTTGAATAGAAGAGCATCAATGTGCTAAAGGACATTAAGTAGGGAATGGCTAAGAGCATTAGGGAGTATGATGCATGCTTTAATTTTTTTATCAAAGTTATCCTATGATATTCACCCCAGTCAACATGCTTAATGGTTTGTTGGAGGTTTGATCACACCTTTTAGAAGGGAAATCTCACACAAGACTTTTACAAATTTACGCGAGGCACCTGGAGGAAATGTTTTACACTCGAGGCGATTGGGAGCATAGACACTGGAGTTAACCCATTTTTGGAAGCTCAGATTACATCTAAGGAAAAACTTTAGAAACATTGTTAGCTATTTCAGCCTATGATACGCATAGTGGTATTTGGTTCTTGGATTGTGATGTAGAAGGACATAATAAGGACATTTACGCTTGTAAATAAATGTGTGCCATGATACTATCTTTGTGAGATTTATCATTTGGATAATGATTCAAGTACGTTCCCCTTGTTTTAACACACGATAAGGAAGAATATGTCCTGTTACTATAACATTTGTAAGTATACCACACATGATACAAAGAATTACAAATTGATTGATAAGATTCATGATGTCATGATACTCGATGTACATCGGAGTAAATGTTGAAAATAATTCCAAGGACTAAATTGAGATTCATAACCATAATAATAATGATGGGTGCTCTGATGGAGGTGGTAGAGATAGAGGCTACCATGGAGGATTCACATGCCAATGTTGTAGTGGTGGAAGAGTTGAATTCCCATTTGGAACATGTTATACATGCGGGTCCCCGATCAATATAAGAGTGAATAACCTCAAATAATTATTTTCTCCCAGAGTACGTAAAAGGTCATAAGTTTGAGGAATGCCTAGATTTGTACAAACATATGAGCAAACAAAACAAGTAGGATAAGGGTGTAGGAAAGGTTAGAGTATAGTGCGTTGTGGAAGATCAGTGGATGTCAAAGTTAGCACCTGCCCCTGAGATAATCTCGATGTTAGTTACAACATGTAATGAGATGATGCATGCATGTGATACTCCAAGCAAAAACCTTTTATTACAAAACATGAAGTATTGTGTGTAAAGCATCTAGATCCTGCTCATCGAAGGAATTCTATCGGGAGACAATGGAGGTTATTAGAAACTTTCAAGGTGAGATGCCATGCTTGAATGAGAAGTCGCAGAAGCTGGAGTAGGAAAAATTGGTTAAGCTTCCTCATAAATATGTTGATGACTTGAAGGAGGTTTATAAGTTATTATGCCAAGAAAACATCATTCCTTTGTTAGGGGAATGGTTAAGGGAGAAGATACCGTGCGTAGGTGTTGAGTGTGAGAGACAGATATTACATGCAAACTTACCTCCTCACAGTCTTGATTATGACAAAGAGATCACTTTGAATGTAGTTGTTGATGGATGGCTGCTAAGTAATATTTTGATTGATACAAGTGTAGAAGTGAATGTACTCACCTTGGATGCATGGAATCAGATGGGGAGGCCACCATTACAACCATCTTCAAACGTGTTGTATATGGAAAACATAACTAAAGCCACTCCCATTAGAGTCCTGAAGGATGCCACTATTACTATACAAGGGGCCAAGTTTACTAGGGACTTTGAGGTCTTGGCACTTGTTGAAGAAGATAGTTTTCCAACTTTACTTGGTGCCCTTGGTGTTATGAAAACAATGTTGATCTATGATACAATAAAGGTTACATCATTTTTAAGAACAAAGAGCAGAAAATGATCATCCCTTTGATAGATAGAAAAGCCACACCTTATGTGGGGCCTTTAAGTGAGGAAGATCTTAATAGAATTTATGTTCACACCATTAGAGATCATAAAGTGCTTGAGCCATCTAAGGAAGGATTTATTTAAGGGGATGATGCATAGTCTATGACTAATATAACCATCGTTTCTTGTGACAAATATGCACATGGGACTTATGAGATGATTTTTCATGAGATGAAGAATGTAGACAATCATGTAAGTAGTCCATGTTGTGTTAGGCATTTAGGCAATAACCAAGTACCAAGGATTTCATTATGATAATTTAAGACTTATGTTTGAGAGATTCCCTCAATTGAGCATTTATTTAAACATTAATAAGTGCATTTTTTCTACACCCTTTGGCACTCTATTAGGGAAATATTATCTGTAAAGAAGGATTTTTGGTAGACCCGCTAAGGTTGTTGTTATTGTGGGATTAGAGGAACCTACTAACCGTGCAGTGAGGTACGTGGATTCTTGGGTCAAAAAGGTTATTATATGAAGTTCATCAAAGTCTATGCTAGGATAACTATGCCCTTAGAGGTGTTGTTAAAGAGTAAGGAATAGTTTCATTGGGGTTGGGTGTAACAACACGTGTTTGAGATGTTTAAGGAAAGGCTTACTTCTATGACCATTCTGTGTTTTCATTCATGGACCAAACCATTCCATGTGAATGTGGATGCCTCTAGCATGACCATTGGCACAATATTAGCCCATCCTAGAGAGGGTATTATTGATCATCCTATTTTCTTTGTATGTAGGAAATTCACCACATTCAAACAAAATTATACAAATATAGAGTGCAAGGAATTGTCCATGATTTACGTGATGTATAAGTTTTGATGATACTTACTTGGAAACTCATTTTATTTTCTATACAGATCACATGGTGCTTAAGTATTTAGTGAACAAGCCAATTTTGCAAGGAACATATGCCATTGGATTTTGTTGTTTGAGGAGTTTTTTTTTTACAGTTGGATTTAAGCACGAAAATAATAACTCAAGACACGATCATTTGTCAAGGATTACCTTTGATAAGGATGCACATAACATTGAGGAAACAATGTCAAATGCATAGTTTTTCAGATTGAACCACTCACCCTTTGAATTAGAGGATATTGTTTTATTCTTGCGTATAGGTGTGGCGTTTGAAGGGATGAAAGCTTTGGAAAATAAACAACTTGTTATACACACTGCGCCTTACATGCTAATTAGTGATGATTTATAAAAGTTAGGCCGAGATGAAGTTTTTCACTGGTGTGTACTTGAACATGAGTAGACTACCATTATAGAGGAAGCTCATGGTGGGATTGTAGATGGACATTATGCAAGAAATGTTACCGCATGCAAGATTCTATTGGTAGGCCTTTGGTAGGAAATGATATATAATGATTGTATAGAATATTGTAAGGCATGTGACCATTGGTATTGCCTTGGATAACATGGTAATAGAGATGAAATTCCTTTAAGGCCTATTGTTAGTGTGGAACCTTTTGAAAAGTGGGAAATTGAATTTGTGCATCCTATTTCCCCACCCGTGTGTAGGACTAGATCGCGCTACATTATAACTTGTAGTGATTATCTTACAAGGTGGGTAGAGGAAATGCCTACAAAGAATTACATGAAAACCATGACAACATGGTTTCTATGGGAGAACATAATCAGTAGGTATGGATGTCCACTAAGTCTAACAAGTGATAGGGGCACTCATTTTCTTAATGAGACCATCAAGATATTATTGGCAGAATTTATGGTGGCATACCATAAGAAAATGACCTATCTCCCCAAGAAAATGAAGCTGTCGAAGATTTCAACAAGATATTGGGACATACATTGACGAATATTTGTGATGTTAGAAGGAAAGAATGGGATGATAAAGTCTTTGTTATACTTTGGGCATATAGGAAAACCTACAAGAGGTTGAATAAGTCCACACCCTTTCAACTAGTGTTTGGCATGGAGATTTTTGTACCAAAGTGGAATTTATGTTACCTTCATTTTGTATTGTGTGCACGAGAGGGATAGATGGTGAGTAGGAACTTGAAGAGTGCATAGAAAAACTGATGTAGTTGGATGAGAGGTGTGTTATTTCTAGGTAGAGTCGAAGGAAGCAAAGGCAAGGTAGAAGGCATGACATGATAGACATATTAAGAATAAGCAGATTGAAGTTGGATAAATGGTACTTCTATATGATTCAAAGTTTTTCTGCCACCCTAGAAAGTTGCATGTGCATTGGTTGGGACTGTATGTTGTGACTTACATACATGATTTAGGTGCTTTCGATTCACTGAGGCACTAGTTGGGACATGGTTGCCTGATTATTTCAACGAGAGTAGGTTAAAGCCCTACTATAAATAATTTTCTTGGTGTTTGTAATAAGGAAAAATTTCCATTAGATTAGATTTCATTTACTAAATTTCCTTTATATGTGTTTTCTTTCATTATTATTATGCTTTATCAATTCAGTTACAGTGTTTTGTTGAAATAAGTGCGCTTACATGCCAAAAGATGATTACTATATGTTGAATTTATGCGTAGAGGACCAAACATACTTTTAGTGTGGGGTGGAGTATATACAGGATAAATGGGTCAAGCCTCGCACATCTCTACGGAAGATGGGCATGCATTGAGAAGTATTGTGAAGGTGCTTGAAATAAGGGTGTGGATAAAGAAAAGTTACTCATGAATAAAGACCACATGTGGAAGAATGGAAACAAAGTGTAACACGAGGTATGTTGGATAATTGGAAACTACTTGGTTTGAGGCACATTAACACAACCGTAAGGGAATATGTGGTGAGAAGTAATGGTTGTGCCAAAAGCTTATGATCGGGGCATAGAAACATCAATGTGGAAAAATAAATAATCACCGTTTGATGATGAGTATGGTGGTAGGTGGAGAAATATATATGCAGAGGAATTTGTAAACGCTTATAAAATGTGGGCTTACATTATCATTCTCACCCCTGCATTGTGAAAACATTCAAGGAAGTTGAAGAGTGAGCTTAAGGGTGATTTCATTGAGAAGGTTGAGTGAGAAAGTGTGAAGATAAATATAATAGATATTGAAACAAAAGAATTTGTAAATGGGGTTGGTTGGTTCTCCATTAGAGTGAGTGTTTGAGTGAATAAAATGCATGTGGGGAAATAAATAAACAAGTTAGGGTTCAAATATGAAGCTAGGGTACATGATTTTTAAGCTAGGGCACATAACTTTAAGTTTTAGAGCTCAATTTGATTGCAAGAACACTATTTTATAGTCATTATGACACCAAAGTGAGCACCTAGAGTGACTACAAGGGGCAAGAAGCAAAAGGAAGTAGAAGTGGAGGTGGAAGATACCCCGAAAGTTGATTTTCAAAGATGCAATACCTAGAAGGTGTGTTCATGGGCCATGATTGGGAGTCACATATTAGGAAGAGTAAGGTGATTGATGACAATAATAGGACAAAGGATAATAAGAATGAATTGGATAACCTCTTGGTAGTAAAGAAAACCCTATGAATAGAAAATGACATAGCAGTATATGAGGACACAGGGGAGAAGTTATTGTTGAATGTGGGAGTTTTATAGCTTTTTGAGCTCCCATTCTTTGGAAATACCGAGAGCTAGAGAATATTTACTAGTGGCTAATGAGACTAGTCCATGAAGACTTATTTTACTTTGTTGGGTGGTGAATGAGACTTACCGCACCCCTAATTGGGAGATTGACAAGGTTAAGAAGCTTTGATACTGAGATCAACATTGATCTTACTGATAAGGAGGGTGTAGAAGCAAACATAAAATAAATATTTTATGCAAAGGGAGGAAGCAGAATGGATATTTGCAAGTTGTAGAAATACTCTATTATTCAAGAAGCAATGCACCTCCTCACCAAGTCGATTAATTAAGAGCACTTGGTCATAGGTGAAAAAATCTGGTTACATGTTGTCAAGATGATGACAAAGGGAGTCATGTAAAAATTTTCTAACTTTATTTCTGAGAATATCATTATAGAGGCATACCATGGGGATAAGATAAGTTTTTGCACTACCATTTTTTCCATTGTGTTTGTAGAAATTTGGGTGCCCTGATAGACCAAAAGATAATATTTGGCAATACCCTAAAGAAAAGAGTTACCTTGCAGATAAATTTGAAAATTATACATGTAATGGATCCATGACTGGAACCAACAAGTAGAGGACAAAACTATGGTATAAGCACTGTGTGATGTGTTTGAATAGAAATGAAGAATACCCAAGGATCTTCCTTTGGTGTTGAAAATACGAGGATTAGTTTGATGTTTACCCGCATTTTTGCATAAGGAGTTTTGGCATGAAGGATGGAAAATGGATCCCTTTGTGAAAGATCCTATAATCCTTCACAATGCGTTACTTGAAAGTTATCTCTACACATTGTTTCTAATGTGTACAAGGTTGATCTTTAATGCAAACAAAGTGGATTGTGACTATCATACACTCGAAATACATATGTCTACCCAAGTAAGTCTACTTACATTGAGAAGTTGATTTCAGATGATATTAATATCAATTCTATAAGCTTGAAATTGGGAAGACCGGAGCGGATAAGGTATACATCTATCTTAAACTCAAGTTGGAAAATGGAAAATACATTGATAATGAATTCAATCTCTCCGAATTACCCAAGGGGAAACATACAAAGTGGGTACATTACAATAATAGGAGACTAATTTTCCCTTTGATGAAGAAGAAGAAGAAGAGGATGAATTAAAAGAAGACAAGTGGTAGCACTGGAACATGGCAAAAGAAGGAAGCCAACTATAGGAGGGAAGTGAATGTGCAGACCAACTCCTTTAAGGAAAGAATAAGGTGAGGAAGAGGAAGGGGTATGAACAGTGTTGTAGGGATAGGTTTAGAAGAAGGCATTGAGGAGAACAAGGACTCGAGGGCATGGTGCCAACATAATCATCAAGGAGGTCACCTAAAAACTCTCATGTGAAGGAAAAACTAGAGAATAAAATAAGGCGCAAGTACATCCCCACTAAGGATAGTGAGGGTGAAAAATCTAAATATGGTGTAAAAACTTGTGATAACATTGAGGATGTAGAAGAACCTCGAGATGAATAATTGCAACATGATACTGAGAGGGATTAGAAGAATGGGAAGTTACTAGTATCGTTGATGATAAAAAAGGAATAAGGTAAGGGTGAACCATCCAATGCACCTACTAATATAAGTACTAGTGTAGGAGTAGTGCTTGATGTGATAGTGCATATTCCAAAGGGTAAGTGCTTGGGAAAGAGAAGGATGGAGAAACATATGAAACTCCTATAGTTGGTTATATCAATGATCCTACCAGGATTATCATGCTATGTTCTAAAGTACCTTGGAACCCAATAACCTTTATGGCTAGGAGTTGATGGATCTAGAGATGGAAACCACATGCACACGTAAGAAATTATCATGGAGTATGCAGAATGACATGGATGAGATTGATTTTGATGTGTATGAAGAATCATGTGTGTCATGGATAATGAAGAAAACAATGCATTCTCTCCATGTAACAATTAAGCCAATGCAATTTTTAGATGAACATGTAAGTAATGCATTAAAAAAGGTATCTACAGAGGTTATGCATAGAAAAATTAGCAAGGATGTAATTATTAATTCTTTATTAGAAGATAAAAAAGGATAAAGAAGTATAGATTAAGCACTTGATATAATAAAAGGATATGACAAAGGCGAAGGCACATGTGGTACTTACTATGGTGGAGTAGATAGGTGATGAAATTTTGAAGGCCATGCCACATTTAGAAGAAAAAGTGGCTGAAAGGTTCCCATTTGCTATGCATTACTTGCGTACATTGGTTTTTATGGTGATAGATGAGGATACAATAAGGATGTCGAAACAAAATTATGTTATTGAAAAGGTGGAAAGAACTAAAACAACAATTGAACGCATGATAACAAGTTATGAGCCTTTGCTAGAGACCTTAAAGGAAGAGATGAAAAATGAATATTTGGATAAAAATATGTGTGCAGATCTTGAGGTGATAATCAAAATAAGGACTCTGGTGGAGGAGAATGCAGTCCTTGCAGTAAATAATGCTGACACAGTTGGGTGTGAGGAGAGGATGGCACTATTAGTAGAAAAGTACGATGCACTTGTAGCAGCCCGGGACCCTCATAAAGATAGAATAAAAGATATTGGGAAGGTGATAGTGTGGCACATGGATATGATGGATGTGATGACATCGAGTTTAGCAAATATCCTTTGGATGTTGAATAATGAGAGTGAGAACATGACTATGGATGAAATGGAAGGGGTACTCACAAATATTCTTGACAAAACAAACAAAGCTCTTGGTAATTAGAATGAGTTGGAGGCAAAAATAAAAATGAATATATAGAGTTACTACTCCCATTAGAGGAGTAGGGAAACCAAATTATTTTTCAAATTCATTCATTCATTCTATATATAACATTCTTTTATTCTATGGTATGTAATATTGGAGAGATAAGGCATGATTACCCATTACCGAGGGTAGAAATGAAGCAAGTGTGGGATAATGTTGGGCTAATGAATTACAACCTAATTACTAAAGGTGCATAAGGTTAGGGCTTGTGGAAATAGGGAATTTAGGTAAGTGTTGAAATGTAGTGGAAAATGGTATGCCTGGGAAATTCAGAGTTCAAGTACTTAGCCATTTTCCATAGAAGGGCTAAATATGGACTGAGTGCTAAGCTCACAAAGGTATGAAGACTTAAAGACTAAGCAGAGGTTACTTTGGAAAAGTGGGAGATCGAGCGACATGCACAATTTTGGGATAATAATAGGATTAGATTTGTATTTTTATTAGATAATTTATGATTGGTGATCTTACGTGATTTTATATTTATCTTTTAGTGGCACATGGATATTCTTAGCATGCAACCTATTTTTAGGATGCTTAGGTGGTGCAAGGAAAGTACCCACCCCTATATATATGTATTTATTTACACAGTTGAGGGATTCATGGTTTTTTAGTGTTATGTTATTGGTTTATGAATGTGCATGACCTATAATGATACTTTTATGTATGTATTCAACTTCTGTGTTTTGTAATGATTAATGTAATGGATCTATGTGGTTAGATAATGGTTATTGATATTACTATGGATGGATCTTGTATGGTTAATATGATATTAGTTCTTATCTGATTCTTTATACACTATGGTTAAGATCTAGATCTGTTTATGGATTATCCTTGCATGTTTGTTATGGATTTAGAAAATATGTGTGTTTATCATGCTAATCGCTTGATAATTATTCTATAAAAGAGGGACCTGGTACCCTTGCACACTTTGGGTGAGCACTTAGTTTTGGTTGAGTGATGTACGAGTGCACCTTGGGTTGTTTAGTAAACTAAAAGAATATGATTACATGCTAGAGAGGATAGAGGTTGTGTAGTTTGATAGGGTCTAATGATAGTTTGGTGTCATGTAGAGAGTGCCTAGGGATCCTATTATGTATAGGTGAGAGGAAGGGGATAGGGATATACCGAGTCCGATCATGATGGATCTATTGGAGGAGGCACCAAAGTGCTGCCATGTGATGATAATGATGATGTGGGAGTGGGAGTTGGATTTTCTAATTGGATTAAAACTACATGAGTGGATCGGGTAGTGGGAGAGGGAGGATAAAGAGATGATGATGTAGTGCATATGGAGGTAGATGAGGATACATTTTTGCAGGAGGTGGTGGAAATGGAGGGGATTCTATAAGATGGCATAAGTACAAAAAAGTTAGAGAGGACACACATAGAGAGGGACACCATGATACAGGAGCTCGGGGTGGTGTGTCAAGAGAGAAATATAATTAATATGGAGAGGGACCACACCATCTAGGATAGGGATTGGTACCATAGGTAGAAGGATGCATATACAACTCTCTTTGGATACCTCATAACTATACTTGCTATAGAGTCAACAAGTGAAGAAAATGCAACGTCATAGGGGTTGAGATAAAGGGAACCTCCTGGGATGATATCCATGGATTGATATAGGGCACTAGCCATTTAGGCTAAGTACTATTAGAACATTGTGATCCATAATCTACCTTCGCACCTTGAGATATTGGGAGTACCCTGCAAAGGAGAGAAGCAATCTGGAGATAGTCCATTTGGGAGCACAACGAGTGTGGGTTAGCCATATGAAGAGGAGGGTTAGGGTGGAGGAGACAAGGCTAAGATATAGACAAAGGGACTTTCCTCGGGGGAGAATATTTGAGGCTTTCTGATGTAGCCTTTACTAATTTTGATGATATCTTTTCTTTGAGAGAGGGCCCTTAGAGGCCAATTATGATGTATTGAGATGCTTATATGATATATGATTTTATCTTGGTTTAGCATGTATCTATTTTATGATGTGATGATTTGATTTATGGTGATGTTTATGTGGATGTGAAATAATGATGATATGTGTTTACTTTTATTTGTTTGTTTTTATATGACGACAATGTATGTATGTGATTGAATTTTGTTTACAAGATATATGATTATTGGAAAATGTTGATTAAAAATAGATATGATGGATAATTGATGATGTTTAAAATATGTGAAATTATTTATAGATAACATGTAAATAATAGGTGTGATTGATGATTAGGACAAGTTAGAAAGAGAAACGTATGAAAAATTAGAATAGAATGTAACTTGTTAATTTGTGACCTATGGGTATGAACAAAACTATGTCATATCAATGAACACATGGGGAAATGATTCCTCTAATTACAATGGAGATAAATAAGAATGGGATGCACATAATGCAATGCACATGTGACCATACTAAGTGATAACACATAACCAATGATAGTTAGTTATACCAAAATACCATGAGGGAAATATGGATGAAATAAGCTCATAAACCTAATGTTGACACAACAAAGGGGTTTAGGGTGAAACTTGTATGTGGGAAGAGGGTTCTCCATAGGTGGATTTCCCTAAATCTATGCCCCAACTCTAGGTAGGGGAAAGAGAGAAAACTGATCAATGCGGGAAGTTTGCTTTGGATGCTAATAAAAGGTTGACCAATGTGGGAAGCCTTCGTTGCCATGATATAGGAGAGTATCCATCCTTCGAGGGTATGGTCTACTTTATACATAAATTATTTTTACATGATGATAGGAGTGATATACATGATAGCCATCCTTAGAGGGATCGGTCTATTTATTTGAATTGATTTATTTTTACAAGAGCAACTGTCCTTCGAGGGAGCAGTCTATTTTTGATAATTTTTAATTTAATGGGAGCATCCATGAAATTTTATTTTTATATGGGGAAGATTTTGGAATAGCTAGGTAAACAAATTGGGAAGGATAAAGGACATATAAGTAACACCTTTAACACCCTTAGCGTGGTTCCAATAGGTAAACAAGAGGGTGATGGATGTAATGATCGAGGAGTTCTCACCAAGAAGGTAAAACCTATCCATAAGTAAATGTAACGGATAGAGCCATGATTCCCATATTGAATGTCATAATGACAAAAGTGATAGTATACCACATAATTCCAAACCATTACAATGATAAATAGAAGAGGATAAAGATGGAGGAATGATCAAAGGGTATGACTAAGTTCTCACCGGTAGCTTTTGCTAATAATAGAATGGTCGAAGTTTGAATTGTTAAGAGGTTTCATTTCTAGTTTACCATAAAGGTAGGCCACACAATAGGCTCTCAATATTTATTTATGTGTGATAATGTATGGTCTAATCTAGTTGGGGGAAAAAATTTCATGTTGGATCCTCTCTAGAGTAGTGACGTTCTATTTTTCTTTAAGGACAAGGTTCTAATGATGAATTCGTGAGGCTTAACATGCTTTTTATAATCACGGGTAATTTGATCTTGGTACAATTTATGTTACTGAATTATGATATGAAAATGTTCCTATACCAATTCAAGTTGTGTAAGAAAATCTTGATGATAGTTCTCGTTAAAGTTAAAGTCCCAAAGGGAAACAAACATGGAAGGAATTTTAACTTCGAGAGGTAGTAGAACTTTGGAACCATATATTAGAGAGAAAGGTGTAGTGCCCAAAGGGATGTGGATGATAGTCTATTAGGCCCAAAGAGTGAAGGGAAGCTGAAGATTCCAATTATGGCCTACTTTATCAATAGTTTTACTAAGGATATTAAGGGGTATTATTAGAGGCCTCGGCTTGGCCATTTTCTCGAGGATAATATGGAGAGGAGAAAATAAGTTTGATGTTAAAGGAAACACAAAGATTCTTAAGATATTAATTTTTAAAGGACTTTGTGTTATCCATAACGAGCCTATGAGGGACGCCAAAATTGCAGATAATGTGTTGATAGATGAAGTTGTTAATCGATTATATTTAGTTGACGTGAGTTGAATTAATTCTACCCACATGGTGAAATACTCAGTCATGGTGATGATGGAATTATTTTTCTATGAATAATGAGTATTGATGGTACCGATAAGATCACGACCCCATTGTGAGAAGGTTCAAAGGCTTGGAGTTAGCTATAAGGCTTGGCTAGGAATGTAGATAAGATTAGAATGTTGCTGACACTTTCCACATTTCTTAAAATACTCATAATAGTCTTGATTAAGAGTAGGCCAGTAATATACCAAGTGAAGGACATGCTTAGCAACAACTAAGCCACTAAAGTGTCCACCAAAGATCCCATCATTGAATTCTTGGATAGTGTGATAATCCTCATGGGATTTAAGGCATCAAAGGAGAATACCATCAAATCCATGCTTATAAAGGATGCTGCCAAGAATGACATAGAGGTTGCACATTGGAGAAAGGATCTCCTACCATTCTTAGAAATATCAAAGGGATCTTAGATTGGGATAGGTAGTCAAATATTTGAGAATACCAAAGGTCATAAGAATTGGTGTCAACCTGGTTGACATGGGGAAGCTCATGAGAATTAGCAGCTGATCCCGATGATGAAAACAATGAGATAGGTTGGATTCTTCCATTGTCTAGGGATAAGAGAGGAAAGGGAAACCATAATTTCTGTGAAATTATTTAAATGATCGAGGAACAATGTCTAAAAATGTGTGGGTTTGTTGCCAATGCTCTCAGAATCTAAGTCACTCTACTTAAATGGTGCAACTTTTGTGTTTACATGAGCATGAAAAGTGATTTTTGTGGTGGTCTTTCGATTGAGGATCCAATAGGGGCACTCCACTAACCCTATGGAAAAACTAGAAATTTCTTGCTAGAGAGTAGTTTATGAGAGAGAAGAAGGGACTAAGAAAAATAAAGGAGGGGTTTAATGTCGTGGGTAGAAAATTAGAGTCCCACACCCATTAATCAGAAATTTCCAACACACGTTAAATTTAATAAGAAACAACCCTTAAAATGGTAATAGGAACAATTAGGACTTATGAGCACAAAGAATAAGCAAATAACTTAGTCAAGAAAGGTTATAAAGTCCTTCTTGTATTGATGCTCGAGCATAAATTGTACATAACAAGAATATAGGAATGTAAGAGTGAGAAAATAGAATAATTTCAGCTATCTCTTTATTCCTTCACAATAATAACTCTCTCATGAGAATACAAATTGACAACCAGCTAAGAAGTTTCAGAAGAATCTCAAAAGAGGAGCTTATTAAATTTGTAGAAGAGAAACTACTCTTCATCTTCCCCATGACACTTCATATGCCTTATTTTTGACTTTAGACTATTCACATTACTACAAAATGTTAATTCAATTTTATTGAAACAAGGTGACTTAATTTTATGTCATGTTTCTAAAGTCAAATTTTTACAAACTTAAAGGCACATTAAAAAGTGAAAACCTCAACTAAGATTTAGAACATTTAAAGAGAGAGAAAGTTGGTGGAAAGAAATATAAGAGAGAAGAAGAAGAGAATATGTTGGTCTTGATGAAGTCCATTGATTCGATAATTGGAATGCTCCACTGAGATGAAACTCTAAATCTCTACATCATTTTCTTCCTTAGAAATTATTTTGGATGGTTTAAGGACACCCGGGTTAAGTGTTCAAAAACATATATTGAATGACTTCATGATGAAAACAAACACAACTCATGAAGATCTCTTCCTAAGAGATAAAATTGAGAATCGACACGCAAAGTTGAATGAAATTTTTACCGATGACCTGCAACTTCCACCCCGCACATGACAATCTCTTGCAACTTGACCCATGAAGTGAGTGTCAAGAGACATTGTCGAGTTCCCTAAAACGGATCTTGAATGCCATGTGAGAAAATCCCATGGATGGTCTTGAATGATGATGTTGACCCGAATGATAATTCCTTTATGTCCCCTTATGCCAAATCTACCCATTAAGTGTGACTTACCATTACTAGCAAGTTTCCGATGGGAGACTTACTATTTTTGGTATTGGGGTTTTTTTCCTTTTCTTGACCATCCTAATGTGATGAAATTTATCATTTAATCCTATGCATACTACCTTTACCTTGGCCACTTCATGGGATGAATTACTATTTTTAGTAAGAAT
Source organism: Taxus wallichiana var. yunnanensis (assembly GCA_018340775.1). Taxonomy (NCBI): domain Eukaryota; kingdom Viridiplantae; phylum Streptophyta; class Pinopsida; order Cupressales; family Taxaceae; genus Taxus; species Taxus wallichiana. Next base: position 846,235,055 of record CM031239.1, read on the forward strand.
CCATATAGGGGGATAACTATTTTTAGTAATTGTTTGTTTTTGTTGTTTTCTCGCTTTGGAAGACCATTCTAACTTCCCGATGATCTTCAGGTAGACACACCGCCTTCACCATAGACACTTTTGATGATGACTTTCCAAACATAGCAAGCCTGTATAGGAAAGCTTACTATTTTTTGAAAGTGGATTTCTAGTGCTCGATTTGAGATAAAACACATATTTTTGGACTCATCTCATTGTCACGATCTTGTACCCCTAATTTTACTTTATTTCTCCCACCAAAATGCTTGGAAATAAAATTTGAAATTTTCATGCGGTAGTGACTTCAAGTACTGAGCTTCCACAAAATAAATTAATGGATGTTAAAAAAATTTAGGTCTATTTTTTACCTCTGATTTTGATGAAAAGAACTCCATCGTGCTAGATTTTACATTTGGAGCCAATGAGCAAGTTTTTAGCTTGATTCCATTGTCAAATTCATGGGAAATATAAGGAATGTGAGCTAGGGTATGAAAAAATGTTTTCATTGTAAAAACTAATCTAGAGCACCATTTGACCTCACATTTTTGCATTGTTATGGCCTTCTAATATTATGGGGTCTATAAAAAAATTCATCTCAATCCGATTTGTATTTTGAAAGATATGAAGATTATTTGATTGGGAGACTTTGTAGTTATCTGGCGAAAAATCTTCATTTTCTCTTCATTCTTCATTGTTTCGATCCAGTTATCTTCTCAGATTCTTGTTTTTTATTGTGATGAATATTTTTGGAGTTGGTCAAGTGCATAAATAGCAATTTGGATGTTTGAGAAAAAATTGTTTAGGTTCGGAAGGGTGTGGAGATGTGGGGGATGAACTAGAATGGAAAAATGACTAAGTCTGGCTTTTTTCATCCAAGAAGAAAGCATAAGGGTTTGGGAAAAAAATTGTCCCCTATTTCCATTTGTTAAAGGGATTAAAGTGATTCAAAATTTCCCATTGTGCTTGGTTGTGAAACTTGGTGGGTTTTGACTAGACGTGAGTTTGAGAGAGAAGGCTTGAGAGAAGCACCTAAGGGCTGAGTTTTGGGCATATGAGGAATCAAGGGGACAAGTGAGGATGGGAGTTTTTTTTCCCCTATGTCACTTTTCTAAAGGGATGAAATTGAGATAAATTTCCACATTAATCTAGGTTGTAACACTTGGCGACCATCCATGTAGTGAGGGGAAATGCTTCGACTAGCTCCTGGGGCTAAACTGGTAATCCATGACATCACATTGGTGTCTTGGGAGCCAAAAAGGGCTATGAAAATTTTATCATCCCTTATCTCATTTTTATAAAGGGAGGAAAGGGACATGAAATATCTCCAGGATCCTAGTGCTAACACATGTCCTCTTTGAAAATTGGCTAAGTATCAAACTCTTACCTTGAGCCAACTTGCAACGGTGATAACTTGAGCTTCCGGATGAGTTTAGAGGTGAAATTTTATATGAATTTGATTGGAAAACACCAAATTAGTTTAATTTTGATTATTTGGATCTTAATTTCTAAATAATAATCTCCAAGTTTCCCCTTATTTCTCGGGACTGCGAGTTGCGTGCGAAGAATCAGTTTCCTAGGAAGTGCATGATGTTTCACGATGTCTCATTTTTAAACAATTTATGGAATGGAAAATAAATTCCATAGGTAATTTTTGGGCTCTTGAATATTAAAAATCTCCAAAAATAATTTCTTAAAGTTCAAGCACTCCTTTGCGGTGTATGCTACTTTAGGCCCAAAACCCATTTTTAAATCGACTCCAAAACTTCGGATCTTCTCGAAATCCCCCAAAACCTTTTCGCAAATGATATTAGAACTTGGATGCATATCCATGCTGAATTTTTTTCCTTCGTTCTGCTCCATTTGGATGCATTAGTCTTGGGAAGGCCAGTGGTAGCCCTTCCCAAAACCGCCGTAACTTGGCATTCTCAAAAGCTTCTAAAATCACCTAGGTGGACTAAATATTCATTCCTAAATCACCTCTGGGGATTATATGGACATCCAATTGAGGAACATTACATAGATTGAGTAAGGATTGGTGTCTAGAATAGGTAGACTTGGGGTGTCTTGGAAAGGTAAAAATTTAAAGTTTTGACACGGGGTCCATTGTCATGCTTACAAATTTTAAATTTTCTTGTTATACATTTACATGAAAATAGTTAGTATTATAGGACATTAAGGATCTGATTATAAATTTAAAAACCATCCATACGATAGAGCATCTCATGGCCAGCTATGAGGTTGATGAGTTGATTGATTTTGGGAAGAGGAAAGTCATCCTTAGGAAAAGTGAGATTTAAATCTTAGAATTTGGTACAGATAAAGAGGTCTCTAGAAGATTTAGAAATGGGTATGATATTGGAGACCCATTATGGATAATTGATAGGATGAATGAAGTTAGTAGAGAGAAGGAACTGTAGCTCTTCTTTGATAAGAAGGGATATGTGGGGATGCATGTGACACAACTTCTATCTAATAGATTTTACGTCGGGGAGGTGATGATGTTATGGATGATGATGGAGGGTTCAAGACCTAGTATGTTATAGTATAACCATGCAAAGGCATATCTATGTTTAGATAATGAGGTGAAGGATTCAATCTCTTAAGGTTCAAAATATTGGCCAACCTTGAGGATACAGGATCGTGAACTATCCCGTATTAATGTTAACGATGGATTCCTTTAGAAGAAATGTAGAGTCGGGGAAAGGAATTATGGATATGATAATCCTTAGCCCCCATGTAAGATAGAATAGAGTTGTCATCACTACATCAGAGGATGTCGATTGTAGGGTTCTTCCCTATCATTTTTAGGATGTTTAAGAGGAAATTCTTGGGTTTAATTTTCAACCTGATAAGTGACCGGTCGAAGGGAATTGTTGGATACTAAAAAAATCCTAAGGGATAGATACTATATCATTTGGATCTACGAGATAGTTGGATGGGGAAAAGGGAGGTGAGTCAACAATAATTTGAGAAGGAGAAGAGGATGGAGGATGTGCAAAGGGATCTTTGTATCCCAAGCCAAAATTTTCATGTGGTTCATGGGGATGTTTAAAGGGGATGTCGTGGACACCCTTCTCATAACATCCTAGGCCATAGGCTTTCTAGGAACAATGATAGAGGTAAGTATATACATTGGATTTGTTTGAGAGGAAGCCAAAATCATTAGTGTATGGTTTGGTATGAGGAAAATTTTTAGAATGAGATGAAGGATGATCAAGTTTTTCATAAATCAAATTGATTTTGAGGAAAGAGGACCAATTCAGATGACATACCAAATTTTTATTGATACATAGGGGCCTTATTATGGTGATTGAGGAAGATGAGAGAATTAAGAGTGAGGATTTGATACTCCCCTAAGGTGAGGTACTACAACACATCATCAATAGATCCATCATGGGGTAACTTAGATGTAGGAAAAGAACTGGTGGAAGCTTTGGAAGAAGTGTTTGATTTAGGGAAAAGCACATTGTTTGGTCGATAAGTTATAAGACATGCCTTGAAAGTAGGGGAACTAACTAGGAGAGTGTGAATATTCCCTTCATATTTATGCTTAATATAATGGTGACGGGTATATGGGACGGAGTGCATGGCTTGAATCCAAGGGAGTCCAAGAAATTTTTTTAGTGAATCTCCCCTTCTATAATGTATAAGACCTCACAAAGGAGTTTATGGCTGATGCAAATGGGAAGGATAACTATACCCAATACGGGGTAACATTATCATTTAATTCATAGAGAATGATAGGAAATTCAACAACAACATGATGATCGGGAGCTTGAGTTGATTGAAGGTGTGGCAAGAAATAATGTTGATGCTAGTACCATTGTAAATCATAGTTTTCTAGATGAATGTGTCATTGATATGAATTATGATGAAAAGAGGAAGGTCATGGTATTTGAGGAAGAATGTCATGGATTTAAGAATCCTCAAAAGATATGGTGGAAGATGATGTGAGAGAATATGCTAGAGCCGTGAGGGGTTGGATGAGCTTGTATAAGAAAATCTTAACAAGATATTTATGCAACTTTTTTAGATGGTCTGTTTGATAGAAGAAGGATTAGGATCAACCAAGATATACAAAGCTTAGATTTGGAAGGAGGTGATGATGGAGGATGATCAATGGGTTCATTGGGAGGAGAAGTGATGATGACCTTGGATTTGGATGAAGTGGATGGTTGGGCCTCTTATGAGTGATATATAGTAGTAATATGGATAGTTTCTATGTAAATGGGAGGATTTTTCTTTGGCGTAAAGAGAAGCGAGATGTGGAGTAGTGGAAAATTTGGATTTAGAATCCTTGGATTTCATGGGAAGGTTGGATTTGGATGATGATGGGCTAGGGGACAAAAGGGTTTCCTCTTCCATAAGGCTATCAATAACTTCACGAAGGGCCTTGCAATGCTTGGTAGTGTAGCCAAGCACATGATGATAGGAACAAACAACATTATGATCAAACCAATTACGATTTGGCTTATGTGTGTTAAAGGGTTTTATGAGAGGAAGGGTAGTTATGGTTGCATGGAGAAGACATTAAAATACCTCAGTACAAGATTTGATGAATGGTTTGGAGGTTAATGTTTTAGAATACATGGATGGGTTTGATTTAGAGGAAGTGGATTTAGGTTCAAGCGAGGTCTTATCGTTAGGATTTTTACCACTAATTCTAATGTGGAAGGGATGATGGTGGTTGATTGAGTTGAGGGTATTTTAGAAGTGGTGGTAGATGATTTGGATTTTAAAGGTTGAGTTTTATGATTTCGTGGTTTAAATGTCTTGGATTCCATCTTAGTGATGTTTGATGATTTATAAGAATGATCGGATTTTAAAGAAGTGTTAGATGACTTTGATGTGGAGTGATTGATTAATTGTGATGTCTTGGAAGAATGGGCCAGTCCTAAGAGAGATAAATATGGTCCTAATATAGATGATGTTGAATTAGTTGATTTGATATTTGGAAAAGGAATTCCTATCTTCTTATGGGGACATGAAATAGACTTTTCAGGAAATACACCAAGGGTCTTAGATTTTGATTGTGACGAAACACTCTTGGGAGGGATGAAAATGATGTTAACTAGAGAATTTGAATATTTTTTTGTCATGGTTGATGTTGGTGGTTTGAGTTTTGTTTAATGATGTCTAAAGAGGTTGTGGATTGAGTTGATTTTGGTGTGTCTAATTTTTGGATGAGATAGGGGCATCATTTGAAGTTATGGAGAGTTGGAGTGATTTCAAAAATGAGGAGAATGATGAGAATGATGTAGGGGAGAAGATGGTGTTAATGTGGTTGTGATAGTTTATGTGATTAGTGTAGGTATGAGTATAAGAAGGAGAACTGGGATTGGTTCTAAGGATGATATAACATGTAAGGTTGGAATAGATGTGGTTGAAGTAGTGGGTATGATCAATTCTGAAATAAATGTAGAAAGGAGAGTTTAGGAGATAATGGGGATGTTGATTGGATGAATAGGATTCACATGTGGAAGAAGATTCTGAAATGAGGGTATTGTTTAAATAAACATATAAGAGAGGTGTAGAAGTAAGAGAGGATGTGGGATAAAATAGAGGAGAAGAGGTGGATGTTGATGAGGTTGTCGAGATGGTAGTAGTAGGATTAGTAGAAGAAGTAAAGGAAGAAGTAGGCGAGAGATTAGGTGTGGAGATGGGAGGTATGATGGATATGGGAGGAGTGGATTTGGATGTAGTAGATGTGGGCATGATAGGATCGATGGTAGTAATGAATAAAGTTGATGAAGTAATCAAGGAGGAGGATGTAGGAACACAACTTAGGGTGTTAATGGTGTGGGATTCGGGTGTTTGGGATGTGGAAGGGATTACTTGGCTATTAGGAGGATGGTTAGGAAAATGTTGTTTAAAAATGTTTAGTGGTTGATTAGGAGGGACATTAAGATCACTCACTTGAAGGTACCCTTGGTTGATTACACATTGAACAAGGTCCTGAAGGTACGACGTTCTTTTCAATATCTTTCCCTCAGACTCGATGATGTTTGTAATAAATGTCCTCGTAATACCCGGTAGGATTGGCCTTTGATTCATCTAAAGGATGAATATGAGGTTATTGGATTATATTAGAAGCCATAATATTGTCAAATAAGGAACTGTAAGACTCCTTGAGAAGGGTATAGCTTAGGGAAGGATGTGGAGCTCTTTGTGAAGCCTCGGGTTGGGAGAAAGAAGAAGGGGAAGATTTTATGACAATTAAATTTTCTAATGAGAAGAAGAAGAGGAGGATTTAGTTAAATTCATCTTTGGTTTGTTAGATTTAAGTTTTACATGGCCCTGTTCAAGGGCGTGAAGTTCTAATTTCTAAACCATGGTGAAGGCTTCCTCAAAACTTTGAAAGGACTGAATTTGGAGAGTAGAGGAAATGTGTTTAGCACAAGATCAAGAAAAGAGCTCAATGATCTCAGTTTGAGGAAGGGAAAAGGATAGTTGGTTAATGATTCCACACTATATCACAAAAATATATGAAATAGATTCATCCCCAAATTTTTAATGGCATATAGATCAATAATGGTGATTTTATGAGTGATATTGATGGAGAAGTGCTCTAGGAAGAGTTGGTAAAGTTGTGTGAAGGAGAAGAGAGAATGCTAAAGGATACCATTAGACCAGTCTAATGTAGAGATAGATAATGACATGAAAAATGTTCTAAGTGTAAGGTCCTGGTCATGGGTTATGAGATAACAAGCATGTCAAAAATCCTAGAGCTTCTATTGAGGATCCTCATTGTTATTGAATTTAGATAACTTAGGAATTTCATAATGCAGAGGATAAGGTTTGACTAGGACAAAAGGATGAATGGGCCCATTAAAAAAAAAAATTGTATCGAATGAGCTCTTGGGATCCAAGGTAGCGGCCTTTAGATTGGCCAATCTACTCATCAATTTTTGTATGGGGTCACTGGAAGTAGACATGGGAGATGTTGAAGGATAAGGTTGTTGGATATGGGAAGTGGATAGGATGGATTAAGGTCAAGGCTATAGAGTATAAATCAGATATCATGGAGGTGGTTGATAGGGAAGAGAATAAGTGATAAGCTGAGATTGGATGGGTTGAGAGATGGGTTGCTGAAAGGGAATGCAAGTAGAAGGATAAGATTGAGGGATTTTTGTATGATAAGAGGATTAGTTTGAGAATGGATGTGATGGGGAGGTTGAGATGTTTGAATGGGATGATGATAGGACATATGTTGAAAAGTGGTGTGAGGAGGGGGCTGATGTGTATGAGTGGAACCTGAATAGAGTGGTTGTGAAGAGACCACATTAGTAAGAATTTAATACATGGGAATGGAGGCCAACTTTTGAGGAGGAGAATCAATCGTAAGAGGAAAGGAGACTTATCCAAAAATAGGTTGAGTGAGGATATCAGTGACTATAGTGGATGATGAGGTGATGGGCATAAAGGAGGGAGGATTAGTGTCGATGTGAGTAAAACCAAGGGTGATGGGGACAACCAAATGAGTATATTAATGCATGGATGAATCAAGAGATGCATTTTCACGTTGTGCTATGGAAAATTCATTCATCGCTTGAGGGAAGAAGACAACAAGTTAGGATGTTATGACATTGGTAAACTTGGAATAGGCATATATCTATTGAAGATGAGGCCCATTAATGGGGAGATGAGTGAATTTACGAATGAGGTAATCATGGAGTATAATAGATTGACATCAAGGAGTTCCTATAACTCCATGCATTGGTAGGGGATAAGAGGGGGACCACAAGCCTCAATAGAATTGAATGATGAGGGTGTGGTTGGTAAAGAAGGGATAAAATGGTGATAAATGGAAGGATTGGTCTCAACTTTAGTGGGAACCATGGGTTGTTTAATAGAATAAACGATAAGGGAAATAGACCGAGTGATTATAAAGGAAGACATGACAAGAGGTATTGATGTTTATGTAAGAGAAGAGGTAGATGTGGGAATGTTGGATGAAGATGCTTGTTCCATTTTCCTTTTTATGATTGAGTAAAAATAGACATGAAACAAGAAAGAAAAACCTATGCTGATTAGTTACTACAATAGAAAATACACACATCATAGTTTATTTTATCTTGATTGCTTAGAAATTATGTGAAGAAGAAAGAAAAAGGATTATAAAGGACCTACTAAATGGTCAATCTAAGTTTTGTTTTGGGATCTTGTGGCTATAGAGTCCTTAATATACCCGAAGGTATGTGAGGCTCAATTATTCAATAAAATTTATAATGTGGCAAGAACTAGGTGGTGGATTTCCTTTTATGTGATGAAATACCAACAATTCTACCTGGAAGGAATGTTTAGATGTGTTAATTTGATATGTGCTATTTGGATGTGTGTGGAAAGGAGTGAATGCAAAAATATTACCCCCTAATTATACTATGTGAACAAGAAAACAATGAGGAGGTTATTTCTAATACCCAAAAATGAAGTTTGACTATTGGATGAAAACAAATGACAAGAGATATAGTGTAATGAAAGCTAATGAGAGGAAATGAGGAAGAGAAGTATTCACTTTTCCTATTTATCTGAATTTATAAGAAAATAAACATGTGAAAAGGCAAATCCAAGAACCCCCAAACCAAAATGAGAAATTAAAAGTAAACTCCTACCTGTGTCATTAGTAAAAGAAAATATAGAAAAATATGAAATGGAAGAAATGGAAAACAAAGAGACCTCACCAAAGGAAGGGGGTCCCACTGGGCATGCTATAATGTTTGACAATATTTCCACGCTACCTATTTCAGATTAGTGAAAACCAAATGAGAAATCAAGAAACCTCGAAATATGGGAGGGTTTAGGGAACCTCTTGATGTGGATAGGATGATATGGTATGGGCACATAGTAAATGATCCTCCTCGCAATGAGTCTCCAACCTACAAAAAAATAAAATACTAAACATGAAATGGGATTAGTAAGAGATATGGTGCGCTTCCTGACAAGATTCGGTTTTGAGAAGCATAAATTTACTCAAGAGGATGTAAACCCATGTGATGATAAAAAAGAGTGATAATATGATAACAGAAAGGAAATACTGATAACAAAATTTGAACAAATATCGATAAGATAATTTAATTGATATGATGATTAATGATGAAAATGATATAAAATGAGAACAAACTATGGGGGTCGATAGTGATCCAAGAACATATGATGCAAGAGAATCATAAAGAAGAAATATTATTCATTCATCATATGCTGAACACCATTTGTAGTCATGCAATATATGAGTTGTGAAGAAATAATTTTCCCTCCATTTGTAGTTATTTGAATTCAAATGGTATGTAAACTAGGCAAGTAAGTGTTAATAATATTTTAAGAAAGGTTAATTAGGTGAATTAGGAGGAATAATACATGAGCTCATGATTTTTATTTAGGTGATCATTATCGTGTTTACACAATTAGTATATTGTTGAGTCAAAATAGGGGAGCTAGTTGAGCATTCTAGGGAGTTAGCTTACAAGTTGTTGAGTCAAAGATCAAATTTTGGATCTATAATTCATGAAGAAAGGATTTTTAATATGTATCCATGTGTGAATAAATAAAATGTACAATTATAGTAGCAAAATAAATGTCTCTGTACACATGAATTTTCATGTTTTATGGATTGTGTACAAGAAGCTTTGAACCAGGGCGATGAGAAGGAAAGTGAAAGTAAAATTAAAAAGGCTCATTTATTTTTTATAATAAGAAAAAAACCTAAAGGAAGGTCATACAAGATCAACAAAAATTATTTGGATTCTTGAAAGTATCTATTATGGATTTTATGAGTAATTTAGTCTTTTAAGGCCCGAACTAGGGCAAATGATATTTTTTATACGTAATGAAATGTGATGAGATTTTAACCATATTTCTTCCCCAACATGATAAAAAGGTCCTAAAAATTTTAGAGTAAATGGACATGTGCAACAAAAGTTATTGATTGCAGAAATTTACAGGACTATAGGAGCTAGAATAGTGACCAAAATTGAGGTATTTGTTGGAATTTTCAATTATTTCTCACGTTTCAAAGATTGAGGTCGATGATAATGATGTTTAATAACATTTTAAATATGTTTTAAAGGTTTTTAAGTTCTAGGATATGATTTATATTGACTATCCTAAAAATGCTCTGAGTTAGACTCATAAAGTAGATTGTCATACTTTATGTTTGGTGCAATTTTCATTAAGAAACTCTAGGATAAATTGATTGGTGTATTAATTCTCCTTAAAAGGTATTTAGTAACTATTTTAGATTCTCAGAGATTTTAGTATTTTTAAAATTACTTCTAAAAAGGTGCAAAAATTGCTTGAAAGTAGACATAGAACATGGTATATACAATTTGAAGTATATTTTGATCTATTGAGTTGTTCACTAGAATTACATTGAAGGAATATGGTGAAAAGGTTGTAATGGTAGGTTTTATTAGTTAAGAAAGCATAATTTCTTCATATTACAGTCTTGGTAGATTTTCATGTTTCGAAAAGATATAGTCGTAGTTAGTAATGTTTAGTATAGAAATGGTTTCTAAGTATCCGATCAAAGTAGACATAAATCTCAGTCATGAGGATTACTATTATTAGAAAGGAGTAATTATTGCATAAATATTGCAATTTCAAGATTATGAAAGATATTTCCTTGAGGATAAGAACACCTATGGTGGGAAATACTTAGTCATTGTAAAGTCCTATGTACTAGATCAAATGTTAAAACTAAAGATATAAGGGAGATCTAAAAATTATTGATGATCTTTGTAAGAGGAAATGAACATTGATAATACAAGACTATATAGCAATTAAAATACCTTATTACCTATTCAATAAATCGAATAGACAGGATAACATAGTAAATGATCTTGAAGGAAATGATATGTATCTTGAGGAAGTCGTATGATCTTGCATTAGAGTTAGAGGAGAACATAATTTGGATAGTTTACTCTTATCATTGAAGTATATTGTTGATAAAAATATTGATTAATGGTGATAAATACTAATGAGATGCATGATATAGTAAAAATTTGATGAGTCATTTGAGCATGATTTCAATGCATGACTGATTTTGAATATGAATGAGTCCTTATGACAAGTTTATGAAGGGAATGTTAGATGAAGGTTTTATTTCAAAAAAACTAGAAAGATCCTCATGTGTACTATGGACTCGTAGTTTGAAAGGAAAACTAGATCAAATATTGAATGCCTAACGAAAAGAGTAATGATTTATAAGTGAATGGTCATCTAGAGTTAGTGTGAAATTTGAGCCTAGGCATCATTTTTGGTATCCGAGCATGGTTCTCTTTATATGATGATTTATAATAATGATGTCATGATGGAGATTTCAGGGATACATAGAAATGGAATTGAAAGAGGAGAAGTGGAAAAACTATATTGAGGTAAGAAAAGGTGAAATATTTGGTATTTGTATGACTAATCAAAATTGTGATTTGCAGGAGTTTGAGAGCTTGAAGAGAGTTGGTGAAAAGAGGATAAGAGAGGAAAGAAGAAGACAATGTGATATTAGAATCCCTTAAGCCACAAAGGCTTGAAAAGTGAAGAAGATCTAGTTGAATCTCAAGAAGAAAGATAAGTCAATAGACCAAGGTGAAATAGACTTGGGTGAGACAAGTGAAGAGGAAAAACATACCAAAATACTAGGAACAGAGAAGAAGAGCCTAGGTGAGGTATCTAGTAAGGTGAAATAGACTTGCTAGGAGAAGATAAGAAAGTGAAATGAGAAAGAGAATAGATGAAGGGCTTAGAGGAAGATAAGAGTCATAAGAAAGAAGAGATAGATGTGGAGAGAGAGATAGTTTAGATTAAGTTAATCTTGGCATATATAGAGGAAGTCTTGGAGTAGACAAGACATATTTTATTTGTAATAATCAAGAGCAAAGTAAAGTGGGCTCTCATAAAGAAATTTTAATAGAGAAAGAGAAAGAAAGAGATCAATCGGTTAAGGAGTCAAATCCCATTGTTTATAAATAGTTTGAGGAGGAAATGGAGACAAATCAGTCTTAAATGTTTATTTATAATAATTTCTTGTCATGGATGCATACATGTTGAAGTATGAATGAAAGAGAACACTTTGAAAAAGTGACATTGGTGGCAGAAAAAGAGAAAGAATAACACTTAGGCTTGAAAGGTCAAATGTATAGGTTGTTTGAGCAAGAATAAGTAGAAGTATGTTATCCAAGGGAATAAAAAATGTTAGAAAAAGATGAATAATCCTTTGAAAAGGTTGAATGTCATCAAAATTTTCTTTCTAACTTTTATTTTACAATCAAAATGTAAATTTTCAAGGAGATGAACTGTATAAAGAAATAATGAACTTACTTGATGAGTTAATGAGAGAGGAATTCATGAATGAAGTAATTGTAAAAACTAATATACAATAGAAAGAGGTGTCCCATGTGACACAAATGGAATATAATTCAATTTTGAATCAAGATGTGAAAATAGAAAAAGAGGCTTTGTAGTAGGTGATGAGAAAATGAGAGAATGTAAGCCTCATAGAAGATGACAAGGACATGGAATAAGTTGAGATGGAACTAATAGAATCATTGATGAAGAAAATGCTGATGGAGGTGAATTTTTGCCTAATTTTTTTACATCTAACATTTATTTTGATGTGTGCATATAGGTTTAGAAGGTGAGCTAACAAAAATAGGAGAAGTAAATAGTTTATTCACTTATAAAGGACCATAATAACTTGAAGCTAAAATTAGAGACTTGGAAGGATTGATTTAAAGCGATGATATAACATAAGATGATTTTGAAAGAATGAAGACTAGAATGGATCAAGAAGATTCCAAAGGAAAAAAATAAATTACAAGAAAAGTTTCATGAGATTTCAAAATTTCTAGTACTTCATAGTTGTTGATGTAATTGATTTTGTTGATAAAGAAGTGAAGGACATAGAGAGAAGAGATCTTGAGAGAGTTCAGAAGGATAAAATACAAGAGGAAAAAATCATTCTAGAGGATGACACTATGAATATAAAATACAAACTTGAGAATGACATTCATGAAGCAAGAAGAATTCTACTATTTTGGTACAATTAGAAAACAAGAAAAAACAACCTTTGAGCTGGAGCTCAAATTATTCTTTGAGGGAGTCTGATGTAGGAGCATCATATGCAAGAAATATTTTTCACTCATCATACACTGAGCTCCATTTGTAGTCATGCAATATAGGAGTGGGGAAGAACTACTTTTCCCTCCATTTTTAGTTATTTGAATTCAAATGGTATGTAAACTAGGCTAGTAAGTGTAAATAAACTTGTAAGAAAGGTTAATTAGGTGAATTAGGAGGAATAAGTAAATGTTCAAATAATAAGGTCTTGAAATAACATGTAAATAGATATACACGAGCTCATGAGTTTTATTTAGGTGATAATTATCATGTTTGCACAATTAGTATATTGTTGAGTCAAAATAGGGGAGCTAGTTGAGCATTCTAGGGAGTTAGTTTTGGAGTTATTGAGTCAAAGATCCAATTTTGGATCTATAATTCATGAAGGAAGGATTTTTAATATGTATCCACGTGTGAATAAATAAAATATACAATTTTAGTAGTAAAAATATGTCTCTATACACGTTAATCTACATGTTTTATGGATTGTGTGCAAGAAGGTTTGAAACAAGGTGGCAAGAAGGAAAATGATAGTCAACTTTAGAAGGATCATTTATTATGATAAGAAAAACACTTGGAGGAAGGTCATAAAAGATCAACAAAATTTATTTGGATTCTTGAAAGTATGTATTTTGGATTTTATGAGAAATTTAGTGTTTTAGCACCCAAACTAAAACAAGTGATCTATTTTTTCTACCCAATTAAATGTGATGAATTTTTAACCATATTTCTTCCCTAAAATTATAAACAGTTTTCCAAATTTCAAAGTAAATGGAAACATGTCAGAATAGCTTTAACAAAACTATTAATTTTATTACTTTCTCTCTTGACATTGCAAATGTTGACATGTGATTTGTCTTAGGAAGGTGTATTATTTTGACTGTTGGAAATCATGTTTGCAATGAATAAATTATTATTGTACAGAGATTCATTTTTTTGTGATTCGTTTACTTGAAAATGAATCCATTCTTCTCTGTGTATTGAAAGGTTGTGAACTTGTATTGTTGTTTTCATACTTAGCATATGTTAACAAAAAACCTTGGATCAATTCCATTGATCCAAGGTATGCTTCAGTTCTTCTTACCTGATCATCTTGATAACCTGGAATTACAAATAGAAGGTAATGTGGGACTAAGTCTTGTTTTGGTTATAATTATGAGGACCCTTCTTTTGGTGTCCTTGCTTTGCATCATGTTGTAAATGGTGAGCTTGGATCTTCTTGATAAATATTTTTAAAGATGTTGAATAACGTAAGAGGATTAAGGACCTATTATGGGACTATTAAGGTAAATACCTTAACCTAAGTTGTAATGTTCTATCCTATTTGGATTTTAACCTAAGGTAGCTAAGACCTACCTAGGACCTATTACTAAATTGCTAAGGTGACACCCTAACCTAAGTTGGTATGGTTATGGTTAATGAGTCTGGAAAAATCCTAAGACAAATAATATTTTCCTAAAGACTAAGGTCGAATCCTAACCTAAGGATAATCTAACCTAAACTAATACTAAGCTAAAAGGTACCTAAGGGCTACTTGGCAAGTGGTGAGTTGGTGGCATTAGTTTCTAAGGCATTTATGGGAATTGATTTCTATATTTACATCTTTAAACTACTAGTTTTGGCAGAGGCATGGGGAGTTAGGGGAATGTCTAGCTGACATCATCACTAAATGGATTTGCATGCATATTTTGAATTTAAAAGACTCACCAAATTTGGATGGTGGTGGCATGGAGAAATAAGTGGGAAACTGACATTCCTTGCATTAAATGACCTCGGTTGTGGTGAATAAACCTTATAGGAGAAGATGCAAGCAGATTTAGGAAGGTTTGTTGTGTCATTTGTTCTTCGCAATTTTTACTCTGCATGAAGTTTTGGTTCTTCAAACCAACAGTTCTATTTTTGATCCAATGATATTTTTGGCATCTCTGAGCTATTTCTGGATCTGGTTGAAGAATAAGAAGGGTAGAAATTTGGAGTTGTGGAGGTCGTTTTGGAAAAGGAGAGATTGTGGAGGCTCGATTGGAAATCTTCTAGAAATCGATAGAATCTCTATCAGGAATGATAGGCTCTATCCATTAAGTTGTTTTAATTTTTCCTAAATGTCTTCATAAAAACAACTCTTCTCTTGGAAACAAATGGGTTTTTATTTGTGATGTTTATTTTGCATTCATGCTTGAATTGTTCATTATATTCTTCTAATGAGATTCACTGTTTGATAAAATAGAATGTGGGTTTGTTCCTTGTTGAATATATGAGTGGATCATGCTTTAACCTTGTTGGAATTAGAATGTTGTCAAATTTGTGTGAACTTTGTTGTTTGTGTAAAATGGATTAAGGGAATACACTATTTGATAAAATATTTGATCTGGGTTTGTTTATCCTCTGTTGGGAGAAGGTATGAAAAATGTATCTCCTACTGAATCTTGAGTTGTTTTTAGATCTTGTTGCTCCTATTTGAGTTATGCTAAAATAGATAGTCAGACTCAATGATTTTGGACTTCCTTCTTGTTTGGAAATAACAAGATTCATGTGTTACTTCTATTGAGCTGATATGCTTTACTTATGAGAACCCCTATTGGATTATTCTAAAGTAGTTAATGGAAGTCACTGCTAAGAAGGATTACATTTTAGTTTTGTTCTCCTCTGCTTGATATTTTGATCAGACATGTTTAGCTCCTACTTGCACTTATATAGCATCATTTTTGTTTCTCTCACCATATGTTTGAGAAGATTTGTTAATGACCAAACTAGTCTTGGGGTCTGAATGAATTCCCTTGATACAATATACCTGAAAGTAAGGTTAATAAGTTCCTGTTGTTGTGTTGTGGAAAGACTTATCGACTATTCTCTGAATCCTTTTTGAGGTGAGGTTTTATGCTTTAGGAGTTACCCTTATCGGTTCATCTAGTTGGATTTATTGGTTTCTTACATTCTAGTCTGATGTTTATATGACATTGTAGAGATGGGATATCTAAGTTGAACTATGTGTTTCGCTCGGAATGTTTCGTTCCTTTTAGAAACAGATAAGGTTAGGGGCTAGGAGGAATACCTGTAGAATGTCGAGATGGTGTGCGCGTACCGTAGAGAAAGATCAGGCTGATTGCGAAGAACTCCTTTTTGTCTTGGAAGGACTACCTGCAAATAAGAACACAAGACCACAAGATTTTGATTAGACAATAAATGAGGAAACTACCTTGGGCCCAGGAAATATAAAACTTCCTTTCGAAGGTGGTCATTCCGCTAATATGAATTAACACAAAAGACCGTAAAATATCAATTAAGTTGCTTCGTTGAATCGGGTAGGGAAAAGATGGTTTTCTGGTTTTGATCAGAGGAACCGATGGCGGTTACTGATAACCGATGCCGGTTACTGATAACCGATACCGGTGGGTTCTAGGATCTGTAGGTTGGTCGCTTTATGGGGTAGTTGTGTTGTTTGTAAGGCTGTATATAGGTGGTATTTAGGAAATAAGGTGATGAGAGGTAGATGAATGATAGTTAGAGGTAATATGCATGCTGGGTAGTGGATTCAGGGACGGATTTATGAGGATTGTGATTCAAAAGGCATAAGAAATGTTATAATGAGAGGACATGTAAGATGTGACTTACTTGGTTTTGATGAAGATGCAAACCGATCTCCTTTTCTTTGTAAACACTTACGGTATTTCCACTCGTCTCTGCTTTCGGTCAAGTGAAGGTCTAGACTCTCTTTTCGCTCCCAATGATCTCTCGTTGATTCAAAAATAATTCGACTCGATCCAAAAATGAATTTTCAATCCTTTGTTTTTGGTTTGGGAGCCCATTTACAGTGGAACCGATGGCGGTTACGTAACCGACGGCGCGTAACCGATGGTGGCCGAGTAGAACCGGCATCGGTAAGGAAAAAGTAGGCTATTTTTAGTAAAATATCCCACCTTCCCTGCTTTTCTCCTGAGAGATCAGTTGCGGGCTTAGTCAAGTGGCTAGAAGGTCGGTTTTGGGTGCGAGTAAGGAGGCATTAGTTATGGATGTGAGTCTAGACCAAGTCATAGGTCTTAATTAGGTTAGTTTAGGGTTAGGGCTAGGTCATGATGAGGTGGCAAAATGAGGTGGCAGGTAAGGTGATGTGGATTTATCAATTACAAGGTAATTAATAAATAATTGTGTAAGGTTTAGGTGATGAGGTTAAGTTGCGAGATGAGATGCGGGTCACAAGGGGTCGTAAGACACAAATTTGGTGTCTACATTAGCCCCTTATTGTCGTGTAGCTTGTTTTGTAAAGCTGCACGACAATAATATGAAGTGGTTTCCCCTGTTAAGGGTATAGGTAATCCCCCTCAAATCTATCACAGATTGAGTGAACGGGAAATCAGGGATAGGGTTGATAAAGGGTAAATGGGGTAGAGGGGATGGTAAGATGGTGGGGTAGGTCCAAGGAAGCAGACGCATGGTAAAATGCAATAGTACGACTAGGGTACATGATTTGACGAGCAAACCAGCAGTGCATAGGCAAAGGTCGATAGTTTATCCAAACAAGGGTGATATAATCCTGGTATCCAAGGCATAGGAAGTAGCTCCAGGGTATATAACAGGTAAGGTACAGGAACGTTTAGGCATGTCCCGGTCAGTACCAAATGGTTGGTTTGGTTGAGATAAACGTCACGGTCTAGGTCTGAGCAAAGTTGGTCGACAGATCAAGTCAAGGACCCTAATCATGCTAAAACATGAACAGGTGAGCTCGATTGAACAAAAAACTACAGGATGGGTGGATAAAAGTGGATGGTTTTGATTTTGGGTAAGGTATTGGAGTGATACGGCCGTGGGTCGGGCCGAGTTGTTGGGTGCAGCCAGGTCGGGCCAAATGGGTAGGGTGAGGCCTTGGGCGAAGCAAAGTGGGGTTGGTTAGGCGAGGGGTGGGTTGGTTAGGGCGAGGCCTTGGGTCGGGCCGGTTTATTAGGCGAGGCCTTGGGTCGGGCCGGTTAGGGTAGGAGGCGAGGCCTTGGGTTGGGCCGGTTTGTTAGGGCGAGGCCTTGGGTCGGGCCGGTTTGTTAGGGCGAGGCCTTGGGTCGGGCTGGTAGGGTAGGGCGAGGCCTTGGGTCGGGCCGGTAGGGTAGGGCGAGGCCTTGGGTCGGGCCGGTTTGTTAGGGCGAGGCCTTGGGTCGGGCCGGTTTGTTAGGGCGAGGCCTTGGGTCGGGCCGGTTTGGTTAGGGCGAGGCCTTGGGTCGGGCCGGTTTGTTAGGGCGAGGCCTTGGGTCGGGCCGGTTTGTTAGGGCGAGGCCTTGGGTCGGGCCGGTTTGTAAACAAATGGTGTTCAACAAAGGTGGATATAGGCGATATGTGGATAATGGTGTTGTTATGCAGGAAAAAGGGCGGGCGCGACAAAAAATTAGGTAGAAAATGAAGAAAAAGAACCATGTTGTAAAAAGATAGGTCTATAACCGATATCGGTTAGGTAACCGACGTCGGTAGATAGTAGACCGATATCGGTTACATAACCGATACCGGTTATTTAGGTATGAGCTTTTCTAAAAATAAAAAAGCTAGGGTGGCAACTTAAGTTCTAATTTTGAGAGCCATGCAAGAAGTTAAATACGCGAACGCGACGCTTTTTGACGACTGAGACATGTAATTGCATGAGAGATTTGAGTGATTAGGAGTAAAGAGACAGGGAAAGTGATTGTGATCTGAGATTCAGAAGACAGAAAGGCAGGTTTGAAAAAGGTGGTGATAATGGCAGGATGAGGAGAAACATCCAGCAGGCAGGGACAAGAGGGAAGACAAGGGCCACCTCAAGCTACTGCAACCCAAGAGGTAACGTTTTGTTTGTAATTTGACTACTGCATGTTTTGGGAATAAGCTGAGGGAGAGTAAGTGGGTAGATATGAGAAAGAAAAGATGATAACAAGGGTTATAAATGAGGTGAGTGTTACGTGGTAGGTAATCAAGGGTTTTGGGTATGTCTGTGTATACAGAGAGGAATAAACGAGCAATTTATTGTCGTAGGTGGTTGTTTAGGCAAGGTGTATGAAAGTAACAGGGACCGATATCGGTTAGGGATAACCGGTATCGGTTACTCAACCGGTACCGGTTATTTATAACCGATACCGGTTACTGGAGGAATTTCCAGAATGTGAGAAAAACCCTTAGGGATTTGATGGATTGAATGGTTGTTTGTTGTTTTGATGTATGCAGGCAGAAGCAGGGTTGAGGATGAATGATAGTGTGCCAGCGCTGTTGTCACGAATCCGAGCGGATGTAACACCAGCGGAATGGACATTGATAAATCGTTTGGGGTTAAGTGGAATCCGCTATTATTCACGAATCACACGTAACCATGCTATGCTGCAGGCGTTGATTGAAAGATGGAATCCAGAGAAGAATACGTTCTATCTACCAATAGGGGAGATGACAGTAACATTGGAAGATGTGTTCCATATTTTGAGACTCCCTATTACAGAAAACCAGTATATCAGGCATTACCTAGCAGACGGCATGGAGAGCAATAACAGTAGTATTTGGTCCATACACATGAGATTTAACACAACGAGGTTTGTCATTCACATATGGGATAATGTATGCAGCACACCCGAGGAGACAAGGTTAAGTGATGATATTAATGATAGCGGTAGGGTATTATGCATTACCGAGGGCAGAAGGGGGAAGATTTCCAAAGGCATTGATGTGTGTTATTTGGGAGATGATAGAAAGGAATGTGACGTTTGCATGGGCACCTGCATATTTGGCGGAACTATACAGGGGTGTATGGGCTTGTAGGTGAAATCACAGAACGACACTAGATTGTTCATACTTATTACACTGTTGGGCCTATGAGCACATTATTTGTGTGCGACCAATAGGCCGACCCATCCAGTCAGGAGAGACCGGAGTACAGAGGTTGGGATTCAGACGATGGGTCCAAACAGAACAAGAGGCAAGATCCAGGGTGATGACGGGTGACATTGAGTATTATAGGCAGGTATGGGAGAGGGTGACGATTGTGGATATCTGTTGGCGGCCTTACGGGAACTATATGGTAACAGAGAATATAGCTGAGGAGTTGAGGGGTGTAGAGCGATTGAGGTGGATTGCAGACACACGAGCAGTGAGTATGAGAGGATTCCTCTAGATCGCGTGCGGTGACAATTTGGATTTGTGCAGGATATACCCCAAGCTTATAGACCCTATATGAGGATCGATGCAGAGGCAGTATTCTCACCTCCCCAGCCAACACCTCCAGAAGGGCTGAAGAGGTAGCAGCCCATGATCGCAGGTAATGGATGCAGAACGACAGAGGCCTATAGATTATGGTGGGTAGCAGAACTGCGAGGTGTACGTGATCATCCTGACATAGTGGTGATTACAGCAGAGAGGGATCGTCTGCAGCGTTTGGTTCAGCAGCTCCAAACGCAGGTGAATGAGACAAGAGGATTGTTAGTGGTTACGGAGTCACGGGCGGAGAGACTAGAGGCTGGAGTCCTCCATGTGAGAGGGCGTATTCATATGTTAAGGAGAGATTGGGCAGATCGGTGGCGGTACCAATAGCCGTGGTACCATTGAGGACAGAGAGGCCTGGCGAGAGGGGTCGACGATCACGATCATCGCCTAGTTCGGGATGAGGCGTGAGGGTCTAAATAAATGTTAGAAAGGTATAAGAATAAATAAGAGTACCGACCTGCGTGTCGATGATAGAGAAGATGTATTTGTTTAACATCTAAATAAAGTGAGATATGTATGTTGATTTGAGTTATAATAATAAGAATGTTATCGTTTTGACTTTCGGTGTTTTGAAAAAGGATAAAGAGGAATGTGATTAAATAGAAATACACAAAAATATTTATATTTACCACACATGATAGGTTATGGTAGGGGATGGTCGAGCTAACCTTGGGAGACACCATGTCTCCTAAGTGCTGCCTACATAGCCCATTGCACAAAGCAAGGAGGGGCCTCAGACCGATGTAGTTCTCCCTTAGGATCAGGGAGAGGCGAATTCAGGCAATTTGGTATAGTTTAGGCAATTGGTTGGTTGGTAAGAATATTGATATTAATATTGGTAAGGTAAGGTTGATGGTGTTGGTAACGAATTGGTGATGTTGTAAAAGGTACAAGAGAAGCGAAAGTTAGCCTACCCAAGTGGTAGGGAACCATGTCCCGATTAAGATCAACACACAATCCTAGATGCGAGGCAAAGAGGAAAGATTGCTCCGTAGGTGAAAAGAGCAAAACAAACCACACAACATAGAACGCACTTGAAGCCCTAGGTACCGGTGCATAGACGAGAAGTCAATAGGTGAAAAGAGTTGGATGATCACAACCTATCAGGTGTACGTCACGTCCCTTGAGTTTGAAACAGATGGTGAGGTGAGGTGGATGATATAGCTGAGGTACGGAGAACTCATTACAAAGTGAGTGTTCTGACAAAAGAGAACCTACCCTAAATAGACAAGTCCATGACTCAAAAGTTCTTCTGAATGAGGCTTTTATTTTATTGAATATAGACTGATCGATGCGGGAAGTCTACAAGGGATATTGATTGTGCTATTCTTGAGGTCTTCACGAAGCTGATCAATGCGAGAAGCTTCGATAAAGGTCGACCGTGTGGTATAGCTGTCCTTCGAGGAGCAAAGTGCTATTTATATAGTAGCAGATATGATTTTAGTGCATAGTTGTCCTTGGGGAGCAAGATCTATATATAATAAGAAAGTAATAGTTCGGCATATAGTGTCCTTCGAGGGAGCAATCTATATTTAATTTAGATGACTAGATATTCTTTTGGCGTGAAGCATCTAGTTTGGTAGGAAGTTTGACTCAAGAAAATCCCATAAGAATACGGCTTATTTTAAAATTTTGAAGTCACGGACTAGACTAAAAAGGGGAAGGCATCGTTAAGAGGAGGTGAGATGTGATCTTGATTTTATTTTGAGATGTAGGAAAACAAAGTGTATGTAGCGGAAAATGAGCTCAAGGGATGAGCAGTAGGCAGATAAGAAGTGATATAACACTAAATTCAACAGTAGAATGGTCGAAGATGCAAGGCATTAAGGGGTTCATGCTCAGGCTTACCATTAACCGAAGCTAAACGATAAGTGCCTGATCTATAGGTGTGAGTGATTATGTAAGGCCCAATCTAATTGGGAGAAAATTTTCCACGTTTGCTCTTTTCTAGTTTGGTGACATGTTGATTCTCTTTGAGGACAAGATCACCAACCTTAAAGGTACGCTCATGGAGTCACTTATCATAAGCACACTTGATGCGTTTTTGATAGATTTGAAGGTGATCAAGAGCTGTAAGACGACGTTCATCAAGGAGCTCCAATTGGGCTAACCACTCTTGGCGGAAATCATCGTTGGTGAGAATATCCTGAAGAGATATTCTAAGGGAGGGTATTTGTATTTCGAGAGGCAAAACCGCCTGCATCGTATACCAAAGAAAAAGGTGTGGCATTAGTAGAGGTATGAATGCTAGTACGATAAGCCCAAAGGGCAAATGGGATGTGATCGTGCCAATTTCGTCCGAACTCATGACAACTTTCATGAGGATTTTGGTTAGGGTTTTATTAGAGGATTTGGCTTGTCCATTTGCTTGTGGATAGTAGGGTGATGAGAAGCTAAGTTTGATACCAAAGTTGTCAAAAAGGTCTTGCAACAACCTATTTTTGAAAGATTTTCCATTATCGTAATCAAAGCGATGAGGAACACCAAAACGCATGAGATAATGTGGTGGTTAATGAACTCTACAATTTTTTCTTTTTTAGTTGAAATGAGTGGAATAGCCTCCACCCATTTTTTGTAATATTCGGTTGCTGTGATAATCCATCGGTGACATTGTGAAGAGGACGGGTGAATCTCACCAATAAGGTCTAAACCCCATTGTGAGAAGGGCCAAAGATCTCGAGCGAGCACTGGAGCGGGGTGGCTAGGAGTATGTTGAAGGTTGGCATGTTGTTGACACATAACACAACGCTTAACATATTCAGTAGCGATTGTTATTGAGAGTAGGCCAATAATAACCAAGGCGAAGGATTCGTTTGGCCACAGCAAGTAAGGCCACTAAAATGTCCACCACAAATACCGTCATGGACTTTTGGATGGTATGGGTGATCTCCGCACTGCTGAGACATCGAAGGAGGATGCCATCAAAGCCACGTTTATAAAGGAATCCCCCATAACTACATAACGAGAAACGTGTTTAAGAAAAGCACGTTTACAAAGTACTAGTAAGGTCGAAGGGAGAACAGAGGTTATAAGGTAGTCATGGAATTGGTGATACCAAGTATCCTACGAGTTAAAGCGAGATTACGTATTTATCGTGACAAACAACCTGGGGCTGAATAAGATGGGGCAAAGAGTTGTTGGACCAAGAAAAAAATGTCAGAGTCAGTTGATGAGGCTGGAATTTGCGAGGCTAAGCAAGCCATAGTATCCACAAATTTGTTAGTAGAGCGTGGAATGGTTTGGATAGAATAGTGAGTAAATAAGGCTAGAAGTGAATCCACGTAGTGTTTGTATTTTGAAATTCCTCATTTTGCATTGGTAGATGCCCATAACTTGATTGACTACCAATCGAGAGTCGCCAAAAATATTGATAGATTTGATACCTAAGTGCGGCGCAACCCGGAGACCAGTAACAAGGGCCTCGTATTCCGCTATATTATTAGTGCAAGGAAATCGAGTCGGAATGAAAGAGGCATAGGCTCAGCGTCAAGAGGAATGAGAACAATGCCAGCTCCTCCACCGCGTTGGCATTTGGATCCATCGAAGAAGAGAGTCATTGGATACGACTCCTCCTTGAGTGAAAGAGTGGCGATGAGTTCGTCGGGGAATGTAAAATTGGTAAATTGTTCCCCAGGTAAAGGGGCTTCCGCAAGTTGGTCTGCGATGGTTTGTCCTTTGATTGATTTCTGGTGGACGAACTCAAGGTCGAGGTCGGTGAGGAGCATGAGCCATCGGGTGATGCGTTGGTTTAGATGAGGTTTGGCATACATGTAATGGATGGGGTCCGTGTTGGTGATGACGAAAGTTTTGTGATTCAGAAGGTAGTGTCGGAGCTTGGTAGCCACGAATGATAGGGCTAGGCACAACTTTTCTACATGTGTATACCTAGTCTCATAATCCACCAAAGTACGACTTATATAATAAACGGCTTGTTCTCGATTTTCAGAGTCACGATGTGCAAGCATGGCCCCTACAGCGTGGTCAGTGGCGGAAAGGTAAAGGTAGAAAGGGCGGTCGTCTTGAGGTGGGATAAGCACGGGTGGCTGCAAGAGATAAGTTTTAAGAGCCTCAAAGGCTTGGTGGCACTCTTGGCTCCATTGAAAATCAATGTCCTTCTTAAGGAGGTGATGGAAAGGTTGACATCGATCCGAGAGTTGGGAGATGAAACGTCGGATAGATTGGAGCTTACCTTGTAAACTACGCAATTGTTTGAGATTGGTAGGTGGGGGCATTTCGAGAATAGCTTTGACTTTAGATGGGTCAACCTCAATGCCATGCAAAGAGACGATAAAGCCAAGAAGTTTTCCCGAAAGGACACCAAAGACACATTTTTTTGGTTGAAGACGGACAAAATATTGTAACAGGCGATCAAAAATAATGGTTAAAACATCGAGATGTTCACTGCGATGTTTAGACTTGCCAAGAAGATCGTCGACATAATCTTTAAGGATAGTGTGCATAATGTCATGAAAAATATAGGTCATAGCCAGGCTGATAGGTCGCACCAGCATTCTTAAGGCCAAATGGCACTACACGGTAACAGAAGGTTCCCAAGGAGTTATGAAGGCAGTTTTGTGTTGATTGGCAGGGGCAACCAAAATTTGGTTGTATCCTGAAAAGCCATCCATGAGAGAAAGCATTTCATGACCTGCAGTGAGATCAACAAGTTGATCAATACTTGGGAGGGGGAAGTCATCCTTAGGGCAAGCGAGGTTAAGATCCCGGAAATCCGTGCATATCCGAAGTCCCCCCGTCGCTTTAGTGACAGGTACGATGTTAGAAATCCATTGAGGATAGTCAATAGGCAAGATGAAGGAAACAGAAAGAAGTCATTGAAGCTCTTCTTTGACCAAGAGGGCAATGCGTGGATGCATTTTTCTCAGTTTTTGTTTGACTGGTTTGGAATCGGGGTTTAGAGTGATGTTATGGATGGCAATGGTAGGATCAATTCCTGGCATGTCAGCGTAAGACCACGCGAAAGCTTGGTTGCGAGCACGGAGGAAAGTAGTAAAGGCGACTTGTTCTGATGTGTTAAGGGATTGTCCGATCTTCACAATGTGAGGATCCTCCTCCGTGTGGATGTTGATTTCTATAGTAGATTCGTTCAGCATGGTTTGGGTTTCAGATGGTAAGGCTCGTTGAATATAAGAGTCATCCGCGCCAAGGTAAGTGAGGATGGAGTCATCATCCTGGCACTCAACAACGTTAATTGAAGGCGAGTCCTCTTCGATCATGTCTGGATATAGAAGGGGGATAGAAGAGGGGTCCTCATTATCGCGTTGATAAGTGAGAGGGCCTAAGAAGATAGCATTTATGAAAAAAAAAAGTTAGGAGGGATAGATTCGTGATCTATCGACTCAGTGGGTGACGATGGCAAAGTGGGTGATGATGGTTTGTTAGGGGTAACGTCGTTCTCTTCCAGAAGGCAACTGTCACGAGGTTCTTTCGATGTAAGTGTTTCCGGAAATCTGAGACCACTACGATCATTGTGTTTGCGTGTGGTGATGGGGATGAGCGTATGTCGGCCTTGTTCATAAAGACCAAAACCAAAGCCTTTCCAAGCACAGCGAGTCAAGAAGGTGAGGGCAAAGCGACGATTGGTAAGGTATTGAAAATTGGACTGGAAAGGAACCACACCAAGAGGAGGCTCAGGGGCAATGGAAGATGCGTCGACACCCCCATACGTTAGGTTAGTGCGGCAGTGAGGTGGTCCGTAGGAGATTACTTCCCCCACACGACGGTCATAGTTAGGATGGGCATGTACCTGTCCGTACTCCTGTGGGGTATGGAAAGAACTAACGTTATATAGGTGATACTCCCCCAGCGTAAGGCGCTGAAAAACATCTACTAAGGGGTCCGCGGTTGGGATGTTAGCTGCGGGAAGGGAAGTGGTTTTTGTGACGGTGGTTTCATCAGTTGAAGGCGTAGGTGCGATTGAGGTACATGGTTGAGGCATAGTTGAAGAAGATGGGGTTGAATGAACGGGTGTCTTGATTGGTACCAAAGCACATCATTTGGGCGGTATAACATATTACAGTTTTAAAGGGGGAGGATCAGCTTTTACAAAGTGTAGGACTTCCCTCGTACTCAAATTTTATGCATCTATGTAAGGTTGAGGAACGCATCCCATGGCCCGGATCCAAGGACGACCCAAAGAATATATTATATTGTAACTCTCCCTCAAGGACATAGAAGAGTTCGGGTAAAGTACGTGGTCCTACCCGAATGTTGAGGATCACGGTGCTTAAGGTAGAGGTAATAATAGCTATTCATTGAATGACCACAACATGATGGGGTTGGCACACATGTAGCTAGTAAGGGATATTCATTTGTTGAAAAGCTTTTGAAGAGATGATGTTTAGGCTAGCACCCCCGACAATCATAACATGACGTACACGAATGTCCCGGACGTAAGCTGAGATGAACAGGGTAGGGTCAGGATCTTCTGTACCAAAATCGACAATTTCATCTTCAGAGAAACTGACTGCAGCAGCTTGTGGTACAGAGATAGAAGTGGTTGGGGCGGTGGGTTGTTTGGTGAGAGAGGAAACGTGATTGGGTGTTAGAATGGAGGCAACAGCAGGGTTTCATTAGGTAAGACCTCGATCCCTTGAAGAATTTCAATGAGAGCTTGTCGATGAGATTCAGAAGTCTGAATGAGATCATATAGTGTCATTTTGACGGTGATGGTGAAGTTGTTTGATCATGGCTTGATGGGAAACTCCATTAGAGATGGGGTAAGTGGGTCCATGAATAACCACTTTGGGTGGTGGTGCAATCGGGATGCTAGACGGAGAAAGAGAGGACGCAGGTGTGCTTTCTTTCGCTTTCTCGTTGTTTTTCTGCGCTCGAGTAGCAACACTAATCATATTAATCTCGTAAACCTGAGATGAGGAAGATGGTTGGGATAAATTATGGTCTTCAAGAGGTGGGGTTGTAATAATGATAGATCGTGGTGAGGCGGGGATAGGTGGTATAGGAGAGGGAATTGAAGCTAAAGGTCTCTCCCTTCGTAAGTTGTCTTTCTTAACCTTTCTATCTGAGAGAGGTGACTGACGAAGGATGGTTTTTAAAGCTTTGCATCCCTCCACATCATGTCCTGGTGTGCGGTGATAAGCGCAGATTTTAGACTCATCGTAACCTACAGGCCGAGGTTTAGACGGGTCATAAGGTCTAAGTGGGGGTAGGGAAATGGTCGCATTCTCTACTAACATAGCAAGGATTTTGGCGTAAGATCCTTTGAGTGGGTCAAAATCAGAAGAGGATGAGGGTATTGATTGCGTGGGTTTTGGTAATGTTTGGGCATGGTTAGTTCGTATGGGTGGTGGTTTAACCGAGGGGTGTTGATACGTGTTTTTCACTAAACATGGTTTCTTTGGCGTAGAAGCTATATTGGATGATGAGGCCACAGATGGTGTGGTATCAGAAAACAACCACGGGGAAATAGGAATGACCGAAAACAAATCTTTTGATGATGGAATTTGTTTAGGGTTGATAGGTGGACAGGATACGTGGAGTGATAATGTTGATATACCCTTTGATCCCTGTATGGGTGCAGAAGGCGTAGATCGTTTTGAAGAAAACGCAAGAGGTATGATATATTGGTGCAAGGTGGAAGGATGAGGTCCCAATATGGAAGGTAGGTATGATGATGATGGTTTTGATTGTGATAGAGGCATGGGTTGAGTGTGTCTCCTAGGTGGCGGGGCGGCTTTATTCTTGGATAAATCTAGTCGCTTAGGTGGGTGTGTTAGACTGGGTATGGGTAAGGTCCCAAGCGTAGGGGAAGATTTGGCTAAGTTAATAGAAGTGGACGAGGCATTTGGTAGAGGTGAGGGGGGTGAAGGTGAGAACATGGGCATTTTAAGCTTCTGTAAACACTTCGGGTATATGGTGGAGGTCTCAGGATCGGTCATTTGCATTTGAGTAGAATATGGCGTACTCAAACGTTCCCATAGGGCCTGTCTATCTTCTGTGGAATGACAGTCCTCACGTGTGAATGTGAACTTTTGTACGGAAGAAAGGTGGGTTGTGATTCCGGTCCACTGTGGGTGTGATACAGGGGGTAAACGAGGCACTGTATCAATAGATGTCAAGAGGTCAACCGGTCGTTGAAAAGATTTAGGCGATGAAGAACTAATAGGTAAGAGGGCATGTTCGAGAGGATCCATCATGGTTAAAGAATTTGGTGATGTCGGTGCAAGAGATTCCTCGTCTAAGGATGTCAAAAGGAGTGGCGTACCTTCCTCTTGTGCAACAAGAGTGGTAGAAGGGGAAGTCTGGGAAATAGATAGATTAGATAACATCCGTTCGTAGTCTTGTAGGGATGTGGTATAAGCAGACTCATCGATGGGAAGAGGAGTCTGGGCAGTTAACTCCTTTATGGGTAAAGGAATGATTTCACTTTGGCTCGATGGTGGTAAAGGAGGTTCGGGCTCCTGTGTTAGTGAAGAGGCTTGATTCAAAATTTTCTCGATAGAGGCTTTGGGCTGGGTATCAAAGACTGCATGGATCTCATGAACACTCTCCTCGGCTAAGATATCCTGGTTTGTGTTACTGTTGGGAGAGTGATTCGGGAATGGTTTGTTGAAGATTTTCAAATTTCGGTTGGCAGGGGCATTAGGATTATCGAGGGTTATATCCCCTGCGTCAACCATTTCTGTACTATGTTTTTCAACATCTTGTAGTTCTTATGACTGTGTCCCTTCACGCGGTGGAAGTTACAGAAGTCATTTTCTTTGTACCAGGAAGGTATGGCATGAGTGGAATCAAACCCGAATGAGGTTTAACAGAGGTAATGTAATGGCTCCCGCTTTGAGCAATTTTTCCAATATCACACCATATGTTTCTCCAAGGAAGTGTAGTTGATGGGCTCGACTTTGTACTTATAGGTGGTTTTTGGTGGGGCATTAGACGGTGTTTGAGATTTAACCATCACCGCGTGGACAGCTCCTTTTGATTTAGAAGAAGTGGACGCGTGAGGAGTGGTGGTATTTGGTTTATTGGTAGAATCAGGAGTTCGGAAATTGGGGTTTTTGTTGCGCAACCACAATTTCTCTTCTTCTAAGGCTCGAATTTCTAGTTTCCGAGCCATGGTAAAGGCCTCATCAAATGTGCGGAAAGTTTGAATTTGAAGAGTAGGAGAAATGTGCTTAGCACATGCCCGTGTGAAAAGTTCGATAAGTTCAGCCTGAGGCAAGGCATATGTAAGTTGGTTGATAAGGCCACGCCATCGTCCAACGAAATCTGCGATAGATTCGTCTTCGAATTGTCGGATGGCATAAAGGTCGGTGATGGATACTTTCTTAGCAATGTTAATGGAGAAGTGATCCAAGAAAGATTGGGCTAGTTGGTTAAAAGAGAAGATTGAGTGCTGGGTTAAAGCACTGTACCACTCCAAGGTGGGTCCTGATAAGGACATGGGAAATGTGTGGAGTAGCAAGGCATCATCATGGGCAATCAAATAACAAGCATGTCTAAATGATCGCAAGTGTTGTTGAGGATCCTCTTTACTATTAAAACGAGTAAATTTCGGTAGTTCCCATTGAGGAGGATATGAGTGAAGGGGAACAGAAGGGTGAATGGGCTCCCGACAAACTTGCTCATATGTCAAGGCGCTACGACTTCCCGACACAGAAGCCTCCAGATTTTGCATTTTGTCCATCATTTGTTTGATGAAATCTATGGTTGGATGAGATGATGGTGCGGTTGTGGCAAACGGAGGCAAATTGGGCCAAGGGCCTCCACTGGACAATGGTGGGGTTAAGTGTTGATAAGGTATGGAGGATGAATATGTTGAGGCGACAGAATAGGGATGTCCCATATAAGGTGTTGAGGTTACTGGATACGTGTATGGGAATGAAAAGGTAGGCGGAGCTTGAGAAGGAAAGCTCGTGTGGATAGGTGGCAGAGAGCAAGTCATGAATGGAGTAGTCTGCAAGAGAGATGAGGTAGGGGCAGTCGGTGGTAATGATATGTGGGGTCCAAGATTAGCCAAAGAAAAGCCAATCTGAGTCGTATGAACCTCTGAAGCTGTCGGATTGGGAGATGGGGCTAAAGGTGCCGGAAGCAAGGCGGTGTTATCAGGCGGAGTGGGGGCTAAATGAGCAGCTATACTAATAGGCATGCCAACAAAGAGCTGACCATCAAAGCGTACGGTCAGGGGCATGAGACAAATAGTATTCAGACATGCGCTAGGATTAGCATCCAAAAATTTGGCAAAGTCCTTGTCTCCTACAGGAATTTGGGGGATCTCACTTGTGTCTGTAGGATTCCCCACAGAATGTGAAGGGGGTGATTCAGGTAAAGAAACAGAGCAAGCATGTGAAACCATGGTGGCGGCTTGCTTTCGAGTGATAACAACCATGGACAGGTGTTCACAGTAGGGTTTCAATCTATCCGAAGAAAACAACCTTAGAATGGTGAAATTGGCAGGTTGTTGGTTTGTCAGGGGTTGTAGAAGACAGTAACCGATATCGGTCTAGTATCCGATGTCGGTTATACTATAGCCGACGTCGGTCAGGTAACCGATGTCGGTGTAAGAAGTCTGGGTTAACAAGATATAAAAGGCTGCTAATTTGATTTTTAACAACGTTTAGTATATTTGTCAAATTATTGATCACAGAAGACAAAATATGACAAAGAAAACAGAACTGAAAACAAGCAAGATGCACACTCAAATCCAGAGACTAACCCTAGGGTTAATTTTAATTATTGTGGGCTTATGCCTTTAGACGTAGAATGCTGTCAGAATCCTAAACAACAAGACCTAGGGGAAATGTCAAGTTTGTTTTGGCTTATAAGGTTACCTCAATCGGGCGGAGGAATACCGCGGAAAAAAAAGGGGATGTTTGAGCTGTTGTGTTAATTGTGAAGTGATTCGGTATGTGTTGTGCAGTGAATGTAAGATTAATTTCCTGTCAATACCGTGGATATCACCCCCACGTGTACGACCTGTTACTTAATCTACGTTCACTAGAATTGAAAAACAACAAGCAGGAATGCAATGCACGTGTTTTAAACCCAAATCGAAAATGATATTCGATGAAGCAAAAGAGATGACTTTCACTAATGCAAGATGCAAAAACAAAGCAAGTTATTTTACCAAAAATAATACAAAACTTTATGAATATCTTTAGAAGAAGAAAACAGCAGGTACGCTCCCTATATGAAAGCAAGTAAGAAAGAAAGAAACCCAAAATGGGTCCCACCGGGCGTGCCAAAATGTTTCGCTCGGAATGTTTCGTTCCTTTTAGAAACAGATAAGGTTAGGGGCTAGGAGGAATACCTGTAGAATGTCGAGATGGTGTGCGCGTACCGTAGAGAAAGATCAGGCTGATTGCGAAGAACTCCTTTTTGTCTTGGAAGGACTACCTGCAAATAAGAACACAAGACCACAAGATTTTTATTAGACAATAAATGAGGAAACTGCCTTGGGCCCAGGAAATATAAAACTTCCTTTCGAAGGTGGTCAGTTCCCCTGCTAATATGAATTAACACAAAAGACTGTAAAATATCAATTAAGTTGCTTCGTTGAACTGGGTAGGGGAAAGGCTGGTTTTCTGGTTTTGATCAGAGGAACCGATGGCGGTTACTGATAACCGATGCCGGTTACTAATAACCGATACCGGTGGGTTCTAGGATCTATGGGTTGGTCGCTTTATGGGGTAGTTGTTTCGTTTATAAGGTGTATATAGGTGGTATTTAGGAAATAAGGTGATGAGAGGTAGATGAATGATAGTTAGAGGTAATATGCATGCTGGGTAGTGGATTTAGGAAGGATTTATGAGGACCGTGATTCAAAAGGCATAAGAAATGTTATAACAGAGGACATGCAAGATGTGACTTACTGGTTTTGACGAAGATGCAAACCGATCTCCTTTTGTGTAAACACTTTTGGTATTTCCACTCGTCTCTGCTCGGTCAAGTGAAGGTCCGGACTCTCTTTTTCACTCCCAATGATCTCTGTTGATTCAAAAATCATTCGACTCGATCCAAAAATGAATTTTCGATCCTTTGTTTTTGGTTTGGGGAGCCCATTTACAGGGAACCGATGGTGGTTGCGTAACCGACGGCGGTCGAGTAGGAACCGGCATCGGTAAGGAAAAAGTAGGCTATTTTTAGTAAAATAGCCCACCTTCCCTGCTTTTCTCCCGAGAGATCAGTTGCGGGCTTGGTCAAGTGGCTAGAAGGTCGGTTTTGGGTGCGAGTAAGGAGGCATTAGTTATGGATGTGAGTCTAGACCAAGTCATAGGTCTTAATTAGGTTAGTTTAGGTTAGGGCTAGGTCATGATGATGTGGCAAAATGAGGTGGTAGGTAAGGTGATGTGGATTTATCAATTACAAGGTAATTAATAAATAATTGTGTAAGGTTTACGTGATGAGGTTAAGTTGCATGAGATGAGATGCGGGTCACAAGGGATCGTAAGACACAAATTTGGTGTCTACACTATGAAATAGTTCAGTTCTAATTATTGTAAGGAAACTAGTAGGAATGCTTTTGGTTTTACTCTTCTCCTTTGGAGATCAATTTTGAGCACCTGTCTTGGGGTTATGTCTCTTTTACTATTATTCTTTGTGTTTGAATCTGGGTTAGGTTCCTTTCCTTTCTTACCTAAAGACTATTCCTTTGATTCTTGTGAAGTTGGGAATATGGGTTGGCTTGGATGTAATCTTGTATTCATTTTCTTGGTCTCATAAGAATACATTATAAGTCTCTCTATCTTGAATGGAAAGATTAAAGGAATGTATTGACTAGAGCTTATAACGTTGGATGAATTGGAATGTTCATTTGTTATTTGATACTTCATGTATTGTTGCTAACTGAATTCATTTGAATATATCCTTTTATCTATATCCAATGCACTATTGTATCCGTTCTTATTTATATGTGGAGAAAACTCCATCTTTGGTATCGACTTGCATGTTACAGTGGTATATTTGATCCAAGAACGATTAGTTCTATGATTTCAATTTTTGATAAGATTTAAAAGATCTCTTGATAGGATCTCGTATAAGTTCTTTTATTTTGATATGTAATTATTTTCTTAGGAAATGGTAATGAGATTTTCTCTCATCTCGTTGTTGACTCCCTTCTCTCTCTCTCTCTCCGAGTTTTGGAATGCAATATTTTTACCTTCAAACTCTAAAGGATTTTGTAGTTATTACCTCTCTCCGTTTGTTCATTCTCTCATTAATTTTATTCCTATATAAGAAGTCGACCTGCTCGGTTGTATCATTGAAGGAAATGACAGAGTGGATAGTTGGAGGATATATCCTTTTATTTTATTCTTCTTAAAAAATTCCTTGATAACGATGTAATGAATTTGATATGTGACTCCTTTTGGGTGTATGTAAATGTAATTTATACTTTACAAAACCTGTTGATGATAAACATAAAACTTAGGCTAGAGTTGTCTTGAATTTGGATGTTATATCTTAAATGGGAAACCCTTATTTGAGGATGTTGATGGTTCATCCTAAATCTTATCATAGAAATTGAAAGAGTATGGCTTTATATAACCTAGGATGGAATAAGTTAATTTTGTGTAATGTGGATCATTACTTTTGTAAAATAATTTTGTTTTTCATGAAGTGTTAAGAATTAGTACCTTTCTTGATTTAGATAGAAGGAATTCAAGAAATGATTTATAAATATCTATGGTAGGGATTTGATAAGTAATTAGGATGGAATATTACTTATCTGACATAATTTCTTATGAAATCATCACAAAGAATGTTGATTATATCATGATCTTTACTTAATTTAGTATGGTTAATCACCTTGTTCTTATTTTTATGATTGTTATTCCTTTATAATGTATCTATCATCATCGCTTTACTGTTTCATAAAAGTAGAGTTCTTTTTATTAAATAGTTAGTTGAAAGCACATCGTTTTAATGTTTAGTGCTTATCATGCTCAGTTCAATGAACTGACTCGTGCTAGCAATTTTTGCAGATGGACTTCGTAAGTGATAAAAGAAGACAATTTATTTTATGAAGTCACTTTTTTTACCTAAGATTGGATATTTTATGAGGAAATATGATTCATTATTGAAATGTATTCTAAGGGAAAAATTGTATTTCTTATTGATTTTATTAATGTTGTTTGACATGAAAGATGTCTGAAATGATTAGACTTGTAAAGTGTGTATTTCACTTTGATGAGTGGAAAATATTGAGAGTTTAATTGTACTTGATGTGTCACTCCCTTTGCACATTCCGTAAAGGGAACTATAAGCTTATCTTATTCTTTCTTAATCATTTCCATTTTTAATCTTTTTAGTTTGACTTAAAATGAAATAGGTGGATAGGGAATTTAATACACTATTCCTTTATTAAAATGCAACTTATCAAGTTGGCATGCTTAGATGATAAATTAACTAGGTCATTATGGTTTATTAAATGGTGTTAATGAAGTGTAAATTCATTATGATATCTTGTTTAAAATAAGAGGTTACAATGAATCCTAATTCTCAACGAGAAAGAGGAAGGAGAACTTCCTTCTAACTCATACCTTCCTTAGTATAAAACAAATGAAAGGTAAATATAAAAATGTAATTGTTATCCAAAATTCACCCCAGAATAAATTTTGGTAACATGCATCAATTCTCAAGCCCCTGCAAATTGATTGATCCAGGAAAAAATCATGTTTTCGGGTCCCCTCATATTTTTCCTAACTCTCCGTCTGTGTTGAAAAGAGCAAGTTCGAGAAAAGGTGAAAAAGCCTGCAAAACAAGCTTGGGCAGAAAGAATCATGAAAATTGGCTAAGTCCTAGTCCTCACAACAAAGTAGGGACGTGAGGGACATCGAGACGTGGATTGGCCAAAAAGCCTCCAGGTGGCCCGCGAAGCAAAGGGACATCTAGGATGTAAGCGCAGGCGCGAGAAGCCAATCCAGCCGAAGGAGGAAGCAAAATTAACTAACTGCTAAGCAAAACATTTTGGGACATTCGGGCCGTGAGGACGTGAACCACCCGGATCAGCCGGAACAGAGAACTTTAGCACCGGGACAGTTGGGCGAAACGCACGCGGACGTGGAAAGTCGGTTCAGCTGAAGGAGAAGAAAATCGACTAACTGCTTTGGGACATGTGGGACAAAGGAACGTGAACCGGCCGAATCGGGTGAACTGGAAGAATTTGTCCCAGATAGTTTGGGATAGTTGGAACAAATGTACGCGAAGGATGTGAAGCCTGGCCGGTTTGGCCGAAACAGGAACTTCTGCACTAGGATAGTTGGGACAAAGGGACACGTGGGACGCGGATAGCCGAAGAAGCCGAAAGCCAGTCAAGCAATGCCACGTGTCATCAGCCAAATGAGGGACAAGGAAGCCCATTTTAGGTGGATCGGGAGTTTTTGTCCCAAACAAAGACTGGGACATCCGAGACAAAAAGATGCGAAGGGCACAAAAAGCCGGCAAACCCGCGGACCAATCAAATCACGACACGTGTCACAAGGGAGAAAGTCCAAAAGTCAAAAGGCAAGGTTTCAAGCACTGACCCAAGCCAATAAAAAGAGGACATGTGTCCAATGAAGCAGGGAAGGAGAGAGAATTACGCATCCAATCAGCGCGTGCCACGTGTCATCTAGGTGGCAGAGCGGGAAAATTTTAAAACGCATTTTCACCTGTTTTGTGCCCTAAATCTTCAGATCGACATATCTTTCGATCCAGAGCTCAGATTTGCATGTTCTTTATATCATCAGAAAGCTTGTGAAATTATCTACATAATTTAGGGTTTAATATTGAGTTTTGATGTATCCTAGAGAGAGAAAATTGAGAAACGGATCTGACACGTGTTCATGGTCAGAAGTGACATTCCTAGTGACTAGATTTAATGCAGAATGGGTCGCATTCTCCTGTAATCCAGTCAAAATGATAGGGTATGGGTTTGAAAGGTCTCCCATGCCATTTTAATGCACCCGCAGTGAAGAAGGGATGGGCTCTCATGTTTTTGTATGTTTCCTATCCCCTGGGCTAGACCCATGTAATGTAGAAGCTAGATTTGGCTCATTTCTGAAAGGGGGAACAATTTTTGACATAGCAGCTTCTTCTTTCACCTCTAGCAAGGGATTTCTTGGAAGAATCAGACCTCTCCAAAGACTGTAACAGTTTTTTACCTCTCTGAGGGTGTAATGCAGTAATTTTGACACTGGAAATGATAATGCAAGCCTTGTGAATGGTTTTCAGTCCTTTGTTTGTATTATTTGCTTCATTTCAGATCCTAAATTACATCTTATCAGTCTGTGTATGTTTTATGTTGTAAACTTTGGTCTGTGTCTATTTGCATGACAAATATGTTTCACCACTCCTTTTGGTGCATCACCATCTTTAGTTAGTTTCAATTTTTGCATTTCTATCCCTGTCTCCTGGCAGTTTAGAGTAGGATTAGGATCTGAACCTCTGTAGTTTTGTAAAATATAGATCTAAATCAGAGGAGTTTGAGGAACCAGCCTCTAATCTGGAGATTCCTCTCTTAGTTTCACAAGTCCCCACACTTGGAGAGAGGTTTCCATGTTGTGCAATCACACTAGATGCTAGAGTGATCAACCTAGAAGCCTGATCTGCATCCAGGGGTGCTGTGAGTCTACAACAACAAGAATAACTAGACTTCATCTCAATGAAGTCTAACAAAAAGGAATCGATTTGGAACTTAATCAAACTAGGAATGGTTGAGTAAAATGAGTAAACCTTATTATTTGTTTTTTGTTTATGTTTTAATCAACTGAACCCTAAAGTAAGAAGTTAATTAATAAAAAGGAAATCTTGATGTTTCTGCAAAACATTAACAACTCATTTATGGCTAGCAACTTTAATGATTAACGAAACTAGGGATTCAGTAGGGCTGTTGTAATTAGACCTTAATTATGGAAAAATAATTAAGTAATTAACTCTTATTAGGTGTGTACATCTAAATGGGGTGATTCAATTGGATGTTGGCACACGCCAACTGCAGTATGTACCTTCATGAAGACTTGGGTCTTCATGAGGATACAATGTTGCAGTTGACATGTTACAACACCCTTCAGAATTGGATCATCTAGATCTACATAAACTTGGACTTGATCTTAGTTAAAATATATCTCAGATTAGAAGTATGATTTAGTATAGGGGGTAACTCATGATGACTTAGGATAACTAGACACACATAATCAACTTAGGTTGATTGAGTATGTCTATGTACCCTTAGTCACCGTGAGTGGTTCTCTATACCAAACTATGTTGCTAACTTGGGTTAGGGTTAAACCTTGAACAAGTGGACTGATATGAGTCAGTGAAGACCATTCTAGATAACAGATGAAGTGGGGTGAAGGATGTATTCCATTTGATGAGTATTTCATCAAGGAATATAAACATGAATAAGACATGAAAATATTTAAACAAATTATCACAAGCAAATTGGTTACATTGTCTTATGTCACCTAGTTTAATAAATGGGATTTTAGATGAATACCGGTAAAAATATTCAGATATGTCTCTTAAACCAAGCACTTCAATACCCAAATAAGGGTAAGAGAAACAAGTATACTTAGTATATAATACATTGAATTAACATGAGAGATTAGTAGTTCATCGAGTCATTTACAATCGCACATGGTTATCTGTTATGAGATTAATTGACATAGAATGTGTGTTCTAAATTATGATTATTTATAATAGAGAACATTATTATAAAAAAATTCCCTTATTTCTAAAGTCTAAAAATGGGAATGTTACATGTGCATAAAATTTATTGATTGCATAAATTTTGAGGAGCTTAGGAGCTAGAACAGTGATCTCAATCGAGGTATTTGTTGTAATTTTCAATGATTTCTCATGTTTCAAATCTTGAGGTAGATGATTATGATATTTTAGATCATATTTAATATTTTTGAAAGGTTCTTAATTTATAAGGATCTAAATTAGATTGATTATTTTAAAAATGGTTTGAGTTAGAATCATAAAGTAATCATTGTCATACTTTGTGTTTTGGTGTAATTTTCATTAAGAAACTATAGGAGAAATTTCTTGGTGTCTTAAGGATATTTGAAAGGTGTTTAGTAACTATTATAAAAGCTTGGATATTTTAGTATTTTGATAATTACTTCTAAAAAGGTGAAAATCATTCTTGAAAATAGACATAGAAACAAGGTATATACAACTTCAAGTATGTTTTGATGTATTGAGTTGTTCATTAGAATATCATTGAAGTTATATGGTGAAAAGGTCATAATGGCAAGTTTGATCAGTTAAGAAATCATAATCTCTTCATATTATAGTCTTGGTAGAGTTTCATGTTTGGAAAGGATATAGTCTTAGTTAGTAATGGTTAGTCAAAGAATGGTTTCTAAGTATATGATCAAAGTAGACATAAATCTTAGTCATGACAAGGTTACTATTGTTAGAAAGGAGTAAGCATTGCATCAATATTGCAATTACATGATTATGAAATAGATTACCTTGAGGAGAAGAATGCCTATGGTGGGAAATACTTAGTCAATATAAAGTCCTATGTACTATTTCAAATGTTAATGCTAAAGAAACTAGGGTGATTGAAAAATTAGTGATAATATTTGTAAGAGGATATGAATAATGATAAGACAAGATTGTATAACAAGTATAAGAACTTATTACCCATTTAATATATTGAATATACAATATAATAGAGTAATTATCTTGAAGGAAATGGTATGTATCTTGAGGAAGTCATTTGGTCTTATATTAGAGTTGGAGGATAACATAATTAGGATAGTTAACTCTTGTCATTCAAGTATATTGCTAATATAGAGACCGATTTGCATCCATAAAGGATAATCAGATGCATAATATAGTAAAACATTTGATGAGTCATTTGAGAATGATTGATTTTGAGTATGAATGAGTCCTAATGACAAGTTTATGAAGGGAATGTTGGATTAAGGTTTTATTTCCAAAAACTAGGAAATATCCTCATGTGTACTATGGAATCATAGTTTGAATGCACAAGTATATCAAATATCAAAGGCCTAAAGGAAATATTGATGATCTATAAGTGAATTTTCATGTAGATTTTGTGTGAAATTTAAGCCTAGGCATCAACATGACAGACATTTGATGAAAACATGAGAGCAGAATAGGTAGTCGATGACGATCCGAATGTAAGCTGTGCAAGGGCATGTAGAACAATAGAAAAATATAGATTCTAATATTCTATAATAGATAACTAGATGTTTCTATAGGGGTGGAATGTTATAGAGGTGGAAGTGATGTAGGATATATTAGTTTGGGTTGCATGCAAAGTGGATAGGGTGGGTTATGCATAGGATGTAGTAAAATGCACGTTATGGGTGAATGGAAACCTGGGTGTGATCAATGGGGTGTTAACAAGAAGATGTGATAAGATGTTGTATCCGCGATGATTAAATCTTAGTGGAGGGTAAAGAAAATCTTGATGAACACCTACAAGTATCTGTAAAACAAAATAAGAGAATGCACAAACCAAAGCTCCATAATACACTTTAAATCATAGTTTTGAATGAAAAAGGAGACGACAAGATATCTCAAATGATTAGAAGGATTCACTGAGGTAACACCAAAATAAATATCGTAAAAACACATAGAAGTATCAATATTTTGAAGCCATTTGAGAAGAGGGATAATAGGGTTATTAAATAACCCAAGGCAGGTCGAAAATGAACTAGGTCATTCATCAATGATTTTTGTGAGAAGACTTCCATTTGAATATTAGAATGAGAAATGAGGACGAGAATAGAATTTAAAACAAGTGACGAGATATTTTTAGGACTGCACATGTGTCGACAGTTAAATGGGTGTAAAGGAGTGGAAAGAATCTTAGGAAGGGATAAGATGAGTGGAGGGAATCCTAGGGAAGTATTAATGAAGGGTAGTAATTTAGAGGGATGGGAAACCCGTGGAGGATGATTAAATGAGGGTAATTAGGGTAGACTTAGGATAATTAAATGGTTTAGGATTTATTTAGGATTAATTAAATTATTTTAGGATTGATGGGATTAATGGGGATTTTAAAAATGGGAATATGGGAATTAAGTTAGATAAGGGGGATAATGATAAAATAAGATGAGGGGAAAAATAGAATAATTTAGGAGGGAAAGAGTGCAATTTTAAAATAAAATGGAAATGAGCTTTCTAAGTGAGGGTGGAAAGTGAATGTGGGGTGTAGGCTCAAATAGGTTCTAAAAAATAGGTGTCTACAACCACATTAAGATTGAACGCAATGATAGGAGGTAAAGGCACAATATTATATGTTTTTGATTCACTAGCAGTGGGATAAGGATGTACTTGTTGGATAACTAACTCATGGTTAGGATCAACAAACTAGGATAATTCATATGTGGTTTTATAGATATGGGGTCGTAAATTAGGTGTATGTTGTTAAAAAAGAACACGTCAGGTGACTAGATAAACATTGAGGGAAATAGGGTTTGAATGTAAAATATCAAGAAATATCAGATCCCCACTATTAAAGAAGTGAGGACTTGATGGATAATGGATTTTAGATGAGGTAGATTGGTTTCTAAGGGAATGTGGTGGTTCTTGATTGTTTATTTGAGGTGATAGAGATGCTCAGTCTTGATCGATTAAACACGTAACATTATGAAAACATGTTGTCATATTTTATATAGATGGATGGAAATTTTATGCCATGTTTTTGAGGTTTTTTTGAAGGTATTATTGTCACATTGATACCATGGAAACAAAAATAAATGGAATGAAAGATAAATCTATAGATTTGATTATAAAAATAAAGAAAGTCACACCATAGATTTTTTTATCTTAATTAGATTTAGAAAACGGTGAAATGTGAGAAACGACTAACTTGGGGTCCTAGGAAATGGAATTCTTGGTTGGTTTTAGGTGATGTTAAAGGAAGGATGGATTTCAGGCCCAAATCTATGATAATGTCAGTATAAGGCATGGTATCAAGGCCTAACCCCTCATTTCATGCTCCCACGGTGATAAAGGAGTTGGGTGCTTAGCCAATATACTACCCACCAATTATTTATACTCAAACCTAAAAATGAGTCAAATTATCCCCTTGGTGATGAAATCCAAGTGGGTACAATTGGGTAGGAATGTTTTGATATGAGTTGTATTTAAATTGGTTTAGTTGTGTGTGAGGAAAATTAAGTGAAATGCAGTTCTTTCACATCCCAATTAGACTAGATGATCACACATATAGGAAATATTTGTTTTAAGTCCAAAAAGGAAATGTTTAGTTTGATAAGGAAAACAAAAAAATGTGATACTTAGAAAGAAAAGGAAATAGAGAAGGCATACCTTGTGATTTCTTATTTTTAATGTTTAAAAAAAATAAATTGAGCACTATTATAATGTAGAAAGTAAGTGCCCCATAAACAGGAACCTACAATGGTTAAAATAAGACAATGTTAAAGGCAGGTGGGCTGATTAATAAAAAATAATCTACAAATATTGTTAGTGATTCAGAGGAAACACTTGAGATTCACCAAGATCACTAGCGATTTGATTGGATTGTTAATGATTACAAAGAATTATACCTAAAGATGAATATAAGTTATTTTTAACAAAAAGGAAAGGGAACATGGTCCCACCAGTGCATGCCAAAATGTAGCAGAGAGTTTCTTCTTCCATATTCTAAATTAATAAAATGGAATAAAATAAACAAATTGACCTCAAAGGGTGGCAAGGTTTACTAATACCCGCAATGACATATGTTGATATTGATGGATAATTGGACATCAAAGTGAATAAGTACTCCTTTTCTCGACGAACAAACCTACAATCAAAGACAACTATAAATGAAATATTAGATAAGATGGGTAGATGATTTGGTTGGTAAAGGCCAATCCCATGAATTTAAAGGGAATTCCTTAAAGGATGTCATCTCATTTTAAAACATTAAGTGAATTGATGATAAAGATAAAATGATTTATAGGGAAAAATATAGTTAAGATGATAGAAACAAACTAGAACTCAAGATCAAAAGGCAAGTCCTTCTCAACTTTGAATGTGGCCGAGGATAATGTGGAGGCTATGTAGATGACTTTATAATAATTGTACCAATAGTCCACTATTTCTTCTTGGATCTCGTGGAGGAACTCAAATTGATCATCGATTTCTTGAATATAATTTGTTAATCGGATGGAACATAACATGAGCTCATGAAGGATGTAAAATTTCTCCCAAAAGAAATGTCATTTGATGATTGAGAGGTTGTAAATACTTTTGATGGGGTGTGATTGGCATGGAACAATCATCTAATACAAAGACACACTTGAAACAGAAAAGTTAAATCCAAAAATACCTATAGGATTTGATAAAATTGTATGTTTGGTTAAGAATATGTTGAAAAATAGGAATCATGGGAAATTTAGAGGAATTTTACGTGATTTATATAATCATGGATGATTTAAAGGAATTGTGGGTGGTTCAAAGGAATCATGGAAGATTACTACAAAATTCTTGACTTTTCTAAAAAAGATAATTTTATGTAAAAAGAGAACAAAACAATTGATTTTATGAAAGATGATGTTATAAAATCAATGATAAAGAAAATAGAGGTACCTTGGAGTACCGGGAAGACACAAAAGTTATGCAAATGGTGATTAAACATTGATGTTGTTAATTGTTAATTATTGATCGTTAATTTCTTGGAGAAGTTGCCTAGAGAAAATGCCACAAAGATTGATGTATTATAGGATTTAATAGACTTGATTCTTTTTGTGTGGCTTGGAGATATCCGGAATGTAGTTTCTAGATGTCTTGCTAAAAAAAAAAGTTCACAAACGTTTTAGATAATTATTAAGATTGTTGGAAAAAGAGTAAAAACTCATATTTATAATCATTAGAAATTTGTTAGAATCGTCAACAATCTAGGAATTATGGGGAAAACATTTAAAAGGGGTTGAAACTACTTCCTAAATGGTATTTTTAGGTAAATTGGGTGAGGGAAATAGTTATAAGGAGGTTATATGATTTAGGAGGTTGGAGTAAAATGGGTTGGGGATAGTTTGAAAATGGTTACATGGTTTTAAAGGGAGGTTAAGGTAATTATATGGGTAAATAGTAATTTTTAAGAGAGTAAAAAGTTTCTTTTATGGGATGGAGGGAAATGATTTAGGGATGTTTTATTAATAAATGTTATGTTTTGATAAAATAATGTGTGTGTTTAG
Organism: Taxus wallichiana var. yunnanensis; assembly: GCA_018340775.1. Taxonomy (NCBI): domain Eukaryota; kingdom Viridiplantae; phylum Streptophyta; class Pinopsida; order Cupressales; family Taxaceae; genus Taxus; species Taxus wallichiana. Next base: position 846,278,524 of record CM031239.1, read on the forward strand.
GGAGGTAAGTGGGTGATGAAACCCAATGTCGAAACTCTTATATATCTAGGTTCTCAAAGTAATATCATGGGACATATTGTCCTCTTTGTGGTTCGTCGACATCAGTATAAGTCGTGCACGAGGTGCACCCATATGGTGTTTCCCCAACTAAATAACACATCCTACTTAATCACATATCTACATACATCCACCAAAAATAATGGAATGATCCCATTTCCTTATGAAACAATATTTGTGCCATTGTAATTCCCATTACCACCTTCCGAATAACAAGAATTTATGTAGTATGTATTGTGCTACATGTTATGCTAATCATCCCCTCATCATATGTATTGTTTCCTATAGCACATAAAACCAAGGCCATCCTCTCTCGTGACATCCATGGTGAGATCACAATACAAGTGAGTTCCATCTATTGGAAAACCTAATATCCCATGAACATCCTGAAGTGTCATGTTCATATCCACTCTCTCGCCTACCCACCACCTTTGAAATGTGTTGGCCCATGGCTCCAATTATTTTGAAAACATTTGCACCAAATCAAGACTCAATGGTATCTTGGGTATCTATATGATGCAACCAAATTCCCATATATACCATTGTTCTATCTCTACATCCGCCAATGTTGCAATCATATCATTCAACCATTTTATATAAACCAATCACCATAGGTGAATCCTCCCGTCCTCCTATAATAATAAATCAAAATCAATGCATTATATTAATCAAAAATCAATTCAAAATCTAAAATCATAAAAATCATGTGCATTTATAAGATGTCATACGTCATTGACCCTCTATCTTATGCCATCGAACCTTTTCAAAATATTTGTATGCTTTCGATGCCATCGGACCGTTGTTTTAGGGGAGTCGATGGCATCTAAGTCCATACCATTATGAATTTTAAAAATTAACAAGTAAAAATCTAAAAAATGACAAATATAAAATTAAATCCTCTAAAGTGCACTTGTATTTTGTCCTACCCTTCCTAATGACATAAGTTTGACATAAAATGGAAACCTATTATCTTTGCATTTATAAAAGACTAAATTACACACAATCCACCCAATAAAATTAAATGCATTGACTTACCCATGGTCAAGTGCCAACGCGTGCTCCTCCTCCCTCATACTTGTGCCATCTCATCCCGCTAATCTCCAAATTTGGAATTCCAAAGCTTAGTTCTCTTAATTCAAAAATAGTAATAAGCAAATAAACTCAAAAATCCTATATAAACCTAATCTTTCTAATCAAATGCACCGAAATTATCCCAAATCTTTAAATACCCATCATTTTAGTTCCCGATCTATTAAAAATCCTCCATTATTTACTTTGGGATTGTGATCTTCTCTCATTAATTTTGACATATTATTTTGCTTATTCAAAACTTTGGCCAAAAACACATTTTTTTACCCTCGTCTCCAATTTCCAAATACAAGTCATCCATGGCATGGGCCCCTAGCTAGGTGATTTATGTCTTATTTAATAATGTTCCTATAGTATTTTCAATTTTTCTTCTCCAGGGTTCTATAAGATTGGATTATGCCCATATGTGGTAGGATGACCGACACTATCAGGTACACATTTGTAAGTATATTTCATTTCAGCTAACCATTTCCTTAATTTCAGCCTTTACTTTCAGTTTTGGTGTTATACATTGTTCTTTCCACTAACTACCCCATGTTTTGCTATTGCGACATGTGGTAATCAATGGTTGGGGCATATATATACACCTATTTTTTTACACTTTCTATTTTCATACATGTTACTAATAATTTCTCTTTTCAGGTTAGAGGTTGTTAATGCATCTATCTCTAGAATGGGTTCCTTAAGGGGCTCGTTATTGACATCGATAAGGTTATTTATGTAATCATTTAGTTAGGGATGATACATGGAGAGAGAATAAATTTTGGTCACATTTATGAATTTATTTTACTATTATCTTCTTATTTTGCCTCACATTCTTCCAACATTTATCTTTCTTATGATCCCATTTCTTTTGCCTTGCATTATTTTTTCTTTTCATGAAATTTTTCACACTTCCATTTGCATTTTCATCCCTTTCCAATGCTACTAACCATCATCAATTTCATCTATGGAAATTTAAAATATTGGTTGACGCCATTACCCATGGGTGATGGTGTCGGTATAAATACCTCAACTCACATTTTCACATCATCATCATCATATTAGATCAACATGAACTCACCATTATCTTTTCTCTCTTACGCTTAGCTTTTGGATTACTTACATTGTCACTCTTAGCTTGGAGATTATTCTTTGTTGGATTGGTTTTCTTGCACTTTTGGATCATCTATAGTGAGCCAAGACTGGATTGTTTCCCCTTCTCCACCTGAAATATTTTCTCTCTTGGTATATGGTTCATTGGGAAATAGATAAATAATCTACCCCAATATGTAAGTTCTCTAATCAATGTGTCATTTTGTATAGGGTAGTCTCCTACATTGGATAATTACTATATGTTAGCTTAGTATTTTATGCACATGCTAGGTTAGAATTTTGTTTTTAGTTCCTTTCATGTTATATGCTTTACTTCAGTTATCATAGGATTTTCATACTTATCTTATTCATTATTATCACACATAGTGTCAATACCTCCACATGTTTCATTCCTCTTCTCCAACCTAGGCCCTTGGAAACCATATGGTTTCCTAGTGTAAGTGTTTTTTCCTTAGAGTATGTAATTATAGTGGTACTTGTACCCATTTTAATCCTATCCATTTATGTGTAAGTCTTGGTGTGTTCCTCACGCATTGCCTTAATACCCTAGTTGAACAGATGATAAGAGTGCACAATGTCTATACACATTTTTTTTTGCCATTTACTTACCTTTTTATATGGGGTACACTCACTCCCATGAAACCTATAGAAATATAGATAAGTCCTCTAAAACCTCTAATCATCATACTAGCCAATCTAATCCATTATGGGCATGTATGAACAAAATATTTTCCATTTCTACCTTAGTAGGGTTTTAGGAGGGTTTTTTACGACCTTATCTTCTTAATGATTATTCATAAAGATATTACCCTCAAATAACAAACTAATTCCTGAATCTTGATATATGACCCTTACCCATCTACCATGAAGAGATTATCCCCCCATGCATACTTTACATGTGCCAATGAACATTGAACATTCCTTAAATTGGGTTTCTCACTTTATAGGAGCTTGGTAGAGGAGAAAAAACAATTTGTTGATTCTTTATTCGAACCATGGTGTGAAACATTTCTCATACCTTTAGGAAAATCTACTCTAACTTTCCTAATGCACACATTTTCACACATATCTTATAAATAAATCAGCTCACCTCATTAGGGCATCTAAGATTAAGAATAGGTCTAGGTGCAAATATATGAAAAATTACTTACCCTTGTATACATGTTATGAGACACTTTTGAGTTTCTCTAAACCTCGTCCTTATATCACCATGCTCTCACAAATCTAAAATAACTTCTACATACCACCATGACATACCATCTTGCTAACTCGGATTCTGACAATGCTTACACCTTCCATGCTAACCACCTCATGAATTAATCACTCTTTTCCGACATACAAGATCCTTCAACAAGATTCATGACATCATCACAACACTACATTATCGCTACAAGCCATCATGCCTACTAAATACATCATGCCACCTCATTAATGAAAAAAAGACAAAGTAAATAGACTTGACATAACAAAAATGAAGGAAACTACCACTCAAAATTTAGGTTCCTTTATCCTTTTTATATCAATGAAACTTATTGACATTAATGATAACACCAATTTCTACAAGAGTCATCAAGGACCCTACAAAAATATAGAGATGTGTATGCACTAGTGGCCAACAATAACATATATGTGATCTTTCGAGTCTATTATAGGCACATAAGACCCTGGTTCAAGAGTAGGAATCCAACCTATCATATTCCTAGAGAGAGACCGAGAGGATTATGCATTGGAGACATAGCTTGGGAAGGCGCAGTGAGATGCCTCTGACCGATCTAAGGCGAGTCTCTAGCTTGCACACCTTGAACCACAAGCATGGCCTCATTAACACAAAACATCCATACATGATCTATTTTAGAGGGGCCAAAACCATGTATTTATATTTTATCATTTTTTCGTTGTATAAAAATTGATTTGAGAGGTATATAGATGATGATTTAAGAAATATTGTTTATTGGATGTTTATTGTATTCATTTTTCTTTTCTTATCATTTTCCTACTTTGCATATGTATGTATGTAATGATACCTATGATACTTAGGAATAATGATAATGTGATTAGATAGGTAAATCCGTGTGAAGGGAATCAACATGATAGCCCAACCCCAAAATGTGGAGAAGTTGAGAGGTAAAACAAGGCCAAGATGTCAAATAATAAGATCTCAATGTGTGATCAGGTAAATAAATCCAAGTAAGGCCATAGTATTAAGAAAGGATGCGTAAAATAATGTATGATTCAATAGGAAAGGATGGGGTGAATTGAAGAAAAATAGGCAAAATTGGGAAAGCCACTCCAACGATAGGAAAAACTAGGGTGTATGCAGTGATAAATCCAAGAAAAGAAAACAACCCAAGAAAGAATGCAACAAGATAAAAAAAATGTGTGAAAAACCCAAGTGGAGGATCAAGAACCAAAGCGAAGGAAGAAGGTAGTGTGTAAAAACCCAAATGGGGGATGAGAGTCCAAGTGATGGTGAGGGTTCAGCCCAAAGAAGGAAATATAATGTAATCAAGGTACAATAGATAACTATCCACAAGGGGAAAAATATCTCAAGCTATTTGTGATGATGTCATGAACTTGATTTAAGATGTGAATTCTAGCACAAGTCATGAGTTCCTCTATGGCTTATTGTGTAATAGAAAAATGTTGATGAACTTTTGATCTTATGGTAAATAAGGTATCATCAATCTGAGCCTCCAGCCAGGTGAGAATGTCATGCCAAACATCATTCATGGAGTGAAAAGGACCAGGATGAGGTGGTGGTCTTTAAGTAGGTTGTGGTCTAGCTAGTTGAGGAGAAAGTTGTCAACTCCTAGAGAAATCATCTTCAAAATTTTGATTGTGGGAATAAGTTTTGGGAACTCGGATGCTTGCCGATTAAAACGACAATCAATTTCGATGTGTGCCTAATACTCATGATGAGAGAAATAAAAGGTAGATGAAGTGAAAGGTTGTGTATATTTTTGTGTTTATTCATTCCCGACCTCATCTTCAAGCTTCTTTATGTGATGTTGATAGGTTCAATATTTTGAAACATCATTACTTGAGGCCTCGTGTCATGTATAAAATGGATCATTCATAGAGGACTAAGGATCCATAAGGGTAAGAGGTAGGGAGAGGAGTTTCATAGGATATAGAGGGCTAGTGAGAGTATCTTAGGAAGAAACTGATGAAATAGGCGAAGATGGTGCCGATGGAGTAATATGTTTCTCAATCATCACCCATGAGATAATTAGCTTCGTAGTCAAAATCAATGACTCTATCATCCGATTCTATAAGAGAAAATGGGTTTTCTAGGTCAATGGTAGTATGTGGAGGTGTATTTAGTGGATCCAAATGAGTCTTAGGAACCAGTTGGGAAGAAGTGAAAGCGTACTCAAATATTCTTGTTGTATGATTATGACATTCACATCATGAGTGAATTTTGTGCAAATGGTCTCTTACTAACACAAGACTTCCTTATCACAAATCTAGGAATAACTAAATAGGTGGGGATCAACTATTATGTATTTTTGTCATAATATGATGTGGAGACATACATTGCACAATAATCAACTATGGTATCTAGTGAGACCACATGCTCGTACGTGAGATGACCGTGGGAAAAAATGCTCCTTTTTATGAGAACTAGTCCACTAAGAAGGAGGTAGCTAGGATACGATCATTTCGGGAGATAGAAAGTGTTAAATCTAAGTGTGACCTCATTGGGATTTTCATCATTTGACTCCAAGATATTGCAAGGCATGTGTCCGATTTAATACAGAGTGACTGATAAATTTCTGCAAAGAGAATATATAGGATAAATAAACGTTGCTATTCTCAATAGAGAATGGGAGATAATTTATCCCGTGTTGCGAATTTACATGTCTCTTTTTGTTGGAGTGTATCATAGTTGAAAGGATTATATTCCCCATGAACCTTATAAATAACTCCTTGGTGAGTGAATTTGACACATTGACACATGGAAGAATTGATGGTGCACATGCAATGAGTCCAAGGCCACCCTAAGAGAATATTATAAGATAGAGGAAAGTGTAAGACCATGAATTTGAAGGAGATATTCCTAGGAGAGACAAAGTGATGAGTAACCAAATACAACCCATAGGAGGCATCTTTTAGAAATCCTACCCTTTTAAAATAATGTGTGTATATTTCTAGTTATATGAAATAACCAAGATCCTTAATGAAGTATAATAAGGCCACAAATGTGCCAAATCATTTTTCAATGAGAGAACACTCGAATATAGTGTAACCAATATGAATTGAAATGAAAATAGGTGGATCATTTTTGTGGAAAAATAATTCATCGAGATCATATAGGCTATAGGAAAATGAATCAAAGTGTGATCATCTATTGTAAGGTTTGTATGAATGTATACTTCCTTGCATTGTCGATAGATGATTTCTTCGAGCCATATAATGTGGGAATCTACCCAAAAGAGGGAGGAAAGATAATGTTCAAGTTAAACAATGATTTCATGAGACACTCATAGCAGTGAGGCAACATACACATGAGTTCTAAGCAGGGAAATTTTCCAAGAAGCTGGGAAAATGATTCAATATTATCCCACTCATCATGACTTAGTTGTGTAGTAGAATGGGAGTTTTGGGAGTCCTCAGAAACAAAGATAGAAGAATAAAATGTCATCAGAGAGACTTCTAAAATGTTTTTTTTCTCAACCTTTATTCCATCTGCCATGATTTTTTTTTCACAAGCTTTGATGGTGTATGTTGCTAGAAAAATAGATATAGACACCATTAGTCTTGTAGAAGATTTTTCACAGGGGCCGATGGCATCTAGAGGAGAAAAAAATTTCTTTGGGAGGATTGGTTTTGAGGTGTAGAGGGATATAGAACCCTATGAGTTTGAGGCTCGAATGGTTTGGGATATTTAGGTTCTACATATGTTATGACATGTTTTACATCATTAGTTTGAACAATATTTTAAGGAATATAATCCATGTCGACTACATTAGTTATAGTATGTTTTTGTTTTTAGAATTTTTAACAATATTATGATTAGCCATAGGATTAAAGAAGATTTGTATCTTCTCATTAGCCTCATTGATAGATTCGTGATGATAATTTTTTGATTCACATCATGGGATTTGACTGCTTTTGTCAACCACTCCTGAGTAATGGTATTGTTGTTAAACGAGGGACCTAGGAAAATGTTGATGTGATCTATTTGGAGTGCACAATAGTTTTCATGGGAGACCCAAATTAACATGCCATTGAGGAGCAAGTTGAGAAGGATATAAGATCATGGTAAATGGATTAGGTAAGAGACGTTTCAAATCTTCCTTACTCAATGGTTGATGATAGTTATGCTGACTTTTACTAGTGTTAGTGTGTTGCCAATGTTAAAAATAGTCCTGATTCAAAGAAGAAACAATAGAAAGAGTATCGAGACTATCGTCTATCACATCCTTATTCTTATGATGTTGGAGGATTTGAAATTCTTTATAAGTTTTTTTCTTAGGAGGATATTTCTCAAACTCCATCATGAGATAATCCTTCCTTTTATATTATTAAAAGGATTCTTCTAGAGAGGTGGAGAAAATGACCTCACTTTGTATTGAAGGAAAGGTTCATGAGGTTTCAATAAAATATGGAAGAGGCTATCATTAGGAATGTTATGTTCTTCTTATGTAGATAGGGTATTATAATGCTTGATAAAATATTATATTGATTCATTTTCATTTTGTTGGAAGTTAATGAAAGAATTTATATTGTTATCATGTAGATTGTGACATTAAAATTCATTTACCAAGGTTGTCACCAAGGACTCTAGCTCAACTATAAAATTACGGGGTAACGTATGGTATGAATTCAAAGTATCTTTGGTAATATTATTAGTTATGAGTTTGGTTACAACATATGAATTAGTTTTGATCCATTCCTTGTAAAGGTTACCAAAGGCCTTGATGTGAAGGGTGGGATCAATGGACCCATCATAGGAGATAGAAGGAGAAATTCCACCAATATCCATACTAGCAATGTAAGGTGCTAGAGGATCTTGTTGGACTACTCTTAAGAATTTGTTTTGGTTAGGTCTTTGGTGATGGGAACTCTGTTAGGCCTATTTTCCAAAGGAGGGGGTGGTACCCTAATATCCCATTCAGAGGGCGGTTGAATAATTGATCCATGCTAGCTTGCATTTGAAGGAATTGAGACATAGTAGAATATTTTTGTTTACTCATCTTATCAATAAGTTGGAGAATGAGATTGGTAGGGTCATTATTAGAAATATTTTCAAATGAACCTACTTCAATAAATTTCCCCTTTTCTACCCTATTCTCAAGTTTTTTAGAGAAAAATTCAAGAAGAAATTTTCCAAGCATTTCTTATTATTCATCCTTGTATTGGGGAAATTGAGTGAGTAATTTCTAAATATCATGAGGATGATCAAAGGTATTTTTATTTTTATTCTCTTCTTCATCATCCTCAAGTGGGACATTGTAGCTAGTAGAAGAATTATTTAAAGGTGCTCCTACGATTTAAAAAATCCATGTAAAATGGAAATTCAACTTAAGATAAAAAGCTTTATGTAATGTGTGCTCAACGAATCAGATGAACCCAAGCCAAAATAATCTATGATGGAGTGATGATATAACTTAAAACATGTTTTGAGATGGATATTACAAACATAATAGGCTATGTAGAAAATTTTACACACGGGATGATGACATGTGGAGTAAAATTTGGAAGAAAACAAGGGATCAACCATATAAGTAGGTTTAAAAACTAGAGTATGATAAAAAAACAAGATCGCCCCTCGGCCATGGTGTCTATGGTGACTGTTTTTAATATTTTTCTAATTTTTAAAGGTTTGGAATGAGATTACAATCATAGATCGATGTTGTTAATGAGATGTGATCGATCAGATACCCGTAGGATTCACATCAGTTTCACAAAAATGTATGGTGGGACAAGAATGTATCTTAATGGCTTGCACTCCTAGGTATTCTTTTATAAGGGTATTGAGGAAACAAATAGGATATATGAATGAACCGACATATAGTGGATTGATTTTAAAGGGGTTACGACAAAAATAAGGTCATATATATAGGATAATAATCCCTATACTAGGTCAACCTAGGGTTTCCAAGGACCATAGTGAAGATAGAAGAGATTACCCTCCTAGGATATTGGTAAAATGGGGGAGATGTATATATCGATAGTGGACAAGACAAGAATGCACAATATGACTGAAATGTAAATAAGGGAAAGCTAATAAGATAATTAAATAAGAGCACTACACTCTTTAGTATCGGTGTACATATAACACTAAGATAACATAGAGAAATGGATAAAGGAAATGAAGTAATGTATGAAAATTGAAAAATATAGTTGGAGAACTTACTCCGCACTGGGGTGTTTGTTGATGTATCTATCTCTCAAAATAAGAAGCACACCAAGAGATAATTGTTATTGGGTGGAGAAGGGGAACACTATTGCTATCCTAGACTCACTATAGATGACTTAGTAGTGCAAGTAATCTAACAAGGAAAAAGAGAGTCCAATATTATCCAAGTCAAGTGCAAGATAAAAAAGGGCTAAGAAAATAGATGCAAAGTTGGGACAAAAGATTAGAGAAGATGGAATTTCCTATGATTCGGTTTTCTTCCTTCATGAATTTCAAAGTGTGTTAGGTATATATAAGATGACATCACCCTAGGCCCATGTCGTTGGCTGGGAAAAACATAACACCAACAACATTGTGCATGAGAGATGACGTCATCTATAGATTTCATGTGTCATGTAAAATGAAATAGAGGTGTCATGATTCAAGAAGATGGATGAACAAAGTGAAAAATAGTGAGATACAAGTACGGTGTATGGCATGCAATGTGTATGATAGATTAAGGGATAAATATAAATAATGCAAGGAAAAATAGGGTTGGGACCACATAAAAATAATATATTTTTATATTGTCTCTAACCCATAATAACTACGTGAATAGTCATAACTTGTTCTGGAAGACCCCTTAAAGTACCCTCTCAAGAAATAGATGCATCGGTAACCCTTATCTCGCACAAAATAAATTGTTAGTAACATGTATGAAAGATGCAAAGTGAAAAATTAGGTGTATACAAGATGTTATAGCACCTTATTTCTCATTTTTACTCATTGGAAAGTATTCTCCTCCAAAAAGAATAATTTATCCTTTATTTAACTAAAAGTACAAAATCTGAAATTATGAATATTTTGAGTCACTATGATTTTCTCCACTATTTTAAACATATCCATGAGCTCTTTATTTAGTATGAGAGTCTAAAATCCTTGTTTCTTGAGCAATATCTAAAAACTTAGTATTTTTAGTTAGACTTATTGTAAGATGTCCATTTTAGTTTGGTAGTTTTGAGTTTCCCTAATGTATAAGAGGCAAGTGGAAACTCTAAGAATGAACTATTTACAAGACTTAATATTTATAGATAGTGATGCTTGGAAAGGCTTAATTTTTTTGTGAGTCTTCCTGATGTAAGTGGAATGAGAGTAGTTTCAATTTTTTTATATTTCACAAGGTTTTTTTGCTCCAATTTTGAGGTATTTCATTTGCCAAAATTCCGTAGATCGAAAAATGAGTATTAATTTGAAGAAACTTATTTTGCAATTAACAATAATGTATACCACCATTGGATACAAGGTTGGAATCATTTGAAAGGATTTTTAGTAAGAGATGGTGTTAAAAATCTCATGGAAATTAGATAAAAGGGTTTGAGAGTTATGAGAAACATTCCATTTTTAGCATATGAGGCCTCTCAAATATTTTCAACAACATAAAAACAAGAAGAGTGAGCTTGTAGAGTAAAAGAGGGATTCACAAGAACCGATGTCAAAAAGTGATGAACCATAATGAAGTTTCACTCCAATGGTAATGTCAAGGAAACACAATACGCAAGATTCAAACAATAGAAAGAAGATTGCAAGTAAGAAGAATGGGTCTCGCTCATTCTCATAGATCAAAAATAGGAAGTACAAATAGGGGTGTTGTGTAACCCCATGCCTAAACATGGAGAGAACCTCAATGATGCCACCGACGCATATGACATTGATCGACACATATGACGCCAAGAGAAGAGGAGTTATAATTCCAAATAAGGAATGTAACTCCTATGACGTATTGACACAAATGACAATGTCAGATTCTATGATAGAATCTGACACATTTCATTTGACTTCCTAAGACCTATGACTCTTGCAAGGTGAGATGACTCACCTAGGTGATGTGGACGATGACTGGACATTCACACACACCAACACCCCCCTTCATCGAAGCCGAGGAAGAGGTCAAGGTAAGCTAGAACAGAAAAAGAAGACTCCCCTAGATAACTAAGAAAGATGTGTCAATGGGCCCCGAAACTAAAGGCCTGATAAGGTGCCCATGTATAAACAACATCTTTCTGGAAAGAAGAAGAGGAGAAGGAGGACTATATAGCTCGAAGAAGATGGGTGGCTACAACAAACCTCACCCCAAGAAGAGACCGCAAGTGAAGAAACTTCACCTCAGTGAAGGGCTTGGTGAAAATGTCTGCAACCTGATCAGTTGTCTGAACATACTATATGTCGATGATGTTTTCATGTATCAGCTCCTATATGAAGTGCATATGAATCTCAATGTGCTTCATCCGCTGATGCTGAATTGGATTTCTACAAATTGAGATAGTGCTCATGTTGTCATAGTAGATAATGGTAGGCCACCAAAAGTGGATGCCAAACTCTGTCATGATACCCTATAACCAAACAACTTCTATGGTAGTGTTAATTGCTCCTCTGTATTCTACTTCTGTCAATGATATGGAAATGGCATTCTATTTCTTGTTGGACCAACTGACAGGACCTGAACCAAGAGTGAAACTATAGCCTGAGGTAGACTTATGATCTAGATCATCGGCCCAATCTGAGTCTATAAATCCAACCAAGTCAATCTCAGTCCCTCCTAAGTAATGAATACCATCTGTGTGAGTGCCACGAACATAGTGAAGGATCCACTTTGCTACTTTTAAGTGCAGCTCATGAGGCTCTTGCATAAATTTGGACATGATCCCAATGACATATGATAGATCTGGCCGAGTGTGAGTAAGGTAGATCAAGCTTCCCACCAACTATCAATAAAGGGTACCATCAACCAAGGGGGAAGAGAAATCAGAAACCAACTTAATCCTAGAAAGAAAAGGAGTAGGTGAGGACTTGCAGTCAGACATGTGAAATTGAGCAAGCAAATCAAGAGAGTACTTAGGCTGCGAGATCATAATTCCCGAGTCAGATTGTGAAATCTGGATCCCAAGAAAGTAATGAAGCAATCCTAAGTTAGACATGGAGAACTTGTTGGCCAAGGAGATCTTCACAGAATCAATGATAGAGGAAGAGCTACTTGTGATCAACAAGTCATCAACATAGAGAACAAGAATAAGCATGGATTCATCTTGTCACAGAATATACACATTTGGGTCAGAGTGACACCGAGTGAACCCTGATGCAAGTAAAAAGGAGTCCATCTTGGCATACCAAGCTCGAGGGGCTTGTTTAAGGCCGTAAAGAGACTTCTTTAATTTACAAACGAGGGATGGATCATGGACATAACCCAAAGGTTGTTCCATATAGATCTCCTCCTCTAGGTCCCCATGAAGGAAGGCACTATTAACATCCATCTAGTGGACTTCCTATCTGTTAGCAGTAGCGATGGCAAGGGTCAGTCGAATGGAAGTCATCTTCATAACCAGAGAAAAGGTTTACGAGTAATCAACCCCAACTACCTGGGAGAAACCCTTAGTTACAAGTCACGCTTTATACTTCTTGAATTCTCCATTAGCTCCATACTTTGTTCGATATACCCACCTACACTGAATGATTTTTCTTCTTTTTAGAAGAAGGGTAAGATCCCAAGTGTCATTCTTTATGAGTGAAATATACTCCTCATCCATGGCAGAATCTCACTTAGGAATCCCAGAAGCTTCCTGGAAAGATGGTGGATCAGAAGTAGAGGTGAAGAAGGAGTGAGGTCCAGTGAAGTTTGAGCGAGTACGTCTCTCATCCAAAGGATCTCCAACTAAATCTCCAGCACTCTGTAAATTTTTCCTAGCCCAAAGAGGTCCCGAAGGCTCAGGCTCAGAGTCAGAATATTATTCACTTGAGTGAGAAGGGACATAGTCCTCATCATCACTACTATCAGAATCAAAAGACTCAGAAGTTTGAGGATCGGGAGGAGTAGGGAGAGGTTGAACTCACTCAACAACATCATCATCTGAAGAGTCAGAATCTGAATCAGTGGGAAAAAGGACCTCAGTGGAAGTTGAAGTCAAGGATGACTCATCAAAATTCACACTCCTCTCAATATAAAGCTCATGGGTGGTAGGGTTCAATAATTGATATCCCTTCATGCCATCAGGATACGTGACAAAGATACAAGGTTTGGATTGTGGATCCAATACCTTGCGTTTCTTTTGGGAATTCAAGCCATAGCCTTGGATCGATGACTTGAAAGTGCTCTACATTAGGCTTGTGTCCAAACCAGGATTCAAAGGGTGTCATCCCTCTTACTACCTTGTGTGGAACATGGTTCTGAATATAACAAGCACAATTCATTGCTTCAGCCCAATACTATGGAGGAAGAGATTTTGAGTGAACCATACAAGTAGCCATCTCCTTTAAAGTTTGGTTCTTTCTTTCTATAACTCCATTTTGGGAAGGGCTATAAGCAACTGTACACTACAAAGCAATCCCCTCAGAAGTGTAGAAATCCTCAAACCTATTTCTCACATACTTGCCTCCATTTTTGGTTCGAAGAACCTTGATAGACCATTCCGCTTGTTTCCCAGCAAGAGCCTTAAAGTTTTGAAAAATCTCAAAACTTGGACTTAATCTTAAGAAAATATACCCAAGTATAACATGAAAATTCATCAATGAAGGTTAGTATATATAGAGCTCTAGTAAAAGAAGGAGACGGAAAAGGGCCAGAAATGTCACTATGAACAAGATCCAAGGGACGAGTAGCTCTCTAGGATTTTCCCTTGTCAAAGCTTTTTTCAGGGTGCTTTCTAAGGGTACAACCCTCACAAAGACCCTTAGAAAACTTAACTTGGGGTAACCCATTGACCATTTTGTTTTGGCTCAATTGTTCAAGGTAACGATAATTTAGATGCCAAAATGCTAATGCCATAACTTGCTAACCTCATTTTCATGAGTGAGCAAGGCATTGGGTGTCGAATCAGAAGAGAAGTGGGAAAAGGTATACAACCATGAATGGTGATCTACCTTTCCCTCAGCCACAATGCAGTCAAAGTTAAGCTCACGAATAATCACCGAGTTAGGACCAAATTCCACTTGCATTCCTTTACCAAGGTGGGTGATTTGGTAAACCAATAGGAGATTACTAGAGAGATTGGGAACACTCAACACTTGCTTAAATGTTCCACCTTCTATCTCTACCAATCCACTACCAGAAACTGACACATGAGTGTCATCACCCAACGTGATTTGGGACATGCCACATGGCTCAATGCTATAGAATTCAACCTCTGAAGAAGCCATGTGGTGCGAGGCATCGAAATCGATAATCCAAGTTGATGATGGAGCTGATCTAGCTACGAGGGCCTTACCTCTCTTCTTTTCATTTTTAGTCTCCTTTGTATTAGAAGACTTTCCTTTCTGAGCATTTTGTTTAATGGATTCAGGAACACTTATTTTATTATTCTCAAGTAAATGAGTTAAGTGATCAATTTGTTTCCAAAAACAATGTTGCTCATCATGGCCAGAATTCTTACAATAGGAGCATTTATACTTTTCCTTCTTCGCTTTAGGCTCAGAAGTCGAAGTATGAGTGATGGGCTTAACTGGGGGTTGGTTGGTCTTGGTTTCTTTCTTAGGTTGGTCCTTAGTTTCTTTCTTCTTTTCATTTTTCTATCCCTTATTCGCGGAAGGGCATGTGACTTGGATTTTAGAGTCCCCATTTGAATGAGTTTGTCTTGTTCTTGAATGAGTTGGGATGAAAAACTATCAAAGGAGGGCATAGTCCAAGTACTACCCAAGGTGGCTTTCATGGCATGAAAATTTGAAACGAAAATAGAGTATTCAGGACCTAACTTAGAAAGAATCGACAAGATCAATTGAGAGTCTTTCTTATCCACTTTACATTCCTTTAGAAGCATTCTAGTGTGGACAAAATTTGAGAAGAAGGCCTGTAGGTTTTCAAAGTCACTAGGATTTAACCCTAGTAGTTCGTTCTCCAACTCATGCACTCTCATGTCATCTTGCTTCCCAAACATATCATCAAGCATTTTCCACACTTGATCGGGTGTTGAGGAAGTTTCGATGTGGAAGAGCAAGTCGGGAGAGACAGACATACAGATAAGACCTAAGGCTTCATCACAATGGTTGAACCATTTAGATTTTTCGGGTTCATCAGTAGGTTTGGTCTCTAACCCCATGGTAACTCGGTATAACCCTTTACTTTGCAAAACCAATATAATTTTAGATTTCCATTCAAAGAAATTAAAAGGTGTGAGCACTGGTACTTTAGAGATATCCATAATGAAGAGATAGAACCAAGGAATGCAGAAGGAAGGAGAGAGAAAAGAAACAACCACCCCAGAACAAAATTACACCCCCTCGAGTTTGGCACTTTATAATTCAGTGTGTTGATTACAACCAGATGTGACTGTGTTCCGAGAACTAGTTTGTCACTCACCTTGCAATTAGCGTAATAACGCGTAATGGTGGAGACAACAATCAAGGTTCATAGGGCGCAACAGATCGACACTGCAAGCAAGCACAGAAAGAGAGAAGCAAGAGGGGGAAGAAAGAGCTTTGTGAGAAATAGTGTCTCATGTCACACGAAAGAATCCCTTTGTCGTAAGACTGTGGTGGATGCGCTCACAAGTCCACGAAAAAAGGAATAAAACAAATCTCAAGAAAAAATGAGCTGAATTAAGCAATACAAAGACCCCCATAATGCGGGACTTTATAAAATTAGTGCATTTACAAAGCTAATGATCCCATCATCTAGAGTCTGAAGAAACATGCAACTTTGACTAAAGAAGTGCTCAAAACTGAGCAACGAGTCAAAAGTTATAGCAAAAACCAATTCCCGCAACTAATGAGAAAAAGCTAATATGCCTACAAACAGATTAAAAAAGCACCCTAAATGCATGCAAAAGGTGTCATATGTATGCCCGTTGGAAAATTCAATAAACACTGAAGAATTGGTTTGATACCATGAAATAGGGTTTAAAACCCCAGCGAGGATCACGAGGGACGCGTGCACATCAACGGACGTGCAAACGCGGTGTGAAGAGATCTTAGGAGGAGTGAGCATCAACCGAATGTGCATGCAAAGATTCAACAAATGGACAAAACCTAGTTAAGCCATAAAACTCTCCTCTATGTCATAGATCAAAAGATGTGTACATATAGGAGCTACTGAGTAACCCCCATTCCTACAATCATGACAACTCGAGTAGAGAGGGGGAGTTACATTCCCAGAATAGAAGTGTAACTCCCAATGATGCACTAACGCAATGACGTGTTGATGCACTGATGCACTGACACGTAAGAGAATCTCATAATGACCCCTAAATGACACATGGACCTACGATCTCACCTAAGTGAGATGACTCACCAAATGATGTGGAAAATAAACACACCAACACCCCCCTTCATTGTAACTTAGGATGAGGCGGCAAGTCAAAAATGAGAAATGGGTCCCGACACAAAGCCTGATGAGGTACCCATGTACAAGAAATAATATCCCAAGTAGTGAAGG
This sequence comes from Taxus wallichiana var. yunnanensis, assembly GCA_018340775.1. Lineage (NCBI taxonomy): Eukaryota > Viridiplantae > Streptophyta > Pinopsida > Cupressales > Taxaceae > Taxus > Taxus wallichiana. The sequence goes on from CM031239.1 coordinate 846,295,527, forward strand.
AAAACCTAGTGGGAAAAACATCCACCACAAGAGAAAAACACACTCTCTAATCTAAGAAAGATGGCAAATATGGGTCCAGGCCATAGATGAGCCTGAAAGGGTACCCATGTACAAAGAGGCAATCTCTCATAAAGAAGGAGAAGAGAGAAGAAGAGGGAGATGAGAGGAATGCAGAAGATGCCATGGATGGATTTGAACTCGTAGCTCTAAGAAGTCTCCCAGAAGAATGTCGATGATGAGATCCTCTACCTCTAGACTAAAGAAGAGCCACCTGTAACGAACTATGTGCCTGCCCTTAGGAAGGAAAGAAATGGAAAGCTAAAAGTCTGCCCACTCCACAAAGGAAACCGAAGGAAGTAGCATGAAGAAATCTAAGTTTGTTCCACAAAAGTGTGATATAGGTCTAGCAAGTGAGTCCAAAGCAATCGAAGGTAATGTCATGAGTGTAAAACTATCAAAGTATGAAGGGTGAACACCTGTAGCGAGGATGTCCAACTCGATGTGAAGGAAACAAAACATCTTCCACAACGTAAAAGGGATCCACAAGAAGGAGTCAATCGGTGAAGGTCTCAGGAAAAGTGGAAGTGGTAAGAGTCCCAAAGGGGCACTCCCAACAACGGAGATGATGAACTCATCCGAAATACACCGTAGATGCATGAGGGACCTATAGTGCATCACAAGTAGAATCTACAAAAATATGACTAAGGTTAGGTAGATAGTCATCCCAATGAGGGGGCTAAACAAATAGAAGAGCGATGTCAGATAGGTATGAGTCATCTAATGAAGCTAGAGGAGTGAAAGGGGCCCCACACACTAAAAGTGGAAAGGAGGCTGGTGTAATGATGGTGTGAGACCGAGTATGAGGCGCTCGATATCGATGAGATGGGGGATGTGTCAACACTCTCACGGAATAGTGAGAGAAAGAGGAGAAGAGTCCTCTGTAGCACTCTCAACATCGAAGCCGGGTGCACAATCCTCATCATCGGGGAAGTAGAACCAAGTGAGCCTATGTCGGTGGGACTGTCATCACATGAATAAAAGGAGGAGATGACTAAATCAGTAGCAGCAACAATGACTACAGTATGTGAAGGGTCTCCATAGATGGACTGAATAATGCTCCAGACACAATGGGGTGGATCTAAGTCTACCACATGAAACTAGAGAGATATAGAGACATGCATCATCATGTGACCAAAGACATGGTCACAAGTGTTAAGAAAGTCCTCTAGATGACGATGATCGGTGGAGTGCGGAACCGGCCTAAACAAGAAGGGTGAAAGACCCTCGTGAGAGAAGTAACATTCCATGGAAGCATGCCAAGATGAATAGTTCCCTCTCCCGGTGAGATGTGGTGGAGGCAGCAAGGTGATCCTACGATGCTCGTGTCTTGAAAGAGTAATCTCTATGATGAAAAAATGCAAGATGCAAGGTGCACACGAAAGAAAGACGTTTGACTCGGCCGATAATGCATCTGCGTGCAAAAACCCAAGAGTACAAGCAACCCCCCTAGAATACGGAACTTTATAAAAGTAGTTCATTTACAAAATTGGCAATACCATCATGTAAAGTGTGAAAAATCATGTAACTTTGACCAAATAAGTGCTAAAAATGAGTAGCGATTCAAAAGTTATGACAATATTAAGATTCCCGCAATGATTAAAAAGTGCCCGAAATGGGTGCAAAGGGTGTCGTGTGACTACTCGTTGGAATCATCATAGAATTTTAGATAGGGTTTGTTTTGACTATGAGGGGAGTTAACCTCCTTCCAACCCCAGACCTCATCCTCCGTCTTCGACAAGCGTAGGAAGGTATTAAATACAAGCAAAATCAGCAGCCCAAAATCAATTACATGCAATGAGTAATGTTTTTATCCACAAAACATCAAAAAATGGATTGTTTTAACTTGTAAACAATATCTAAAATAGAGAGGATGGGTCCCACATTGAGGTTCTAGGTGGAGAGCAGAAATTTTGCTAGCAAAAAGTGTTGAACATATTGTTTTTAAGAGTCAATGATCAAAAACAAAAAAATTGCCGTGACCAAGTGAATTTAACCATTGAAGTGAGCCAGGTGTGGACTGTCACCACGTCTCAAACAGCCACCACATGTTGAGAAAAGTAGAAAATGGTTATAGCAAGGCTGGAGCTGAAATGGTTGGACCAAGATCTTTGAAACGGCTAGAGTTGTGCGTTGTTGGGTGGTGGAAGTTGCAAGAGCAAACGTTGGAGTCAAAAATGTTTTCTTATCCAAAAAAATGTAGGAGGTGTTGGGACAAATGCCCAAGGTAACAACAATGTGCAAGCTCGAGCAGAGGAAAAAATGGCTAAGCAGAAAGCTTAAGATCCACGTGTGGGAGGTGCGTGCCAGTGGAGACGTGCGGAGGTACGTGGAGGTCACCTGGAGGTGAGGAATGATTGAGGAAGATCCCAAATGTAGGAAAAATGTTGAACAAAGGAAGCACAAGCTGAAACACAGGAGGAAACCATGATTGAGACCAATATGGAAGCTCCGAGCATTGGAAGTGTTGAAACCAGTAGTTAAAAAAACAACAGCATTGGAAATAATCTTTGTAGCATGAGCAAACAGATCACGCCAAATTCCTACGGGAAAAACCATGAACAACACCATAATGCAGGTCGAGCGAGCCACAAATTGAGCAGGCTATAGAGTGAGTGGTCAGCTGCCAAGAGGAGGAATGCCCACCATTGAGACTCAGTAAAACCAGCACGTGAAAAACTCATATTTGAAACTATAAAACGCCCAAAACTGTAACCAGAGACTCTGAAGCACCTCAAAACTACATGCAAGGCAGAAAAAAACCACAAACACCCAAAAATAAACCATGAACAACCTGAATGGAGGTATAAATGCCCTGAAATTAGTGCAAGTAGAGCATGGTTGGAATCACCATTACGACACATGTAACGAAATTTGAATATCACACCAGAAGCTAGAAAACATGCACAGAAATGTGGATGAGTGCATGAATCCACATGATCCACTCGATACCATGAAAGAGGGATTTTCCAAAACCGATGTTGAAAAGTGATGCACCACAATGAAGTTGCACTCTGATGGTAACATCAAGCCAACACAATACACAAGATTCAAAACAATGGAAAGAAGATTGCAAGTAAGAAGAATGGGTCTACTCATTCTCATAGATCAAAAAATAGGAAGTACAAATAGGGGTGCTATGTAACCCCTATGCCTAAACATGGAGAGAACCTCAATGACACCACTGATGCATATGACATTGACTGACGCATATGACGCCACTAGAAGAGGATTTACAATTCCAAATAAGGAATGTAACTCCTATGACGCATTGACGCAAATGACAATGTCAAATTCTATGATAGAATATGACACTTGTCATTTGACTTCCTAAGACCTATGACTCTCGCAAGGCAAGATGACTCACCTAGGTGATGTGGACAATGACTGGACAGTCACACACACCAACATAGAGAAATAATGAAGCTTTAAAACACAAAAAATGTATGTATTTGAATATGGATATTTTTTTCTCATTTGCACACCTTAACTAATTTTTGACTCAAGAAAAATTAAACAAAGTTTAATTAGGGTTGATGTGGAGTTTTACCCTAAAAAGGGAGAAAAAGGGGATACTCCATGCTCTAAAATGTGCCACAAGTCATCATATCATGAGGAGGGGCTAATGAATTAAGTGAGTTTGAAATTTTGAAGATTACGAGGTGCAAAAGTGATGAGATGCAAGTTTCTTGGAGTTTAGACACAAATTCACGCACTTTGGGTAATTATCTAGTCCTAGTTACATACTACTATTCATGTGAATCTTAAGTAAAAAAATTACTAATTAACCTATCTTTGGACACCTTTGTTTGATTTATCTTGTTACTTCCAAAGTATGGCACCCTTACTTTCTCGGTTTGTCTTTATACTCTTTTGTATTTTCCATCTTGAAACTAGCACTTAGTCAAGACACGGTGCAAGGCGCCCTTGTCCCCTCTAGGTGCTCTTGTCCCATTTATACTTTACTCTCACTTTTTGGGTCCTTTTTATCCGTTTTAGCATCTTATATTTTTTTAGTTGACCTTTTTGGGGTTAATTACAAAATTCAAATAATGGAATCATATAAATATAGAGCTATGTGATCATAATAAAGGACCAAACACTAAACACTATCTACTACCACCTAAGGTTACATCCATCAATGTATCTAAGAGCTCCATTGCATCCATCTAAATCCATCACAAGGGACACAAGGGATGGTTTTATCCATCACAATCTATAGGAGGTAAGTTGATTTTATTCCATGCAGACATTTACTACATTCTACATCTATCTACTTACTCTCTATTCTAAGTGCAACACTCATAAGAGAAACCTAGGGCTAAATTCTGCACACACACATAATCGCATTGGGTCTTTTATGTAGTGTAGGGATAAGTATTAATTCCATCATTTTGGAAGCCAAGTACATTATGACCCCTCATTTTGCATCTTTCTTTTGTAGGATTTTATGTTTATTTGAGGGTTTTGTAGGTCCATTCTTTATTACAGGTTTCAACTGACGTCGATGATCATTGTTTGAATCTATAGAGACAAAATAAAAACATCAATGAACATATTATGACCTTAAGAATTCACGTTTTTGATCATTTACGCAAACTTACATGCCCGAAAAAAAAGGCCTAGGGTGCCCACTATGCCCTATCCCTCTCTAGGATCACTAGTCTAGCCAAATCCTCTATATCCGCAATTGTATGAGCTCGTGTGTGACAATCAATGCTTCTTGTTTCTCTATTTTCTAGATCTATGTAAATTTCATAACTCTGCAAATTAGTTAAGGCTCTCAACCCTCTCTTTCCAATTAGGGTTTCGGTAATTATTTCTTAGATTTAGTTCAATACTTCTTTATTTATTTATTACAATCTTGCATTCGTATTAGGCTCTCATTTTCCATTTTAGCTTAATCGGAGAAAGCGAATCATGGAGGATCACACTTTTGTGTCCCCCATTTCCCTTTGCACCTTAGGGATAATCCAATCGGATTCTTACTAATGCACCATGGAACCTTGGGAACATGAGGAAGGGGCCGATGAACTTGAAGTAGTGCATGGACCTTTTAACACTTATAACACTTGAAGTTGATTGTTTTAAGTGATGAAGGATTGAAAATTGAAGGGGAATAATTTTTTTACTCCATGTCTATTTCATGTGGGGAAAAACCAATGGGACACAACCTACTTAAAATTTCACCTAGTGGGTCTTTCTCATGAGAAAGTGCTCTATTTTTGCATTATGCTCACCTAACCACTCAAGTCACCTGTTTTAAGTGATTAAAACACAAAAACATAGGGGGGAGTTTGATGTTATGTCCTAATTATCCCTGTATACCTCAAGGATAATCCAATAGAGCATCAATGGTGAAAACGTGTGCTCCAACCTTTTAAAATGTTAATGTCACCCACCAAGTGCATTTTAGGACATCGATAGTGCTTTTTCTACTCGGGAGAATGGAATGGTGTTTTGATGTCAAACCTTATATTATTGTGACTTAAAATCACTGTTAATGCCATCCCATCCATTTTTAGGATTTATTTTTCTCAAAATTTTAAATTTGGCACAATTCACCCTTTTTACATGAAGGAGTAGAAGTATTGACTCGAGCTATCAAAAAAATATTGAAGACTTAGTAATAAATATATGTTTCCATAATGTGGAATATTTTAATACCTTTAAATAAAGTATTTAATGAGCTTATAAATCCTTCCATAACCGCTAGAATCATCAAGACAAGTTAGTTTTCACAATTGGAGGCTTCATTCGCTGTGTCTAAAATGACCCAATATTTCTTACTTGGTTCTATACATCAATGTATTCAACAATTTTCCATAAAAATCATTGGAAAACTTAATTTCTCTCCTATAAAACTCTCAAATGGCTTGATTCTTCCCTGTCAACTTCCATAGGGTGTTTAACAATTGCAAAATAGCCAAAAAGACCCTTTTTAGGCCTCTAAAGATAGTTATTTGTCCTTAAAACTCAATGACATATTCAATCACCTAAATAATATATAATTTAACATTAAAAACTTAAAATATTATTAGCACATTCATGTAAGCTATAATGTTGGTGAATTTAAGGATAGGATGGCTAGAGGAAGGGTTCACTGAAAAGAATGGGAGGGGAAAATTTCAAGTGGGGTCTTAGTTGTAATCGCCATTTTTTTCCTATTTTTCATGATAGGAATTTTAACATGATAATAATTGGCTATATCTCAATGACATTAGACCATAAGGGGTAATCAATAACCTTTGTTATCTAATGGGGTAGCAGATGGTGCCTTTTCCATTGGGCCATGGAGTCACCATACTAAAAAAATAGCAAAGTTACAAACACAACCAAGAAATAAATGAAACAAACACACGATAGAAAGGAAATTTAAATAACCAAAGTGGGAAGGAAAACAAAAAAATGTAAACCATGATATAACATGCCTAAATCACCTATGGTACATGTGGGGAAAACATACTATCACCGTAATATCTGATACTTGGTGAATGTTCACCCAAACATGGGTATCACCAAATGCCTTTGTTCCGCAAATCCATTTACCAGATCCATGAAATATGACCACTTTATTAAATTATTAAGAAATTTTGTATGATTTTTTGGTAATTGAGGGTCCACTTAGATATCTCATTGCCTTTTTCCTTCAACATCTTGTTTCCATCTACTCATTTACTCACAAATTCAATCCAATTGCTGTTTTTTATTATTGATATAGGAATGAGTATTGATAGTACAAATATTTCCATTTTTATACCAAGGATTATGTTACTTGATGGTAATTTGATATTTACTTATTTCTTACTTCATTAGCATGGTCGTTATGAGCTAGTTCTTTGAAAATGTTTTAAGAGTTTCAACACTGTCACAAGTGTCTTGGTGTTCTATGTTTACCAATTGCTCCAAAAGGTCTTCTTTCACACACAATGAATCTTTCTTGACCTATTTCTAAGTGTGATGTAATGTGTATAGTGTTTCATCATCTTGAAATGAAAATGATAAAAAAATTAGATATGAAAAATTAAAATCATCATTCCCCCATATTGTCTAGTTTGATCCTTAAAATCCATTTTTATGATGACAACATCATTTCCTTGAGTGGAGTCAATTTTGAGAGGCATAATCATGTTATTATTCATATAATTATCATTGATAAGGTATTCATATTGAATGGAATTGGCCTTGGGATAATTAATCACCATTCCATCTATCTATTCTATAATAAGCTCTTCATCTTCCCCTAATAGGAAAAAGAAAGTTTCAAATTCAAAATCATTTTCATATTCACCAAAAAATCCTTCATGTTGGATCTCGAGAAGATGAATGGAAATGTTTGGTTCAAATACTAAGGATTCATTTGATGTCACTTCTTCATCTTGATTTTTAGTAATCATCACCTTGGTATGGAATTGATTTAAGTTAATATTTTTATAACCATCATCATGAAGGAGAGAACATATATCTATAGCCTATCACGAAGTACACACTATCAAATTTTATATCCATAAAATCATGTTGATGATTTATATCTAAATCCATAACACTTTGGTATCCCTTCATCAACATTGGCATCTCAACATACCTTTAATCTTGGAATAGGATTTCCACCCTCGGGTCATCTAGTTTTTGAACCATGTAATTCATTTTCCTTAAATGAAGGACATTCTAAGTATTGCAATTCATATCAATGGTTTCATGTGACCAATCCATATGCATATCTCTTCCAACATCTTGATAGAAACTATGGCTCACCAACATATCATATGAGGATGGTATGTCCGCCATCAATATTTCCATAGTGAGATTCTTGTCATGAAAAGCGTAAATGATACTTGAGCATCCTTCACATGGACAATAAGAGTTAATTTTTTTTTACATGGAGTATTAATGGCCAATAATGGGAGTGAGAGAGAGATAAAGAGTTATATCAACCTTTGTGAGCTTTAATTTTTCATAGGCACAGAGTTAATAATATTGTTATTAAAATTATATCCATTTACCAACAAGACTAGATAGAAAGGTTTTATTTTCCCAAAAGAGGATTATATTGAAGAAAAATAAGTTTTGAGAAGAAGTGGTATGAGAAGTGGGAAGTGGTTCCTTTATGCTGGCATTTTTGGAACAAAAATTTGCAATACTTCCATTGATAAATTGGAAAAGTATATCAAATTGCTTAGGGTGAGTTTTTCAAATCCTTAGATTCAGAAATTTGAATATTGGATTTATTAACATGGTCAATGATGTCAAAAGGTGAATAATTATCGGGCACATTAGGAACTATGAAAACCTTGACAATATTAGGATTTGCATTCTTAAGATAAATAAAAGTATAATCGACTTGACAAGAGGAGATGAAAGATACTTACTCAAAGAGGAAAATGGAGTATTGACTGAGGTAGTCTCAAGATTATTCTTGGATGATCACATTGAAATGGAAATAGATCATCCTTTTTTTTTTTTATAGAGTCTTCATTTGAGGATTAAAATGTTTTTCTTGGGCAATGAGATAAGAGGAATCTTTCTCTGTTTGTGAGGAAGTGAACACTTCATACGAGTAACTACTCATATAATTCATGAAATTTGTAGAGTATTCATCTAGTGAGTATTCAAAATAAAAAATCATGGCACATCCATATTCTTCTTATTCCTCTTCTTCTTTAATTTATGATTCACCAATTTCTTCTCCTTCATCTTCACAAGTTCTGCGTATTGCATTAACGGTGGACATTCCAAGGAAATCCTTTGGGGTGATCCAACAATTTGATTTCTATTGTGATTATGATATGAGGCATTTTTAGTAATTTTCTTCTTCATTGAAGTTAGGTCATTAACCAATCTTTTTAGTAAAAAGATCGATAGTTTTGTCTCTATAACTTTAGATCTTATTATTCACTAACTAGTTTTTGATCTTACTTGACATGATATGGTTATCTTCCACTTTAATGGAAATTTCGTGAGCATTTTCTAGAGTATTTAGTTGAGATCTCCAAAATGTGAACCCAACTTTAGTAAACTGAGCATTAACAAACAAACTTTATGATTATCTGGTAGGATGAGTCGTGTAGGAATCTTGTTGATCGACTTATTTAATTTCACTACAAATTATCTTATGGGATCCTGTAGTGCTTTCTATATCTCATTGAATTGAGAAAGGAGGTAATGTGATTTTTTTGCAATATTGCATCTTACTTCAAACTTAGTTTTCATATTATCCAAATAAGTAATGGATCGATGTGATAAGTAGTAAAATCTTTTCGTAGCGGGATCTTGCAATGACTCTATGACTAATCAAATGAGAATATATTAATGTGACACTCTAGAAATGACACAGGATGTGACAAAATATTTAATGTGATCAATTGGATGTTGATTTCCATCTCCATAGAATTTGGGAAAGTTCTTTCTTGATCCTTTTGGTAATTCATGAAGTGGAGAAGCCAATTCTAATGGACTAGTGTTTTTTTCCCATGACAAAGGTGAAACCATTATTTATTATCTTTCCTATACTAATTATTTTGGAGGAATGAGGTCAAGTGGTTTTGTAACTTGTTCTTCATTTTTATATTCAAGTGGATTTTTAGGACAGCTTCTTACTACTGGATACTAGGAAGTATGAAATCAACTTGTTGTATTTCTTTGAATGCGGGATCAATAATTCCAATTTATCTCTTAGCTCGAGTATATATATTGTTTCATTTTGTAAAATATTTTCCAATATGTAAATGTAAATTTTCATCTTGGAAATGACATGTTTATAGCAACAATCAACAGTGAATTTTCAACAATAATTTCAAGATTTCAGAATTTATATTTTTATTTTATTTTCAAATATCTATTTTTTATTTTTTTTAGAAATTTTATAGGGTATAAAAGGGTAGATATTACCTTGTAGAGTAGCCAAACATTTTTGTGAAAAAAAAATTCACGCTGCAAATTATTTCTTTTCACCAACGGTCATGGGGGATAGGCCCTCCTATTTGGGTATGGGGAGGCCCCCAGTATTAAATGTAAAATAACTAAAATATGGTGTGGATGTTAGGTTTGGGATCACACATGAATAATTCACTAATTTTATGGTAGGCTTCTTTTACAATGTACAAGGGAGGAACTAGTTTGAATAGAGGTAAAGGGAAATAAGTGAAACATGGAGAGAGGGGGTTAATGTTGTGAGTAGGCACTAGAAGATTCTCACCAACAGTAAATAGAGTAGGTCCACTTTCAATTAGAATAGTTCAACCATGAAATAAATAGTAAGAATAAACATTAGAGACACAAAGTTATATGAATTCATTAATCAAAGGCACAATTTTATATCTTCGTTTTATAATATTACATTACTTGCAAAGTGGGAACGTAAAGAGAGTAGAAGAAAACATGCAAGGAGATAGAAGAAATGTAACTTTATTGCTTGCAATAGTAGTGATACAATTCCCAAAAACTAAAAAACAATCAATAATTACCCACCCTTTACAATGGATAATCCATTCCAATATATAGCTTGATTAAATTTATCCTCGTCTCCCTACGTGAACTTTTATTTCACCACTACTTGTGAATTTTCACATTCCTTGGGAATGAAGCTAAGTATTCCTATTTTTAAATAAATAATTTTACAATACAAAATTAAGTCACTTAAGTGAATAAGATTAAATAATGAAAAATACATTCCCAATGAAGAAATGGAATTTTGGAGAGAGAGGGAGGTGGAGGGAGAAGAAAGAGAAGTGAAAATATAGAGATAGGGTATCTTATGTTGATGAAGTACCTACTTCTAATTCATCTTAAGTGAATGCTCCATGAATGAAGTTTCATCCTTTTCACCTCCTGTTAATTTGGAACATTTGGATTTGAAGATGAGATGCATACACACTCTAATGCATTGAAAGAGTGTTTAGAAACATTGTTGTGACACTTGCATTGATATGTGAACATGATGATAATTTATGAATAAAAGGTTGGATTTAGAACATGGAGATAACCACCATTCTCTTATTGGATTCAAAATTCACCTCCATGAAACATATTTTTCCTTTTTGAATGGAATAAAACCTAGGATGATGTTTTCATCTAAATGTGAAACATGAAATATCATATTTTTAGCATGACAATGAACCTCAAGTGTAAAATTTTTGTTTGTAAACCCCCGAGAACTTCCTCAAATCAACTAGGATTATCGTATTCATTCAGTTTTCATTTCTATTTTCCCACCATCTCCCATGTTTTGTAAAGAGGAAAATAGGTTGATAGGATTCTTTTGAGACAATGTCTTTCAAGGAGGATCTTTTGACAGGGCTTAGGAATGGTTATTTTTATCTTTTCTAAGGTTGGTACATATTCTATGGACTTCATTTCAAGTCCTAAATTCATCAAGGAGGTGTATTAGTGAGCCTAGATCCTTTTACAAGTGATTTAGGAATATTTTAGAAATATGTTAAGGTTTAGTAGAAAGTTCAACAAAAGTGGGTTTTTGAGGCCGGAGGAGCTTACACTACGAAAAAGTGTGTGAACTTTAGGAGATGTTTTTGGGAGATCTAGAATGATTTGAAGGTCAAATAAAATATCAATGAAAATCGATTAAATTACCTACATGGTAATAATCTCATATTTTCACAACCATGCATTTCTTTCCACAACTCATTCTTTCTAGGCACAATTGTAGGTCCTAATAAAAAATGCCATTTTTAGAATGTTTAAAGATGAATCATACATTTGGAACCATCTAATCCTTCTATAAAAAAATCCAATAAAAATCATATAAATAAGTTCCCAAAAATTCATTTGGGACTGTTATCCAAAATTCACCCCCCAGAGTAAATTTTGATAACATGCATTGAATTCTCAAGCCCCAGGAAAATTGATTGATTCAGGGCAAAAAATCATGTTCCCAGGGTCCCCTCGATTTTTTTTTAACTCTCCTGTCCAGGTTGAAAAGAGAAAGTTCTGAGAAAAGGTGAAAAAGTTGCAAAAGCAAGCTTGGGCCAAAAAAATCATGAAAAATGTCTAAGTCCTAGTCCTCGCAACAGTCGGGACGTGAGGGACATCTGGGCACGAATCGGCTGAAAGGCCACCAAGCAGTCTGCAGAGAAAAGAAACATCTGGCCTGTTGGGACATGCGGGCGCGGAAAGCCGGTTCGGCCGAAGGAGAAGAAAATCGACTAAATGCTCTGGGACATTTGGGACAAGAAGACGCGAAGGACGCAAACCGATCGATTCGGCTGAAACGGGGAAATTTCACACTGGGACAGTTGGGACAAAGGGATGCATGGGATGCGGATAGCTGAAGGAGCCAAAAGCCAATCAAGCAACACCATGTCATCAGCTGAATGAGGGACAAGGAAGCCCATTTCGGGTGGATCGGAGTTTTTGTCCCAAACAGTCTTGGGACATCTAGGACAAAAAGACGCGGGAGACATGAAAGAGCCGGCAGACCCGCAGACCAACCAAATCATGACACATTTCACAAGGAGCAAAGTCCAAAAGTTCAAAGGGCGAGGTTTCAAGCACTAACTCGAGCCAATAAAAAGAGGACACGTGTCCAATGAGGAAGGAAGCTTGGAGCTTGGGGAGGAGTTAGAGAATTTGCAAGAAGTTCACCCGTGAAGCTAAAAGTAAAGGTATGCCCCGTGCCCCTGATGACCAATCAATGCATGCCACGTGTCATCCAGGGGGCCGAGTGTGGGAAAAATTCAAAACACATTTTCGCCTGTTTTGTGCCCTAAATCTTCAGATCGACATATCTTTCGATCCAAAGCTTGGATTTGCATGTTCTTTATATCAACAAAAATATTATGAAATTCTCTACATGATTTCAGGGTTAATCTTGAATTTTGGTGCAGTCTGGAGAGAGAAAATTGAGAAATGGCTCTGACACGTGTTCATGGCCAGAAGTGACATTTCAGCGACCAGATTTAATGTAGAATGGGTCGCATTCTCTTGTAATTCGGTCAAAATGACAGGGTATGGGTTTGTAAGGTCCCCCATGCCATTTTAATGCACCTACAGTCAAGAAGGAATGGGCTCTCACATTTTTGTATGCTTATGTCTCCTAGGCTCGACCCATGCAATGTAAAAGGTAGATTTGGCTCATTTCTAAAAGGGGAACATTTTTTGGGCATAGCAGACTTCTTCTTTCACCTCCAGCAAGTGATTGATGCAAGGATCAGACCTCTCCAAATATTGTAATAGTTTCTTACCTCTCTGAGGGTGTAATGCGTGTTTTTGACAAGTGAAATGATAATGTAAGCTCTGTGAATGGGTTTCACTCCTCTATTTGTATTATTTGCTTCATTTTGGATCGTAAATTATACCTTATCAGTCTGTGTATGTTTTATGTTGTGAACTTTGGTCTTTGTATATTTGTATGACAAATATGTTTCACCACTCCTTTTGGTGCATCACCATCTTTAGTTAGTTTCAATTTTTTCACTTCTACACCTGTCTCTTTGCAAGTTAGAGTAGGATTAGGATCGAACCTCTGTAGTTGTGCAAGCATTAGATCTAAATCAGAGGAGTTTGAGGAACCAACCTCTAATCTGGAGATTCCTCTCTCAGTTTCATAAGTCCCACACTTAGAGAGAGGTTTCCATGTTGTGCAATCACACTAGATGCTAGAGTGATCACCCTAGAAGCCGATCTGTATCCAAGGGTCTTTGTGAGTTCGTAACAATAGTTTTGGCATGCCGGGTGGGACCTAAAAGTCTCACTTTTATTGCAGCAAGGTTGATGTGCATTTGCTGCAATTTTCTTGCTTATAAGAGCTATTATTTGCATATCTGGCGACTCCAAGGGGAAGAATCAGCTGGTTCCAAGTGCAGGCCTGAAAACTCATGAGAAGAATCACCACAAGGTCAAGAGTTGGAGAAGAAGAAGTGCTATTTGAATACCTGCAATTATCTCCAAGAAGAAGGCAAAGAGGAAGAAGGATTCAAAGGTCTCCATCTCCACCAAACAGAACTCTCTCAACTCCTCCACCTGGTAGGCCTTTCATTCAGTCAACAAGGGTTTTAAGACCAATTAGAATGGCTCAGAACAACCCCTACGTCAACTTCATAGGCAGCAGCCCACTTGCTCTCAATGCACAACATCCAGTTCCTATTGCAGCCTTGAAGAACATTCCCTACTTCACTGGAGAAAATCAGACTACTCTAGGTGATCATGTTAAAGATATTGCTAACCTTTGTGCGATCCATGAAATCAATGAAATGCAAGTGGCTGTCAAGTTACTGGCATCTTCCTTCAAGGGTAAAGCATTGCAATGGTTTAGGAGCCTTGGAGCTGGTTCTATCACAAACTGGAATCAGCTGTGTATTGCACTTCATGAGCAATTTGGAGAGAAGGGAGACAACTTGTCTCTTTTGGAGCAGCTGACAACCATTAAGAGGGCTCCCAATGAGCAGCTGACCGATTTCAACTTCAGATTTCAAAAAACTTGGGAGAGGATTCCAGTGGCAGTCAGGCCAACAGCAGAAGGTGCTTTTCTCTATTATCTCAAAGCTCTAAATTCTGATATTTCTATGTTAATTCAGTCCATGGGAGGCATAACTATCCCTATGGCTTATAGCATTGCCATTAGGGCTGAAAATTGTTTAATCCAAGCTGGCAAACTTGCCCCTAGACCTCCCATGCCATTGTTTCCAAGTTTAGAGAGCCCAAACACCCATCAAGCACCTAATTTGGCTCCTTCTCCCACTCCTAGAAATCAGAGTTCAAATGAAGCTTCCACTTCATCTCCAAGTGCCCCAAATGAGCTTCAAGAGGTCATGAAGCAATTGCAAAACCTAGGCAATGAGCTAGTTACTCTCAAGAGGCAACAAGCCCAAGGTTTCAGACCTTCTTATCAACCCCAAGCTCAGCCTAATAGGCAGCCATACCAACCACAAAGACCACCTAATCCAGCTACAAATATGAATCAAACAAGGCCTCCTGCCAATAGACCATTCCAGCCCTATAATCCAAATGCCATATCTGCCTCTAAGGCATTAGTGCCAACACAGAACAACATTGCTCAGGAATATGATTGGTGTTTTCCATGCAATGAGCCCCATAACCAATCCATGTGCTTCAATGGTGCTTTGAATCAAGCACTGATGGTGACAACTACTGGAGTGGAGGGCGAGTGCAGTCAAGGAAAAACCAACAAGTAAAGTCCCATTTCAAATGACACCACATTGGTAAATTGGTAGGAAGAGGATTTCTGTGGCATGAACCAGGTAGTTTCCCAAGGTGTTGCAGCCAACACAAGGTCAAAAAGGAGGAATTTGGGTGAAGAGCAGCCACTAGCTCCAACCAGCCCACAACCTTCTATGACTCCAGAAATGATTGGCAAGCAAAGTCCCATTTCAAATGCACAAGGGCAGCCAAGAACAGCCCCTAGGCCAACTCAAATGCCAGCTGTTTCTGCCCACGTGCAAGGAGTAAATGTGCAAACCAAGGGACAACAGAGAGATCCTTCATCACCATTCAGTATCATTGATCAGATGAAGAAGACAAACGTCAATATATCTATGTGGGAATCCCTATCCATCCCAGGCCAAAGAGATCTGCTGCAAGCTACCATGAAGGATTGGCCAACTTCGAATCAGCAGGTTCAGATGCAAGACAAAGTGCTTACAAATGCTACCCAGCCTGAAGGAAGTCATGGAGGACAACAAGGTAAAATGTTGAAGCCCCCTCCTTTCTATGTTTCATTAATCATTGGAAATCAGCTAGTACATAATTGCATGATAGACTCCGGGGCAAGTAGCTCAGTAATGCCTAAACAGATAGCTGATCAGCTAGGGCTCCAGTATGAAATAACATCTAAAGGGGTAGTGCAGCTAGATGGGACAGCAATAGCAACAGTTGGAGTGATTAGAAATTTGAGTCTTACCTTGCACGCATGTCCAAATGTTGTTGTTTTACAAGATGTATCAATCATAGACCTTCCACCACTCTTTGCCCTTTGCTTGTCAAGGGACTTCATAGCCAAGATTGGGGGGTATTTGTCTGCTGATTGGTCACACATGCTATTCAGAACAAGATATGGAACTAAGGCCACAATCAGATCCGAACCTATTGCAAACTTCCATATTGAGCCTTACACTCCAAGTTCACCCTATCACTGATGAAGCTGACACCAAGGTTGGAAGAATTCCAGATTTGACTCTTGATGAATGGGTAAGCAAGGTGCATGCTTTTGATCCTTATCAAGAAATAGAAGAATCTGAGCTAGGAGTCTATTATTTACATGAAGAAAATCAACCTCTCCACAAAGCATCACCAAGCCGGATCATAAAGACAAGAATGAAGTATGGCAATTGTTCTTTGATGGGTCAAGGAGTAGATAAGGTGCAGGAGGAGGGGCTATGCTCATTTCACCACAAGGTATAAAGTATTACTCAGCCTTCCGTTTTCAGTTTTCTTGCTCAAACAATACAGCTGAGTATGAAGCCTTAATTCATGGATATTTGGGTAAAGAAGAAAGGCATCGAGGAATTTACAAGTATTTGGTGATAGTGAGCTAATCATAAACCAAGTCAAAGGAAAAATGCTGCCAAAAATGATCTATTGAAGAACTACAAAAATTGGGTATGGGATCTTATTGAAGATATTGAAGCTTTTAGCATCAATTCTATCCCAAGAAAAAAGAATGAAGTCTGGCTTGTGGACTTGCAACAATTAGGGCTGCGTTTGATGTTGTAGAAAGTATCAAAAGTGAGAAATCTTAGCCTCATATCAAATTGGTTGTGAGACTAGCTGTTCAGGATAACAATACAAGTTGGCAAGTCTTCGAGAATGATCAGCAAATTGTTAATTTCCTACAAGAAGAAGCTGAGTTCTCCGCTTGGGAATCAAGACAAGCTGCATCACGGTATGGTGACCAAGTGGTGCAACCGCGAAATAACAAATTACCAAAAGGCCTCATAACCTTGGAGTCAATCTTCAACCCGAATGATCAGTTTCGGAAGGAGAAAGCGAACATTCAAGTAAAGGGTGAATATTCAGAGCCTATTTTAGTGGAAGAAGGAAAAACATTGTAGATTGGCAAAGTAAGTACCTCACAAGAGAAATCTGATTTTGTTTAGCTTTTCAAGAGTTCTCGGATGTCTTTGCTTGGACTTACAAATATCTAAGAGGTTTCAATCTGAAGTTGGCACAACATACTATTGAGCTGGATCCGGAATCCAAGCCTGTCAGGCAAAAGCAAAGGCCAGTGAATCCCCATATTGAACCTCTCATGAGAAAAGAGTTAAGCAAGCTTATTGAGGCCAGTATCATCTTCCCCATCAAACACTCAAGTTGGGTTGCAAACTTGGTGCCGTGAGAAAAAAATGGAGAAATCAGGTGTGTGTTGACTTCAAAGACTTGAACAGAGCCTCCCTTAAGGACCATTACCCACTCCCTTCCATGGAGCAAATATTGCAAGTTGTAGCTAGTTCAGAAAGGTTCTCACTACTTGATGGCTACTCAGGATACAATCAGATTATGGTGAAGGGAGAAGACCAATTCGAGATAGCCTTCACAACCAAATGGGGCACATATGCTTACGGGAAAATGCCATTTGGGTTGTCCAACGTTAGTGCTACCTTTCAAAGGGCAATGGACATGGCATTCAAAGGTTTGATTAACAATGTGGTGCTGATCTACCTTGATGATATCACTATTTTTTCAAAGAATGCAACAGACCACCTCTCTCATTTGAGACAAGTCTTCATGAGGTGTAGGAGATTTGGAGTGTCTTTGAATCCTAAGAAGTGCATCTTTCTTGCACATGAAGGAAAGCTGCTTGGCCATATTGTCTCCAAAGAAGGATTAGCAATTGATCTAGAAAGAGTTGAAGCCATAAGAGCACTACCACTGCCAAGCCACAAGAAAGCCCTTCAGAGTTTCGTGGGAAGGATAAACTTTGTTCGGAGGTTTGTCCCAGATTTTGTAGCCCTTGTCAAGCCCATCACCAAAATGTTAAAGAAGAGCATGGCTTTTAAGTGGACAGCAGAAGGCAAGGAGAGTTTTGAAGCAATCAAAGAAGCTATCTCTCAAGCACCAACTCTCATCAACCCAGACTTCTCCAAGGATTTCATCCTCTATGCATTTGGAGGTGATGACACTATTTCTGCCATTCTAGTACAACAGAACAAAGATAATGATGAGCAGCCAGTTGCCTTCTTCAGCCAGAGCCTAGATGACTATGAGGTGAGGTACTCTTTTATTGAGAAGCATGTGCTTGCAGTAATCAGAAGCTTGAAGAAATTCAAGCATTTAATCTCAAACAACAAGGTCTAGTTGCTGGTCTCACATGTTGGAGTTAAGGACTTCCTCCTCAACAAGGATTTGAATGAGAAAAGGGCAGGTTGGATCACCCGTGTCATGGAATATGACATTGAGATCAAGATCACCAAGCTGGTAAGAGGGAAAGGACTGTGTGAGCAGCTGGTTTTGGGGAAGCAAAAAGAAGTATGCAACGAAGAAGAGGCTGTTTTGACAGTCCAGGACAGCCATGAGCCAAGTGGCAATCAAGAAGAAGACAATGCTTCCCCCACTCCTTGCTGGACCCAAGGCGTTATACACTTCCTAGGTACAGGCCTATGCCCCCCGGAGATGAGCAAGACCCAAAGGAGACACTTCAGGTTGCAGGCTGTTCCGTATGCCATTGTTGATGGAGTTTTGTTCAAGAAAGATGTGAATGGAGTGCTGCTGAGATGCATTAGCACAAATCAGATTCAAAGGGTGTTGGAAGAGTTTCATGGTGGACCAGCTGGTGGCCATTTTGCACCAAGAGTGACAGCTCTAAAAATCATGAAGGCTGGTTATTATTGGCCTAAAATCTTCAGTGATTGCTATGCATGGATCAAGAGGTGTAAGAATTGTGCATTCTTCACAGGAAAAGAGAGACTTGCTGCCCTCCCATTGCATCCAATCTCAGTTGACCAACCATACATGTAATGGGGTTTGGACTTCATCAGAGTCATTAATCCCATTTCAAGCCAAGGGCACAAATGGATTTTGACAGCCACAGACTACTTCACCAAATGGATAGAAGCAGTAGCACTCAAAGAGGCAAATGAGTCTAGCATCTTAGACTTTTATGAGGGAATAATGACCAGATTTGGTGTACCTACTACAATAATCTCTGATAATGCATTGGCATTCATTGGATCTAGGGTGACTGAGTGGGCTGTCAAGAATGGTATTTACCTAAGCACTTCATCGAACCATTACCCTCGGGGGTAATGGCGGGCGAGTCTACAAACAAGAACTTGTTGAGGATCATTAGGAGGAATCTTGATGAGAATCATAGGTCTTGGCATACAAAACTGAAAACAGCCTTATGGGCTGATAGGATAACTCCCAAAAGATCCACAGGTAACTCTCCATTCATGCTTGTCATGGAAGAGAGGCAATCTTGCCCATGTCACTTGAGTTGCCAACATTGGAACTCATGAAGCATTTGGAGTTGCTAGAGTTTGAGCCCATGGAGGTGAGGTATGCAGAGTTGATGGAGCTGCAAGAGATCAGAAATCAAGCATCCCAAGTAATGGAAAAGGATCAAGCTTTGATCAAGAAGACCTTTGATAGGAAGGCCAAAGATAGATCTTTTCAAGATGGAGATCTAGTGTTGAAATGGGATGTGGATAGAGCAAAACTAGGAAGGCATTCAAAATTTGATGCCATTTGGAGTGGCCCATACATGGTCACAAAGTGCAAGAATAGCAATGCTTTCCAATTTGCCTCATTGGATGGTGAAGAACTGTAGATTCCAGTCGATGGAATCTATCTCAAGCGTTGCTTTTAGAGGAAGTTCACTACCTCTGTATATATTAGATTAGATTTTCTTTCCTCCAAGTGCTTGTGCACATTGTTTTCTTTGTAGGATAGTTTTGTTTTCCCTAAGTGCTTTGGCACAACTTGCTGTCCATGGAGATGTTTTGTAGTCTTTTCTCCCATTAGGTGATACTCTAGCTTCCTCCTTACACATTCTAAGTCAGTTGGGATTCTAAACTGAATGTTTGATAACTCCATGCCTAATGGACTACTTCAGGCTACTAGTCTTTTCACCTAGCAGGTAGGTACCCCCGCTAAGTCGCCAATTGTTATCCAAAATTCACCCCCCAGAGTAAATTTTGATAACATGCATTGAATTCTCAAGCCCCAGGCAAATTGATTGATTCAGGGAAAAAAATCATGTTCCCAGGGTCCCCTCATATTTTTTTAACTCTCCTGTCTAGGTTGAAAAGAGCAAGTTCTGAGAAAAGGTGAAAAAGTTGCAAAAGCAAGCTTGGGCAGGAAAAATCATGGAAAATGTCTAAGTCCTAGTCCTCGCAATAGTCGGGATGTGAGGGACATCTGGGTGTGAATCGGCCGAAAGGCCGCTAGGTAGTCTGCAGAGCAAAGGAACATCCGGGCCATCGGGACACACAGGGCGCGGAAAGCCAAATTGGCCGAAGGAGAAGAAAATCGACTAAATGCTCTGGGACATTTGGGACAAGAAGATGCGAAGGACGCGAACCAGCTAGTTCGGCCGAAACGGGGAACTTTCACACTGGGACAGTTGGGACAAAGGGACGTGTGGGACGTGGATAGCCGAAGGAGCCGAAAGCCAATCAAGCAATGCCACGTCATCGGCCGAATGAGGGACAAGGAAGCCCATTTCGGGCGGATCGGAGGTTTTTGTCCCAAACAGTCTTGGGACATCCGGGACAAAAAGACACGGGAGACGCGAAAGAGCCGGCAGACCCGCGGACCAACCAAATCATGACACGTGTCACAAGGAGAAAAGTCCAAAAGTTCAAAGGGTGAGGTTTCAAGCACTAACTCGAGCGAATAAAAAGAGGACACGTGTCCAATGAGGAAGGAAGCTCGGCGCTTGGGGAGGAGTTAGAGAATTTGGCAAGAAGTTTTCCTAAAATCTAAAAGTAAAGGTGCGTACCCCTTGCCCCCGACGACCAATCAATACATGCCATGTGTCATCCAGTGGTGAGAGCGGAAAAAATTCAAAACGCATTTTCACTGTTTTGTGCCCTAAATCTTCAGATCAACATATCTTTCGATCCAGAGCTCAGATTTGCACGTTCTTTATATCAACGGAAAGCTTATGAAATTCTCTACATGATTTTGGGGTTAATCTTGAATTTTGGTGTAGTCTAGAGAGAGAAAATTGAGAAACGGCTCTGACGCGTGTTCATGGCCAGAAGTGACATTTCAGCGACCAGATTTAATGTAGAATGGGTCGCATTCTCCTGTAATTCGGTCAAAATGATAGGGTATGGGTTTGTAAGGTCCCCCATGCTGTTTTAATGCACCTATAGTCAAGAAGGAATGGGCTCTCACGTTTTTTGTATGCTTCTGTCTCCTAGGCTCGACCCATGCAATGTAAAAGGTAGATTTGGCTCATTTCTAAAGGGGGAACATTTTTGGGCATAGCAGACTTCTTCTTTCACCTCCAGCAAGTGATTGATGCAAGGATCAGACCTCTCCAGTTTCTTACCTCTCTGAGGGTATAATGCGTGTTTTTGACACTGAAATGATAATGCAAGCTCTGTGAATGGGTTTCAGTCCTCTGTTTGTATTATTTGCTTCATTTCAGATCCTAAATTATACCTTATCAATCTATGTATGTTTTATGTTGTGAACTTTGGTCTGTGTCTATTTGCATGACAAATATGTTTCACCACTCCTTTTGGTGCATCACCATCTTTAGTTAGTTTCAATTTTTGCACTTCTACCCCTATCTCCTTGCAAGTTAGAGTAGGATTAGGATCTGAACCTCTGTAGTTGTGCAAGCATTAGATCTAAATCAGAGGAGTTTGAGGAACCAGCCTCTAATCTGGAGATTCCTCTCTCAATTTCCATGTTGTGCAATCACACTAGATGCTAGAGTGATCACCCTAGAAGCCTGATCTGTATCCAGGGGTGTTGTGAGTTCGCAACAAAAGGACCTTTAACAATGTCATTCTCAATCCCCCTCAAAGGTACAATCTCTATCCTTCACCAAACTTTTGAGAGACACATGTCACCATGAGGCTAAGGTGTAGTTGTGGTTTCACTTCATCCCTTTCCAAAGGGAAAAAGGGGAAAAATAAAATTTCCCCCTTCCTCTCTCCTCCTCATGCTTATAAAACCCAACACTTAGCCATTTTTTTTCATTCTTCCCTCACATTGCTTTGTTTCTACCGAACTATGACAACTTTTTTCATAATTTCTTAACCCTCATTTTTTAACTTGAATTCATTCATAAATGTTCCCATGATCACAAAAATGATTAAATTTAATTAAAAATTACAATTTTATAAGAATTCAAGTTCAATTTTTCCAAATTGACTTTGTAGCCACAAACAAAAAAATTTGTATCTTACAAAATGATGTATGGATTGAGGTGTATTTTTTGTGTTGTTCATCATTTCTAAGAGCCACCACAACCCAAGTGATAGAACTGACATGCATTTTTCAGATTTTTTATGGTAAAAAAACTCAATTCATGCCCTCATTTTGTAAAAAAAAAATTCTCATTGTTGTTGAGGTCAAATCAAGCTAAAAATTTATATGTGAGATAAAGATAAAAAACCCAGATAAAAAAATTTGGTTCCATAAAAATCCAAGTTTAGGAAATCCACTTTACAAAAATATTAAGTCTCTACATGAGCACTTACTTTAAATAGTAAATTATCAGCAGAGGGAAAATTATTGAAAGGCAGCCTTCACGGGGATATACTAGTACAACAAAGAGAGGTGGTTGAAAGTAAGAAATTCAAAATGGGAAATTTTCTAAAAATAGTAAATCCTCATGCTGAGTGTTGGAAGTTGTGATTTATTCTATCTCTAGTAATCTCTCTACTTTACCATATCTTCATAGGTGTCTATGAGAGTGGAATAGTTTAAACAAGGAAATTCATCCTCCATGGGGTACCTCGAGACATCATTGTTGTCACGGTGGTGTACATGGGAAAAGAAGATCATCATAAGTAGTGACAGTTGCAAATGATAAACATCGTGCAATCCAAGAGGATATTCAAAATGTTTCAAGAGATTTAGATATCATCATCATAAATATTAAATCAAGTCAAAGGCATCTGCCCTTCCCTAGTGAGAAAGATGAGTGAGCTCAGTAAGCTATTCAAAGTGAGCCAAACTAGTTGGACTCGAGTGGGCTAGGTGAGCAAGTTGGGTTGAATCTCTCAAGATAAGAAAGATCCATCAAGAGGGAGTAATTCCTAATAAAGCATCCAAGTTTTTGAACATGTCTTCACAAAGATCTAAGTTTCCCCATGGAAATATAGAACAGATTCCACATTGAGCTCTTGAGGAAGCTCTAGTGGGAAACATTATGGTTGTATTGTGTGAACAAGTTCTCTCAAGTGTTTGTTTATATGCATGATCTCCTAAAAAGGAGTGGTAGTTGGTCATTTTGGGGGCATCATTTATTTCCTATAGTAGTCTCGTGATCAAATGCTTCTCACTTCTTCACTCCATGTGCTCAATGGGATGAAGTTATTGATTATTCAAAGGGAGGTTTCTCATGATGAAAAAGCACTAAACATTACAAGTATTCACTATATAGGAGGAGGATTTTTTCAATATGGAGTGTCATAGTTCTTCACTCAGAGTTCATGACTACATCAAGGCATTCAATTGGATCATCACAAGGAGTGGATTTCCTTCATCTCCTCCCTCCTTCCCTCTTTCTCCCTCTTCCTTCTCTCTCCTTTCTAATTATTCATTGGGCTTCATCATTGTATTTTTCCTATTCACTTAAGTGACATATTTTTAAAATTGTAAAATTATTTTCTCAAAATTATAAGAGAAATAATTAATTTTTATTTTCTAATGGAAAATGAAAATTCACAAGTGGAATATGAACATGACAAGTCGTGTGAAGGAAGACGAGAGGTCATTTCACATTGCTATAAATTTAGATGCCTTCTCCATTCGAAATGGTCGGATAATTACATCCTGAAAATTTTGTTCTTTATAGCAATAGTGGATTGTGATATGTTGTTGAGCTTTGTATCACCAATGGACATGAAATAAAATGTACATTTTCCTTTTTGTGTATTCCTATACTTCTCTTTCTTATGCACCTTGCAAGCATAGTGATCTAAAAAGATATTTGTATCTTTGATAGATTGAATCTAAGAACTTGGTGTCTGAGGTTTTTTCCATCTCACTAAATAGATTCATTGTCATTTTCTTTTATATTGAATTTTTAACTACTCTAGTTATTAGGTGTGAACTCTATAATTTCCTTACTTGTGGAAATAACCTTCCCACTCATCACTATGATTTCCTCCCTTGTACCCCATACAAGAACTTTTCCATAGGATTATTGAAGTGTCCATGTGTGATTACCAACTATTTTTTCCAACCCACAACATTTAGTTTAGGATTAAATTAGTTACATTCAATAATGGGAGCTTCACCATTCAATACAGAGGGGTGTAGCCCTGTGAATGTTGGTGGAGACACCTAATTTTCCCAAATGAAATTTTTTCTCACCACATTGTAGTGACTCTCTTGGGTAGATATTTTCTCAAGCACCTTTGAAAAGATCACTGCATAGAAAATACAAAAATTATATATTAAAAAAATTAAAAAATGATATTTCAAAGAAAAATCATTTAAGAAGGAAAATCCATTAAGGAAAAAATCCAAGTCATGTTCATTTCTGTAGAAAAATGAATAAATTTCCAAATTGGAGAAAAGTACCAATGAGTGATAGCGAAGAAAAATAAGATAGTTCTTGATAAATATAGATTGTTGATCATCCATGGTTGCAAACCAATTCTTTCATAGAGGATAATTCAAGAATGGAAAAAGGGTATCTTGATTCAAACAAACATATGTAATCAAACAAGGGAAATAAGGATAGTTACATGTGTAGACACCAAATTTGTGTCTTATGACCTCCCGTACCATGCATCTCATTTCGCAACCTAACCTCATCACCTAAACCATACACAATTATTTATTAATTACCTTACAATTAATAAATCCACATCTCCAAACCTGCCACCTCATTTCACCACCTCATCATGACCTAGTCCTAACCCTAAACTAACCTAATTAAGACCTATAACTTGGTCTACATCCACACTCATGACTAATGACTCCTCACTCGCACCCAAAACTGACCTCATAATGACTTGACCAAGCCCACAACTAATCCCTCGGGAGAAAAGGAGGGAAAATTGGCTATTTTACTAAAAATAGCCCACTTTGACTGAACCGATACCGGTTTCTATACGACCACCGTCGGTTACGTAACCGCCATCGGTTCCCTGTAAATGACCTCCCTAACCAAAAACAAAGGATCCAAAAATTCATTTGGGGAAGATCGGGAATTCATTTGGACGAGCAGAGACAAGTGAAGAAACAAGAAGAGTTGGCAGAGGAGGACATTAAGCCCAAGACTGCAACTGAGTAACCAGAGCCCTGTGACACTCATCCAAACATTGGGAGGGAAGATAACTCATCTTCTGATTGTCAGATCATCCTACCTGAGTTTTGTCTTTGTCATCATAGTCCTTGGACCTGCATCCTCATCAATAACCAGTAAGTAGTATCTTGTATGTCCTTTTAATAACATTTCTTGAACTTCTGAATCACAGCCATTATAAGTCTATTCCTAGATCTACTACCCGGTAACACACTACATCTAACTGTCATTCCTCTACCCTTACGTTACCCCAAGAACACCCTCCCCATACTCTCTGAGTCCTTTTCATCACCCCGTTACCTAACCCCACTCATTTACCAGCCTTATAAACAACACAACCACCCTACAACCAACCTTCACCAAAAGCCCCTAAAACATTGCCCCTACCGATATCGGTTATCAAGAATCGTAAGTATGCGGTGACAGTGACCGGCATCGGTCACTGTGATTCAAAACCAAAAACTAGCCTTTCTTCTATTGTTTTAACGAGGCAATTAAATTGTGATTTTACAATCATTTGTGTTAATTCATATTAGTAGGGGAACTGACCACCTTCGAAAGGAAGTTTTATATTTCCTAGGCCCAAGGCGTTTCCTCGATTATTGTCTAATTAAAATCAGTAGTCTTGTATTCTTACTTATAGGTAGTCCTTCCAAGACAAAAAGGAGTTCTTCGCAGTCGATCTGATCTCTCTCTACGGTACACGCACACCCTCACAACATTCAACAGGTATTCCTCCTAGCCCTAACCCTTATCTGTTTCTCAAGAGAATAAAAGGATAGAAGCAACTCTATTCCAAGAATCTGAAACATTCTATGCGAAACATTTTGGCACGCCCGGTGGGACCCATTTTGGGTTTTTTTGATCCTTGCTTGCTTTCATATAGGGAGCATACTTGCTATTTTCTTCTCCTAGATATTCACAAGGTATTTTTTTATTTTGATAAAAGAATTTTCTTTCTTTCACATCTTTGCATTAGTGAAAGTCATCTCTTTTGCTTCATCGAATATCATTTTGATTTGGGCTTAAAACACGTGCATCACATTCTTGCTTGCTGCTTTCAATTCTAGTGAACATAGATTAAGTAACAGGTCATACACGTGGGGGTGATATCCACGGTATTGACAAGAAATTAATCTTACTTTCACTACACAACACATACCGAATCACGACATAATCAACACACATGACTCAAACATCCCCCTTTTCCACGCAGTATTCCTCCACCTGATTGAGGTAACCTTATAAGCCAAAACAAACTTGAAATTTCCCCTAAGTCTTTTGTCTAGGATTGACATCACCTTGCGTCTAAGGAATAAGCCCACAATAATTAAAACTAATCCTAGGGTTAGTCTACGGATTTGCGTGCGCATCTTGCTTATTTTTATCTTTGTTTCTCTCGTCTATATGTCGGTGATCACTTGAGCAGTTTGATAGATGTACTAAGCATTGTTAATTATGACTTCTTACAGTTTCTTATACTAGTCCTATTACACCAACATTGGTTAATTGACCAACGGAAGCTATAGTATAACCAACATTGGTTAGCAGACCGATATCGATTCTTGTTTTACTGATCCACGACAAACCAAGAACTACCAATTTCAACATTCGGGGTTCTTTCTGTTCACGATAGATTGAATCCCTACTGTGTACTCTTGTCCATGGTTGTTATCACTCAGAAGCAATCTACCGCCATGGTTTCACATGCCTGCTCTGTGCCTTTTCCTGAATCACCCCCTTCACATTATATGGGGAACCCTACGAACACCAGTGAGGTTCCCAAAATCCCTGTAGGAGATAAGGAATTTGCCAATTTTTAGATGCTAATCCTAGCGCTGTACAATACTATTTGTCTCATGCCCCTAACCATACACCCGATGGTCAACTCCTTGTTGGCATGCCTATTAGTATAGCTGCTCATTTAGCTCCTTCTCTGCCTGATAACTCCACCTTTCCTTCTTCATCCTTAGTCCCGTCTCCCAACTCAGTAGCTTCAGGGGTTCATACGACATGATTGGCTTTCCTTTGGTTAATCTTGGGCCCCACATATCATTACCGCCAACTGCTCCTACCTCGTCTCTCTCGCCGACTGCCCCTTTCATAACTTGCTCTCTGCCACCTATCCACACGAGCTTTCCTTCTCAAGCTCCGCCCACCTTTTCATTTCCGTACACTTATCCGGTGGCTTCGACACCTTATATAGGACATCCCTATTCGGTCTCCTCAACATATTCATCCTCAATACCTTATCAACATTTAACCCCACCACTATCTAGTTGAGGCCCTTGGCCCAATCTTCCTCTGTTTACCACAACCGCACGCACCATCATCTCATCCAACTATTGATTTAATCAAACAAATGATGGATAAAATGTAAAATCTAGAGGCTTTGCTTTGGGAAGTCATAGCACTCGACATACGAGCAAGTTTGTTGGGAACCTATCCACCCTTCTTTCCCCTTTCATTCATATCCTCCTCAATGGGAATTACCAAAATTTACTCATTTTAATAGTAAGGAGGATCCTCAACAACACTTGCAATCATTTAGACATGCCTGCTATCTGATTGCTCATGACGATGCCTTACTACTCCACACCTTTCCCATGTCCTTATCAGGACCCACCTTGGAGTGGTACAGTGCTTTAACCCAACACTCAATCTTCTCTTTTAACCAACTAGCCCAATATTTCTTGGATCATTTCTCCATTAACATTGCCAAGAAAGTATCTATCACCGACCTCTATGCCATCCGACAATTTGAAGACGAATCTATCGCAGATGTCGTTGGATGATGGCGGGGCCTTATCAACCAACTTACGTATGCCTTACCTCAGGCTGAACTTATCGAACTCTTTACGTGGGCCTGCGCTAAGCACATCTCTCCTACCCTCCAAATTCAAACTTTCCGCACATTTGACGAGGCCTTTACTATGGCTCGAAAACTAGAGATTCGAGCCTTAGAGGAAGAGAAATTGTGGTTGCGCAACAAAATCCTAATTTCGAACCCAAGATTCCACCAACAAACCTAACACCACCAATCCTCACACATCGACTGCTTCGAAATCAAAAGGAGTTGTCCACGCGGTGATGGTCAAATCCCAACCACCATCTAATACCCTACCAAAAACCACCTATAAGTATAAAGCCGAGCCCATCAATTACACTCCCTTGGGAGAAACTTATGGTGTGATATTGGAAAAATTGCTTAAAGTGGGAGCTATTACCTTACCTCCTGTTAAACCTCACTCCGGGTTTGATTCCACCCGCGCTATACCTTCTTGGTACAAAGAAAATGACTTCTGTAACTTCCACCGCGTGAAGGGACATAGTCATGAAAACTGCAAGATGTTGAAAAACATAGTGTAGGAAATGGTTGATGTAGGAGATATAGCCCTCAATAATCCTAATGCCCCTGCTAACCAAAATTTGAAAATCTTCAACAAACCATTCCCGAACCACTCATCTAATAGTAATGTAAACCAAGATATCTTAGCCAAGGAGAGTGTTCATGAAATCTATACAGTTTTCGACTCTCAACCAAAAGCCTCTATTGAGAAAATTCTGAATCAGACCTCTTCACTAATGCAGGGACCCGAATCCCCTTCACCACCATCAAGACAAGACAATAGCCTTACCATTCCTTTACCCATAAAGGAATCAACCTCAGAGTTCTCTTCTCACAGATGAGCCTTCTTACACCACATCCCTGCAAGACTGTGAGCGGATGTTATCTAACTTATCTATTTCCCAAACATCTCCTTCCGTCGCTCTTGCTATAAAAGAAGAAGACTCACCCCTGTTTCTGTCGTCCTTAGGAGAGAAACCTCTCGAATCAACATCACCACATTCTTTAATCATGACGGATCCCCTCAAACATGCCCTTCTACCTATTAGTTCTTCATCGCCTAAATCTTTTTAGTGACCGGTTGACCTCTTAACACCCATCGATGCAGTGCCTCATTTACCCCCTGTATCACACCCATAGTGGACTAGGATCACAACACACCTCTCTTCCATATCAAAGTTCCAATTCACACCTGAAGATTGTCATTCCCCAGAAGATAGACGGGTTTTATGGGAACGTTTGAGTACACCATGCTCTACTCAAATGCAGATGACTGATCTCGACACCTCTACCATATACCCAAGATGTTTACAAAAGCTCAAAATGCCTGTGTCCTCATCTTCACCCCCCTCATCTCTACCATCTACTAACCTAACCAAACCTTCCCCTACGCTTGGGACTCCACCAATACCCAGTTTAACACACCCACCTAAACAGTTAGATTTATCCAAAAATAAATCCATCCATCCACCTAGGAGACAAATCCAATCTCCTCAAATCCAATCCCTACCTTTGTCACCACTAAAACCCTCGCCGTCATACCTACCTTCCATATTGGGACCTCACCCCTCCACCTTGCCTCAATACATCACACCTCCTGCATTTTCTCTAAAACAACCTACACTTTCTACACCCATACAGAGATCCTATCCACCTATCAACCCTAAACAAACTCCATCATCAAAGGATTTGTTTGCGGTCACCCCACTTTCTCCATGGTTGTTCCCCGCCACCACATTATCTAGAGCCTCACCATCTAACCAGCTAAACTTGACTTCTGTGCCGAAGAAGCCACGTTTAGTTAAAACCACTCATCAATACCCCTTGTCTCAACCACCACCCATACGAACCAACCATACCCAAACATTACCAAAACCCACCCAATCAATACCCTCATCTTCCTCTAACTTTGACCCACTCAAAGGATCTTACGCAAGATCCTTGATGTGTTGGTGGAGAATGCGACCATTTCCCTACCCCCACTTAGACCCTATGATCCATCTAAACCTCGACCTATAGGTTATGATGAGTCTAAAATCTGTGCTTATCACCGCACACCAGGGAATGATGTAGAGGGATGCAAAGCTTTGAGAGCCATCCTTCGTCAGTCACCTCGCTCTGATAGAAAGGTTAAAAAAGACAACTTACGAAGGGAGAAACCTTTAGCTTCAATCTCCTCTCCTATACCACCTGTCCCCGCTTCACCAAGATCTATCATTATTACAACCCCACCTCTCAAAGCCCATGATTTATCCCTACCATCTTCCTCCTCTCGTGTTCACGAGATCAACATGATTAGTGTTGCTACTCGAGGGCAGAAAAACAACGAGAAAGCTAAAGGAAGCACACCTGCGGCCTCTCTTTCTCCATCTGCCATCCCGATCACACCACCACCTAAAGTGGTTATTCGTGGACCTGCCTACCCCATCTCTGATGGAGTTGCCCACCGTACCATGATCAAACAGCTTCACCAATCACCTGTAAAAATGACACTGTACGATCTCATTCAAACTTCTGAATCTCATCGACACGCTCTCATTGAGATCCTTCAAGGGATAGAGGTCCTACCCAATGAAACCTTGCCCGTTGCCTCCATTTTAACACCCAATCATGTTGCTTCCCTCACCAAACAACCTACCACCCCAACCACTTTTGTCTCTCACGTGACAAGCCCCGCCGTCAATTTCTCCGAAGACGAAATTGTTGAATTTGGTGCCGAAGATCCTGACCCTGCTCTTTTCATCTCAGCTTATGTCCGGGACATTCGGGTGCATCATGTTATGATTGACGGGGCGCTAGTCTAAACATCATCTCTTCAAAAGCCTTCTAACAAATGAATATCCCTTCTAGTTGCATGTGTGCCAACCCCATCATGTTGTGGTCATTCAACAATGCTATTACTTCTACCTTAGGTACCGTGATCCTTAACATTCATGTAGGGCCACATACTTTACCCGAACTCTTCTATGTCCTTGAGGGAGAGTTCCAATACAATATGTTGTTAGGCCGCCCTTGGATCCGGGCTATGGGATGCGTTCCCTCCACCTTACATAGATGCATAAAATTTGAGTACGAGGGGAAGTCCTACACCGTAAAAGCTGATCCTCCCCCCTTCAAAACCTGCAATATGTTATATCGCCCTAATGATGTGCTTGTACCAGTCAAGACACCCATTCATCCAACCCAACCATCCACTTCAACCACACCTCTACCATCCACCTCAACCGCACCTACACCTTCAACCAATGAAACCGCCATCGCAAATACCACTTCCTTTTCCGTAGACAACATCCCAACCTCAGACCCCTTAGTAGATGTTTTTCAATGCCTTACGTTGGGGAGTATCACCTATATAATGTTAGCACTTTCCATACCCCACAGGAGTATGGACAGTTACATGTGCATCCTACCTATGACCGTCGTGTGGGGGAAGTAATCCCCTACGGACCACCTAATTGCCGCACTAACTTAACATATGGGGGTGTCGATACATCTTCTGTTACCCCTGAACCTCCTCTTGGCGTGGTTCCTTTCCAATCTGATTTTCAATATTTAACTAATCGTCGTTTCGCTCTCACCTTCCTGACGCGTTGTGCTTGGAAGGGCTTCGGTTTCAGTCTTTATGAACAAGGTTGACATATGATCATTCCCATTACCACACGCAAACACAAGGATCATTGTGGTCCTGGCTTCTCTGAACCACCTACACTGAAAACAATGCCTATCCATTGTATCTAAGAAGACAACGAAGTCACCCCTTCAGAACCATTATCACCCATTTTACCATCGTCACCCACATGAGTCGATAGACCACGAATCTATCCCTTCTAACTTTTTTCATAAATGCTATCTTCCTAGGTCCTCTCACTTATCAACGCGATAATGAGAACCCATCTTCTCTTCTCCTTACGTATCCGGACATGATTGAAGAGGATTCACCTTCAATTAATGTTGTTAAGTGCCAAGATGACGACTCCATCCTCACTTACCTTGGTGCGGATGACTCCTATATTCAACGCGCTTGCCATCGATACTCAAACCATGTTGAAGCGAGTCAACTATAGAAATCAACATCCACACCGAGGAGGATCCTCACATTGTGAAGATCGGACAATCTCTTAACGCATCGAACAAGATGCCTTGACTACCTTCCTCTCGTGCTCGTAGCAAAGCTTTTGCTGGTCCTACGCTGACATGCCAGGAATCGATCCTGACATTGCTGTCCATAACATTACCCTGAAACCCGATTCCAAACCAGTTAAACAGAAACTGAGAAAAATGCATCCACGCATTGCCCTCTTGGTCAAAGAAGAACTTCAACGACTCCTTTCTGTTTCCTTCATTTTACCTATTGACTATCCTCAATGGATTTCTAACATCATACCTGTCACTAAAGCAACGGGGGACTTTGGATATGTACGGATTTCCGGGACCTTAATCTCGCTTGCCCAAAGGATGACTTCCCCCTACCAAGTATTGATCAACTTGTTGATCTCACTGCCGGTCATGAGATGCTTTCTCTCATGGATGGCTTCTCGGGATACAATCAAATTTTGGTAGCCCCGGCCGATCAACATAAAACTACCTTCATAACTCCTTGGGGAACCTTCTATTATCGTGTCATGCCGTTTGGCCTTAAGAATGCTGGTGCGACCTATCAGCGGGCTATGACTTACATTTTTCATGACATTATGCACACTATCCTTGAAGATTATGTCGATGATCTTCTTGGCAAATCTAAACATCGCAGTGAACATCTCGATGTTTTAGCCATTATTTTCGATCACTGTTACAATATTGTGTTCATCTTCAACCAAAGAAATGTGTCTTTGGTGTTCTTTCGGGAAAAATCCTTGGTTTTATTGTCTCTTTGCATGGCATCGAGGTCGATCTAGCTAAAGTCAAAGCTATCCTAGAAATTCCCCCACCCACTAACCTCAAACAATTACGTAGTTTGCAGGGCAAACTCCAATCTATCCGGTGTTTCATCTCACAACTCTCGGATCGATGTCAACCTTTCCATCATCTCCTTAAAAAGGATATTGTCTTTCAATGGAGCGAGGAATGTCACCAAGCCTTTGAGGCTCTTAAAGCCTATCTCTTGCAGCCACCTGTGCTTATCCCACCTCAGGACGATCACCCTTTCTACCTTTACCTTTCCGCCACCGACCACGCTGTAGGGGCCATGCTCGCACATCGTGACTCCGAATATCGAGAACAAGCCATTTATTATATAAGTTGTACTCGGTGGATTATGAGACTAGGTATACACATGTAGAAAAGTTGTGCCTAGCTCGTCATTTGTGGCCACCAAACTCCGACACTACCTCCGAATCACAAAACTTTCGTCATCACCAACATGGACCCCATCCATTATATGTATGCCAAGCCTCATCTAAACCAATGCATTGCCCAATGGCTTATGCTCCTCGCTGACCTCAACCTTGAGTTTGTACACTAGAAATCAATCAAAGGAAAAACTATCGCAGACCAACTCGCGGAAGCCCCTTTACCTGGGGAACAATTTACCAATTTTACTTTCCTCGACGAACTCATTGCCACTCTTTCACTTAGTGAGGAGTCGTATCTTATGACCCTCTTCTTCGATGGATCCAAATGCCAGCGTGGTAGAGGGGCCGGTGTTGTTCTCATTCCTCTTGACACTGAGCCTATGCCTCTTTCATTCCGGCTCGATTTCCCCTGCACTAATAATATAGCAGAATACGAGGCCCTTGTTTTGGGTCTCCAGGTCACGTTACACTTAGGTGTTAAATCTATTAACATTTTCGGCGACTCTCAATTGGTAGTCAATCAAGTTATGGGCATCTACCAATGTAAAAATGAAGAAATTCAAAAGTACAAACACTACGTGGATTCACTTTTGACCTTATTTACTCATTATTCTATATAAATCATTCCCACTCCACTAAAAATTTGCGGATACTATGGCTTGCTTAGCCTCGCAAATTCTCGCTTCACCAACTAACTCGACATATTCATCTTGGTCCAACAACTCTTTGCCCCATCTTACTCCACCTTGAATGTTTGTATGATAAATACTGTGTCTACTACTTTGTAGGATATCTTGTATCACCAATTTCATGACTACCTCACAACCTCTGTTCTCCCACCTGACCTAATGAGTACCGGAAAATGTGCTTTTCTTAAAAGTGTTTCTCGTTATGTCATTATGGGGGGACTCCTTTATAAACGTGGGTTTGATGGCATCCTCCTTCGATGTCTAGCGGCACGGAGGTCACCTATACCATCCAACAAGTCTATGACGGTATTTTGGTGGACATTTTAGTGGCCTTGCCATGGCAAAACGAATCCTTCACCTATGTTATTATTGGCCTACTCATAATAATGACTGCTACGAATATGTTAAGCGTTGTGTTATGTGTCTGCAACATGCCAACCTTCAACATAGTCCTAGCCATCCGCTACAGGTCGCACGAGATCTTTGGCCTTTCTCACAATGGGGTTTAGACCTTATTGGTGAGATTCATCCGCCCTCTTCACAACGTCACCGATGGATAATCACAGAACCGAATATTACACAAAATGGGTGGAGGCCATTCCACTCATTTCAACTAAAAAAGAAAAAATCATAGAGTTCATTAACCATCACATTATCTATTGTTTTAGTGTTCCTCGTCGCCTGATAATAGATAATGGAAAATCTTTCAAAAATAAGTTGTTACAAGACCTTTGTAACAACTTCGGTATCAAACTTAGCTTCTCGTCACCATACTATCCACAAGAAAATGGCCAAGCCGAATCTTCTAACAAAACCCTGACCAAAATTCTCATGAAAGTTGTTAATAATTCCGGAAAAAATTGGCCTGATCACATCCCTTTTGCCCTTTGGGCTTATCGGACTAGCATTCGTACCTCCACTAATGCCACCCCATTTTCTTTGGTATATGGTACCAAGGCTGTCTTGCCTCTCGAAATACAAATACCCTCCCTAAGAATATCTCTTCAGGATATTCTCACCAATGATGATTTCCGCCAAGAGCGGTTAGCCCAATTAGAGCTTCTTGACGAGCATCGTCTTACAGCTCTTGACCACCTTCAAATCTATCAAAAGCGCATCAAGTGCGCTTATGATAAGTGACTTCATGAGCGTACCTTTAAGGTTGGTGATCTTGTCCTCAAAGAAAATCGACATGTAACCAAACTAGAAAAAAGCAAACGTGGAAAATTTGCTCCAAATTGGATTGGGCCTTACATTATCACTCACACTTATGGATCAGGCACTTATCGTTTAGCTTCACTTAATGGTAAACCTGAGCCTGAACCCCTTAATGCCTTGCATCTTCGACCATTCTACTATTGAATTTAGTGTTATATCACTTCTTATCTACCTTGCGCTCATCCCTTGAGCTCATTTACCACCGCATACACTTTGTTTCCTACATATCAACATCAAATCAAGCTCACATGGTTTGATTATCACCTCCCCTTAAAGATGCCTTCCCCTTTTTAGTCTAGTCCATGACTTCAAAGTATCAAAATGACACATTCTTAATTAAACACTTATGGGATTTTCTTGAGTCAAACTTCCTACAAAACTAGATGCTTTATGCCCAACGGACATCTAGACCTCTAAATTATACATAGACTACTCCCTCGAAGGACAACTATATGCCAAACTATTGCTGCTATTATATATAGACTGCTCCCCGAAGGACAGCTATACACAAACGCCGCATCTGCTACTATAAATAGACTGCTCCCTTGAAGGACAACTATACACAGTCAGCCTTTATCAGAAGCTTCTCGCATTGATCAGCTTCGTGAAGACCTCAAGAGTAACAAAATACATATCCCTTGTAGACTTCCCACATCGATCAGTCTATATTCAGCAAAATAAAAGCCGCATTCAAAAGCACTTTTGAGTCATGGACTTGTCTATTTAGGTTTGGTTCTCTTTCATCAGGATACTCACTTTATAACAAGTTCTCTGTGCCTCAGCTACACCATCCACCTCACCTCACCATTTGTTTACACAACAAAACTCAAGGGATGTGACGTATACCCAATATATTGTGATTATACAACTCTTTTCACCTATCGACTTCTCGTCTATGCAAGGTACCTAGGGGTTCAAGCTCATTCTACATTATTATGTGGTTTGTTTTGTCTCTTTTTAACTACTGAGAACACTTTTCCCTCTTTTACCCGAATCTAGGATTATGTGTTGACCTTAATTAGGACACGGTTCCCTACCACTTGGGTAGGCTAACTTTTGCTTCACCTATACCTATACCAACATCGCCAATTCCTTACCAACACCATCAACATTACACTACCAATATCAATATTTTTACCAACCAACAAATTACCTAACCATACCTAAATTACCTGAATTCACCTCTCCCTGGTCCTAAGGGAGAACTACATCGGTCTGAGGCCCCTCCTTGCTTTGTGTAATGGGCTATGTAGGCAGCACTTAGGAGACATGGGGTCTCCCAAGGTTAGCTCGACCATCCCCTAACATAACCTATCATGTGTTGTAAATATACATATTTTTGTGTATTTCTTTTTTTGCCAACATTCATCTTTATCATTTTTCAAAACAAACATTCAAAACACAACAATTCTTATTATTATAACTCAAATCAACAAATACGTCTTCTCTATCATCGACGCCAGTGAGTCGTCATCCTTATTTATTCTTATACCTCTATAAAACTCACTTAGAACCTTGCCTCATCCCAAACCAGGTGATGATCATGATCGTCGATGCCTCTCGCCGGGCCTCTCCATCCTCAAAGGCACCACGGCTATTGGTACCACCCACTGATCTACCAATCTCTCCTGTAACATATGAATATGCCCTCTTACATGGAGGAATCTCGCCTCTAGTCTCTCCGCTCGTGACTCCGCAACCGCTAACAATCCTGTTGTCTCATTCACCCGCGTTTGGAGCTGATGAACTAAACCCTGCAGACGATCTCTCTCCGCTGTAATCACAGCTATGTCAGGATGATCGTCCCTCTCACGTGAACCTCACAGCTCTGCTACCCACCATAATCTATAAGCCTCTGTCGCTTCTGCATCCATTACCCTGCGATCGGCTGCTATCTCTTGGTCCTTACGGAGGGTCGGGTTGGGGAGGTGAGAATGATGCCTCCGCATCAATCCTCATGTATGGTCTATAAGCCAGGGGTATATCCTGAATGAATCCAAATTTTCACCGCACGCGATCTAGAGGAATCCTCTCATACTCACCTGGCCTGTGCCCCGTGATCCACCTCAATCGCTCTACACCCCTCAACTCCTCAGCTATGTTCTCTGTTACCATATAGTTCCCGTAAGGCCTCCAACAGATATCCACAATCGTCACCATCTCCCATACCTACCTATAATACTCGATGTCACCTGTCCTGGCCTGGGATCTTGCCTCTTGTTCTGTCTGGACCCATCGTCTGAATCCCAACCTCTGCACTCCTGTCTCTCCCGACTGGATGGGTCGGCCTATTGGTCGCACGCAAACAATGTGCTCATAGGCCCAACAATGTAATAAGTATGAACAATCTAGTGTCGTCCTGTGACTTCACTGCAAGCCCATAAACCCCTGTATAGCTCCGCCAAATATGCGGGTGCCCATGCGAAAGTCACGCTCCTTTCTATCATTTCCCAAATAATACACATCAATGCTTTTGGAAATCTTCCGCCATCCGCCCTCGGTAATGCATAATACCCCACCGCTATCATTAATACTATTGCCAACCTTGTTGCCTCAGGGTGTGCTGCATACATTATACCATAAGTGAATGTCAAACCTCACTGTGTCAAATCTCATGAGTATGGACCAAATACTATTGTTATCACTCCCCGCACCACGCTAGGCAATGCCTGATATACTGGTCTTCCTGTAATTGGGAGTCTCAAAATATGGAACACATCTTCCAACGTCACTGTCATCTCCCCTGTTGGCAGATAGAAGGTATTCTTTTCTGGATTCCATCTCTCAATCAACGCCTGCAACATAGCATGGTTACGTGTGATTCGTGAATAATAGCGGATTCCACTTAACCCCAAATGATTTATCAATGCCCATTCCATTGGTGTTACATCCACTTTCCATTCGTGACAACAACACGCGCAGTATCATTCATCCTTAACCCCGCCTCTGCTGCACACATCAAAGCGACACAACCATTCAATAAATCAAATCCCCAAGGGTTTTTCTCACATTCTGGAAATTCCTACAGTAACCGGTATCGGTTATAGATAACCGATACCGGTTTACTAGCCGATACCGGTTATCTCTAAACGATACCGGTCACTGTAAAAATATACAACATGCTTCAAAACATAAACTGCGATAAGTATTTTTCCCGTTTACTCCTCTCTATACCTAAAAACATACGTGAACACCCTACTTACCTACCCCATAACACTCACCCCATCCCAAACCCTTTCCTATCACCTTTTCTTTCTCATCTTTATCCACTTACTCTCTCTCATCCTATTCATAAAACATGTAAGAATCAAATTACAACCAAACAGTTTACCTCTTGGGATGCAGCAGCTTGAGGTGGAACCTGTCTTCCCTCTCGTCTCTGCCTACTGGATGCTTCTCCTCGTTCAACCATGTTCACCACCCTCTTCAAATATAACTTGTCTTTCTGTCTTCTAAATCTCGCCCTTATTCACTATTCATGTCTCTTTCCTCCTTCTCACTCAATTATCTCATGCAATTACTTGTATCAGTCATCAAGCAGCGTCACATTCTCATATTTAACTTGTTGCATGCTTCTAAAAATAAGAACTTAAGTTGCCAACCAAGCAGTTCTATTTTTAGGAAATATAATTTTGGAATAATCGATATCGATTACATAACCGCTATCGGTCATATAGCTATCGACATCGGTTACATAACCGATATCGGTCATGTTCCCCATTTTGCTTAAACCTAGGCCGTTTCTTCATTTTTACAAATTTTTGTGGCGCTCGCCTCTTTTTTGCATCATTAAAATCATCAAAACATCAATATATTATCACAATTTCATCAACATCATCTATCTACAATAAAACACACCATCGAAAAAACACATAAAACATTTCATATACACCATGTGGGTTAAAATCATCATATATATATATATATATATATCAAAGGTTTCAAATATACAACTTTCCCTGCATAGGGGCCTCTCGTGATCTCAAACTAATACATAGCTGGCATGCAGGCCGCAATAACTGTCAAAATCTCGACTCGGCTCGCAGGCCGGTCTCTCATATCAAAAATATACTCGGCTCATGCAGTGGTATCAACTATACAACTGTGCTCGGCTCATGAGCCTATATATACAACAAAAATGAATAAAAGAATCATATGTGGGCGCGCAGGCCTCTATATACATAACCGGTTCGCAGACCGGTGTCTCTATCCAATATCCAAAAACAAAAACTATCTCCTCTGCAAGGATACCTCAGCTCTCTCCACCGCCCTCGGCCTGTCTCCCTGCTGGTCCCTGTGCTGCCTCTCACCTCCTCCCTGTAACGGACCCACCGGCTGTGGCTGCACCCCCCTGGGATCTCTGGCTCCACGAGGTCTCAGCTCTGTGCACCGCATATGGCTGATAGTCAACCTGGTACCATCAAGGACGTCCTGATAGTACCGGGCCTCCGCTCTCGCCTCCATATAACGGGCCCGTGCCACCATGGCTGCTGGGGCTGGTCCCCCGACTCCTAATAGCAAACCCTACCCTACCGGTGCACCCTGTGCCTATAGAGGTATCTGTACTGCGTGCCTACGGTGGTACCGGTACTTGTGGTGGTGCTCGTGGCTATGCTTGCTGCGCCTGTGGTGGTGCACTGTGGTGAGCTCGTGCTGGGCTAGCTGCCCCTGTAGGACACCCATCTGTGCCTGTGCAGCAGCAAGCTGCCCCTGTAACAAACACCTGTCCCCTGAGCTGGTCCCTCTCTGTTATAACAGCCGCTAAATCTGGCTGTGTGGGCTGTGCTCTCCTCGCTGCTCTCTCCCCTGCCCACCATACCAAAAATGACCCTGTGCAGCCGGCGTCGTCCACGGTATCATCCGCCACTCTCTGCTACCCAATCTGGGTCCATGGGCTATGGTGCAGGTAGTGGGGCCTCTACATCATCCCTCCGGTACTGTGGGAAGGGAGGTGGCTCATCCTGTCATAGCCCCAACTACTGTCATACCCTCTCTAGGGGTATCCGCTTATACTCTCTGGGCCTCCGTCTGGCTATCCAGAAAGTATAATGGATCCAGCGCATCTGTGCTCGGGCTCCTCCTCGGGGCTGATGGCCTCTGTAGGGCCTCCATACAATATCTAATGCGGTCACGCCCTCTAGCATATGACGGTAGTAAGCTACATCCCATCCTGCGAGCACCACTCGTGGCTGGCCCACGACCCCCAACCACCTCTGAAAGCCATACCTGTATATCACTGTGGCCCCGGGCTTTGGGCAGCCATCTTGGTTGAATACATATGATGTGCTCATATGCCCAGCAGTGTAACAAAAATGTGGAAAAATTCCGAATCGCCTCATCTCGCGATAACCCCTGACTCTCAGTATAGCCTGCACTGTATACTGGTGCCCAAGCATAAGCATGTATGCTCCTCCACCATCTCGTGCAAAGCACCCCCATCAACGCCGTCGAAAGCAGCCCCCTCTGAGTCCGGGAGGGTGAAGCATGTGTTGCCTATCATCATCAACACGGTAAGTAGTGTCTCATGTTTGTGGGCACGATACATATTGCCA
Organism: Taxus wallichiana var. yunnanensis; assembly: GCA_018340775.1. NCBI lineage: Eukaryota > Viridiplantae > Streptophyta > Pinopsida > Cupressales > Taxaceae > Taxus > Taxus wallichiana. The sequence continues at coordinate 846,336,593 of CM031239.1, forward strand.
TAAGCAATACTCACGTTGTGGTAGGTCAATAACGTGGCTGCATCCCCAAATACATGAAGAATGTTGTCCATAGCCGTCTCTGCATCTACCTGGAATACTGCCTCTCCTACGATCGGCAGTCTCAGGATGCGATATACATCCTCTAAGGTAATAGTCATCTCTCCAGTCGGGAGATGGAAAACATTAGTTGCCGGATCCCATCTCTCGATGAGGGCAACCATAAGGCTGTGGTCCCTATCTATAGCCCTATATCGCTGGACTCCGCCGAGTCCCACCTCGTGCATAATGGCCCACTGTGCTGCGGACACGTGTGGCCGCATCCGTCTCAACAGCGGGGGCATCCTATCCCACATAGTCAGCTGCTGACGTGCCTGCACAAATAACCCACTTCATTAGACCTACCCTTTACAACAACAATTACGGCATCCCTCTATACTCCCTGTTTACCCACCCGACCACAACCCGACTTTATAACACACATCTACACTCACCTATTTTACCCTAAAAACATCTACGATATCCCCTTTCCTTCTCTCACGCCCTACCAATCACCCAGATCTACTCTCGTCATCTACCTATGCCCCTACCAATTTAACACCTCCTACTTCATACCCAACACCTACTCTATCCTACTCGAACCCACCACAAAACCACACCATTTTCCCCCACCCTGATCACCTTTCCTATCAACTTTACCCCCTCTTCACCCTACACAACAACCAAACAACAAAACACCCCAAACAACAACCAAAAAACCCAAAACAACAACACGACCAAACCAAAAAATAAATAATCCTACCTACTGACCGGTACCGGTCATCCATGACCGCCACCGGTCCCCTCTAGCTGCTGATATACACCGGCGTCAGTCGACATACGACCGACGCCGGTCCGCCCACAACCTAACCTCCCTAAAAATTTCATGACCGATGTCGGTCGCCTAGTGACCGACATCGGTCACTGACCACGGCCGAGCCGAACCCGACGCGGCCCCCCAAACTCATTTTTTCCCTATTACTCCCTTTTTACCCAATGAAAAACCCTAAAAACCTACCCACCCTACCGTTTTAACCTCACTAACCCACCTACCCTCTCCATTTTTCAAACAACTTCAATTTATTCATTCTTTTATTAAAAACTTGGATTCCTACCCAAAACCCAAATCTAGCTTAAAAACATTAAATTCACATAATGAGAGGTTTTGAACCTACCGGTACGACTACACGTCATCGTGGTGGGATAGGTGGTGGTGGTCCAGCTGGTCCAGCACCTCCTGCTCCTCCTGGCTGTGCCATGGCTATAAATCTCCTCTGCTGGGTCCTCCACCAATCAAATGCTGCCTCCTACTCGCTCGGGCCTACCAACCACTCACTTCTCCACTCAAATAGTGCCACCTCAGCCGACAAATTCAACAATCTCACTAATACACCTCAGACAACTAAAATTGGTTTTCAAATTGACAATATGACAATGACAGGCCGTATTTTTCTTTTTATAGGTTTTTGACCTATAACCGATATCGGTTATGTTGTGCCCTAATGAACCGGTATCGGTCACCTAACCGATACCGGTCATCTATAGCCGATATCGGTTTAATACCTATTTCACCCCAACTCCCACCCTTATCCACCACTCTCTACTTTTTTCCCACATCACCTACACCCACCCTTGCTAAATAGCCCTTTTTGACTTCATTGGCCCACTTCACGGCCATAACCAACCATTTGGCCCGACCCAAGGCTGCAACCAAGCATTTGGCCTGACCTAAGGCCGCAACCAACCATTTGGCCTGACCCAAGGCCACAACCAACCATTTGGCCTGATCCAAGGCCACAACCAACAATTTGGCCCGACCCAAGGCCGCAACCAACCGTTTGGCCCGACCCAAGGCCGCAACCAACCATTTGGCCCAACCCAAGGCCGACCAACCCTTTGGCTCGACCCAAGGCCACAACCAACCATTTGGCCCGACCTAAGGCCGCACCAACCATTTGGCCCGACCCAAGGCCACAACCAATCATTTGGCCCGACCAAGGCGCAACCAACCATTTGGCGGACCAAGGCCGTAACCAACCCTTTGCCACCCCAAGGCCACACCCAACCATTTGGCCCGTCGCAAGGCCATAACCAACCATTTGGCCCGACCCAAGGCCGTCACCAACAAATCGGACTGACCCAAGGCCGCACCAATTAAATACTTTTCCCAAAACCAACAAATTACAATTTTATCCACCCATCATGTAGTTTTTGTTCAATCGAGCTCACATGTTCGTGTTTTAGCACGATTAGGGTACTTGACTTGATCGGTCGACCAACTTTACCTAGACCAAGATCGTGACATTTATCTCAACCAAACCAACCATTTCGTCGCCAAACATGCCTAAATGTTCTGTACCTTGCCGTTATATCCCTGGAGCTACTTCCTATGCCTTGGATACCAGGATTATATCATCCTTATTTGGATAAACTATCGACCTTTGCCTACGAATTGCTTGTTTGCTCTTCAAATCATGTACCCTGGTCGCACTACTGCATTTCAACATGCGTCTGCTTCCTTGAACCTACCCCACCATCTTACCATTATCTCAACACCGTTTACCCTTTATCAACCCTATCCTTGATTTCACGCTACCTCAATCTGTGATAGATTTGAGGGGGATTACCTATACCCTTAACAGGAATAACCACTTCTTATTATTGTCAGTGCAGCTTTACAAGACAAGCTACATGACAACAAGGGGCTAATGTAGACACCAAATTTGTGTCTTACGACCTCCCGTACCATGCATCTCATTTCGCAACCTAACCTCATCACCTAAACCGTACACAATTATTTATTAATTACCTTACAATTAATAAATCCACATCTCCAAACCTGCCACCTCATTTCGCCACCTCATCATGACCTAGTCCTAACCCTAAACTAACCTAATTAAGACCTATAACTTGGTCTACATCCACACTCATGACTAATGACTCCTCACTCGCACCCAAAACTGACCTCATAATGACTTGACCAAGCCCACAACTAATCCCTCGGGAGAAAAGGAGGGAAAATTAGCTATTTTACTAAAAATAGCCCACTTTGACTGAACGATACCGGTTTCTATGTGACCACCGTCGATTACGAATCGCCATCGGTTCCCTGTAAATGACCTCCCCCAACCAAAAACAAAGGATCCAAAAAATTCATTTGGGGAGGATCGGGAATTCATTTAGACGAATGACGAGAGACAAGTGAAGAAACAAGAAGAGTTGGCAGAGGAGGACATTAAACCCAAGACTGCAACTGAGTAACCAGAGCCCTATGACACTCATCCAAACATTGGGAGGGAAGATAACTCATCTTCTGATTGTCAGATCATCCTACCTGAATTATACCTTTGTCATCACAGTCCTTGGACCTGCATCCTCATCAATAACCAGTAAGTAGTATCTTGTATGTCCTTTTAATAACATTTCTTGAACTTCTGAATCACAGCCATTATAAGTCTATTCCTAGATCTACTACCCGGTAACACACTACATCTAACTATCATTCCTCTACCCTTACGTTACCCCAAGAACACCCTCCCGTACTCTCTGAGTCCTTTTCATCACCCCGTTACCTAACCCCACTCATTTACCAGCCTTATAAACAACACAACCACCCTACAACCAACCTTCACCAAAAGCCCCTAAAACATTGCCCCTACCGATATCGGTTATCAGCAACCGGTACCGGTGACAGTGACCGGCATCGGTCACTGTGATTCAAAATCAAAAACCAGCCTTTCTTCTATTGTTTTAACGAGGCAATTAAATTGTGATTTTACAATCATTTGTGTTAATTCATATTAGTAGGGGAACTGACCACCTTCGAAAGGAAGTTTTATATTTCCTGGGCCCAAGGCAGTTCCCTCAGTTATTGTCTAATTAAAATCTGGTGGTCTTGTATTCTTACTTGCAGGTAGTCCTTCCAAGACAAAAAGGAGTTCTTCGCAGTTGATCTGATCTCTCTATGGTATGCACACACCCTCCCAACATTCAACAGGTATTCCTCCTAGCCCTAACCCTTATCTGTTTCTCAAGAGAATAAAAGGATAGAAGCAACTCTATTCCAAGAACTGAAACATTCTGTGAAACAACATGTCTCTAAAAATCAAGGAAATATGGGGTAGAATAAAAAAATTCCACTTGTGAATAATTTGTCATCAAATCCTTGTGTTTATAATTCAAAAAAAAATTGTTAAAGGAAAGAAAATGGGAATTTTTTGACCGACAATCAAGAATCCAAGAGACTGATGAAAAATATGCAAAGGAGGTGTTATCCAAAATAAACCCATGCTTATTTTTGGCTAACTCCTCCTCCTTTTCCTTTTCTTGTGCTTAAATGAATTTTTGGCATGCTTCAGGGACTCAAGATTTTTGGGTATTGCTTCATCAGATAGAGAATTCTTCCACCTTTCTAGAAAGGTAAAGAAGTCCTCCTAACTCATGGTTTTTGACTTATGGATCGGCAGAGTTTATAGGGGAAATTTTCCCTAGGTAGGCCCATAACCAATTAGAAAGTGCCACATGTCAAGGTGGTGGGGGTCAGGAGAAAATTATGACACTTAGCCTCTTTGGCTAAAAATGCAAAGCCAAAAATCAGCCCGCAAGCCCGTGAAAGAGAAGGGAAACATTTGGGTCATACCCCGCATCGAACTAGAGAGCACCACGTGTCCTGTTAGTGGTGAGAGTCAGGGTAGTGGAAGGATTTGGATAAATTTTCCAAAGTTGTGAAAGGTGCAAAGGTGAAAAGTTGAGGTGCATCCCCGCCAAGCAACAAGGAGGTCCCACATGTCTTGGAGCGGCAGGGCCACGTAGAATTTTGGGAAAATTTCCCAATTCCGTGAAAAGGGAAAAATTTCATTTTGAAGCCCGCATCCCATCAATGAATAAGGAAATGCCACATTTTGAGGTGCAGATATTTTTAGGGAATTTTTCCAAAAGGTAAAATTTTAAAGTTTGACCCCGCCCCAATTTTGACTCTATTTTTACCAATTTTTCCCTAAATCTTCAGAGGGCCATATCTTTCGAACCACAGCTCAGTTTTTCACGAATTTGGTGTCATTGGAAAGGTATTGAAATTATCTACATGATGAAAACCTCAATTTTTATTTTTGATGATATTTTGGGATAAAATTAAAGAAATGTGTTTGAAATGGGAAAAACATAGAAATGACATCCAACTACTAGATTTTAATGCGGTATGGTACCCATTCTTCTCCAGCATGGTCGAAAACATTGGGAAATGAGATTTTAGAGGTTCCCTTTCCATTTTAATGGATATTGTTGGGTGGTTGGACCTTCAAATTGATTTTCCTACATTTCTCTCTCCTCCGTTCTCTTGCTTCATCGATAAAAGCTAGATTTGGCTCATTTTGTAATGTTGGATGTTATTTCTCTTGCAAGCTCTTCTTTTCTCCTTAGTAGGCAGATTTGAAGGAGTTTCAGACCTTCCATGAAGACTACAGCACATTTTTTTCCTCGCTGCCCATGTAATGCATTGTATCAAACTTAGGAATGATAATGCATGTTTTGCGAATGATTTTTCAATCCTCTCATGTGTTTATTATTATCTTTTGATCCTTCATTACATTCCGGTAATTTGTGCATGTTTTAATGTTGTTTCTTCATGATCTATTTCTAATTTTTAAAGAAAGGAGTCCAAAGACTCCTTTAGTGTATCACCTTTCTATTTTTTTGCTTGGTTTTGTTTCCATTTCCATGTTTTCTCTCAACCCTGTCTCCTTGGAAGTTTTAGAGTAGGATTTTGAATCAGAACCTTTACAAAAATTACATTCATACACCTAAACAGAGGAGTAAGAACCAAATTTCTCTGGACAGTTTTCTCACCTTGCAAGGCCCTACACCTTGGAGAAAACTCAATGTTGTGCAATCACACTAAATGACCCAATTCTAGACTGTAGATCTAAAGGTCATTTAGGGGGTGCTGTAGATTTGTACTAATAGTTTTGGCACGCCGGTGGGACCTTAGAGGTCTTCCACTTTATTTTTTGTAGGTTGATGTGTTCCTGTGAAAATTTCAACCTTTAGAGGCACTTACAAACACATCTGGTGACTCTGTCTGATCAGCAACCCATCTCCAAAGTTGCAGACCTTATTTCCATTCATTTTCATTCATTTTCCATTTCATATTTCCCTCCATATCTTTCATTTCTTTTTATTCCATGAAGTTGTGCAATCATGACTTCATTTTCCTCATGGAATTTGAATTTACAACAACAACAATGTGTCCCACCTCCAACACATTTTTCAAATCCTCCAAATCAGAATTTTGATCAAATTCAAAATCAGTATGCATATCCATATGATCAATGCAAAATAAGTTTTTCTATGAAACATGTCAAGCACAAGGATATGCAGATTGTGAGGGCAATCAAGAAGAAAATGCAGATTTGTTGGAGAAGATCAAAAAGATGGAGGCAAACATGGTGCAATCTAGGGCTCAAGCACAAATGAAGGCATTTCATATTGGTTTTAGAGCACCCTGTCCATGGGGAGGCCCTTTTCCAAGACATTACAACCCTCAGGAGAAACTTGACTTCATGGTTGAAATGCTGCCCAACTTGCACAATGGATTAAGGAGATAGAAGTATATGAGAAAAGTCTGAATCAACCTTATCAATGGGTAAGTCATTCAATAGCTCCTTGTCTTTCTTTTTCACCCTCTCAAGCTTTATCATTTCAGAAGTGTCAAGTTTCAAGTTGCCCATTTGCTTCCTCAAGTGTTAATTCCATTCCTTCACCTCCTAGTCTCCCATTCCACCTCAATTTATCTGCTCCTTTCTATTCCAAAATCCATTCCCTCCAAATAAAAATGAAGTTCTACCTCCTCCACCACCACAAATAAATGCAAAACTAGTTGATCCACAACCTAACCCTCTCTCTTGCATTCCCGGATACATGTTGGGAACATAAAAATCAAAATGCTAGTCAAGGACAACAAAAAGAGGAGCCCAACAAAAAGAAATGACAAAAATTTTAAAGAGTTGGGCTGCCAAATTTGGGATTACAAAAATCCCCTTGATGGTGAAGCCAAAAGAGGAAGTTGGAGTTGGGGAACAAGTGGTAAACAAGGCTGATTTTATAGCAGTAGTGAAGCAAGAAAAACAATAGTTTGTTTGTGATGAGTTGGGTGTCCATGTTGGCACTTTGCCCAAAGAAAATGTTGATCCAATTTACACTGCAAAATCAGTCATTATGGAGGAAGAAAAACCAGCTCAAAATCCCATTTTTGAGGAGCAAATGGATGAGATCAAGTCATTTTTTGCAATAGCAGAAGAAGGAAGCATTATTGATACATTTTTTCTTTCATTTGAAGGGGATGATTTGATCAATGAAGCCATTATGGAGGTGAACAAAACAGGTCCAAATTGTGAACAAGAGGCACAAGAAATTTCATGTTTCTCTCCCACTTCATCTCTCCAAAAATATGATTTTTTGGATGAGTTTGAGCTGCCAAGTTTCATGTTTGAAAATGAAGTTACACATGGTGAAGGAAACATAGATTTGAAGGTCACCATGCAAGAGGAAGAGACTTTGTTACATCAAGATAGTGAAGAGTTTGATTGTTTATCAGACTTAGAGGAATGTCTTGAGGAGGAGCCAACTGAAATTGCAACATTCTCTTCTCCACCATTCATTCTTCAACATCAAGAGCCTGCTGCCACAAAGGAGAACATTGAAAAACAACAACCTATGTTTTGTGGTAACCTTTTGGAACCAAGTTTGGAAGATTTAAATCTTTAATGTACTTCATGGGAAAAGGGAGGAAAAGAGCAGGGAAATTCATCATCTCTTCCACATCATCCACCCAAGAAGGTCCACAAGAAGACTCCATTTTTGGAGTTGAAAATCAGAGCTATGGGCATATCAAATGGATCAAACCTTGCCCAATCAGGTATTTGGCTTCATTGGAGCCAAAGGAGGAGTTTCCAATGGTCATGCTTACTTCTGAGCATGAGTATGAGCTACAAAGTACCAAGGATCAACTACAATGCCTCTTCAATCCAAATGTAGAGAAACTAAAAGAGGTATTTGATTTGTTTCCTATTGATACCTTGATGATTTGGGTGGAGGACTAGGTTCTTCTCAGTTTTCCACTCATACTAACAACCATGATCAACTCCAAATCATTTACATGGCTGCCAATTTTGAGGAAAGGAAGCTATTTTACACAACAAGCGATTCACAGAGTTTTGTTTAGCTCACCTTTGCCTCTAGTTATATTAGAGTAGGTAGGTTTTCTTTCAGTAGAAGAAGTGCTTGTGCACACTCTACATATCCCACTTGGGATATGTATGATTTTTCAGTTTGTACATAGTTTTTGTGGTGCTGGTTTTTGCTCTTACACAGTCCATTCCAGTCACATTTTGGTGAAGATTAGTTCAGTTGTAGTGGGTTTCCAAGTAGTTTAGGGATCAGTTTTCAAAGTTCAGATCAGTTTGTAGGCTAGTACTCATGACTCCATACCCAATGGATGCTTCAAGGTAGCTGGTATTTTCATCTAGCAGGTAGATGACCCCTCTGAGTCACCAGAATTGTTATCCAAAATAAGCCCATGCTTATTTTTGGCTAACTCCTCCTCCTTTTCCTTTATTGGCACTTAAATAAATTCTTGCATGTTTTAGGGACTCAATATTTTATGGGTATTTCTTCATCAGATAGAGAATTCTTCCACCTTTCCAAAAAGGTAAAGAAGTCCTCCTAACTCCTTGTGGTTTTTGAGTTATGGCTTGGTAGATTTTATATGAGAAATTTTCCCTAGGCAAGCTCACTGACCAATTAGAAAGTGCCACATGTCAAGGTGGTGGGAGTCGAGAGAAAATTGTAACACTTAGTCTCTTTGGCTAAAAACTCAAAGCTTCGAAAATTGGCTTGTAAGCCCATGAAAGAGAAGGGAAACATTTGGGTCGTGCCCCGTATCGAACTAGAGGCGCCACGTGTCTTGTCACCGGGCTTTGGGAGTCGGGGTGGCGGAAGGATTTGGATAAATTTTCCAAAGTCAAGAAAGGCACAAAGGTGAAAATTTGAGGTGTATCCCCACCAAGAAACAATGAGGTGCCACATGTCTTAGATGGTGGGGCCGTGGAGAATTTTGGGAAAATTTCCCAATTTCACGAAAAGGGGTAGAATGTTGTTTTGAAGCCCGCATCCCATCAGTGAACAAGGTGATGCCACGTGTCTTGGAGTGGTGGATGCATGGATATTTTGGGGAATTTTTCCAAAAGGGAAAGTTTTAAAGTTTGACCGGCCCTGCTAAGTTTGAATCTTTTTTTACCAATTTTTCCTAAATCTTGAGAGGGCCATATCTTTCAAACCAGAGCTTGGTTTTCATGATTTTGGTGTCATTGGAAAGGTACTGAAATTATCTAAATTATGGGTAGCTAAATTTTTATGTTTGATTGATATTTGTGGGAGAAAATTAAAGAAACATGTATGGCATGGGAAAAACATAGAAATGATATCCATCTACTAGATTTTGATGCGATATGGTACCCATTCTTCTCCAGCATGGTCGAAAACATTGGGAAATGAGATTGTAGAGGATCCCTTTCCATTTTAATGGATCTTTTCAGGTGGTTGGACTATCAAATTGATTTTCCCATGTTTCTCACTCCTTTGTTCTCTTGCTTCATCAATAAAAGCCAGATTTAGCTCATTTTGTAATGTTGGACGTTCTTTCCCTTGCAAGCTCTTCCTCTCTCCTTAGCAAGTGGATTTGAAGGAGTTTCAGACCTTTCATAAAGACTGCAGCATGATTTTTTCCTCTCTACCCATGTAATGCATTGTATCAAACTTGGGAATGATAATGCATGTTTTGTGAATGATTTTCCAATCCTCTCATGCGTTTATTATTATCTTCTGATCCTTCATTATATTTTAACAATTTGTGCATGTTTTAATGCTGCATCTCCATGATCTATGTCTAATTTGTAAAGCAAGGAGTCCAGCACTCCTTTGGTGTATCACCTTTCTATTTTTTTGCTTAGTTTTGTTTCCATTTCCATGTTTTCTCTCAACCCTGTCTCCTTGGTAGTTTTAGAGTAGGATTTTGAATCATAACCTCTACAAAAATTGCATGCATACACCTAAACAAAGGAGTAAGAACCAACTTTCTCTGGAGAGTTTTCTCACCTTGCAAGGTCCCACACCTTGGAGAAAAATCAATGTTGTGCAATCACACTAAATGACCCAATTCTGGATTGCAGATCTGAAGGTCATTTAGGGGGTGTTGTAGATTTGCACTAACATGAGATACAAGATTTTATATGAATTCCATGAAGATGAATAAGTTATTGAAGGTAATACTTTTAATCTCACACAACTAAATGAAAACTTAAAGCCATGTCTTTCATCATTCTCCCTTAGGATCAATTTGTTGCATATAAAAAATGATGAAATGATAGCCTTGAAGAATGATTATGTGTAAAGAGTTATGAGCATTGTAAAAGGAAATTGTGATCCCTAAATATACCTCAAAATTTTAAAATATTTTGAAGCCTTGCAATAATTATACGAACAACTTGAATAACTCCATAGCAAGGAAGAAGAGCATATTTTTCCTATGGAGGAAGATTACGATGAGTGTACATAGTATGAGGTATTCATCCCTAGAATATTCTTGGATTATTCAAAGGAATGTCATATCCTTGAACCTTATAATGAAAATCAAATCAACAATATGGAGGATGATGAAGGAAAGGATGGTGAAGAGACTACTGAAGGTAACCTTTTCAACTACACATAACTCACTAAAAAGTTGAGAACATTTCCTTTCATCTCCCTTCTTCTGGACGATTTTATTTCATATGATGATGAAGAGATGAACATATTGAAAATAGAATATGGGAAAAGGATTTTAAGTGCAACAAAATGAAATTCTGACCCCAAATCCTATCATGAAATCTAGAGGTATTCTTTAGCTTTTCAAAGAAGGTATGAACACCTTAAAGCACTTCTCATTATCAATCTTGAAGAAAATAAAGAAGACCCGATGATTTACCACACTACAAGGTGTTTATCCCTGGAATATGCTTTGATGCTTCTAAGGAATATCTCATCCTTGAACCTTATGGTGAAAACCAAAGCAACACCATAGAGGATGATGAAGAAGACATGGAGGTGGAACCATCATTCATCAATTAATTATGACTTGAGGCTTAGAAATAATGGATTCAAAAGAAGAATATTTTTATTACATGATATATGATCTAATACATTATAATGAATCCACCAATTATGAAGAAGCATGAGAAAGAAATCCTTTACCTCGTACTCAAGATGATGAATGCAAGGTATTCATGGATAATTTTATTTCTAATTTTTACTTTTCAAGTGATGAAGAAATGTTAAATGACAAGATGGAGGTAGTTGAAGAATAAAATTCTCTTCCTGATTCAATCATGGATGAACATATGGAAGAGGCCAATTTCCTTCTTGAAGTTATAGACACACAATCACACACTTTGGGTAATTATCTAGTCTTGGTTGCATACAACTATTCATATGATTCCTAAGTAATAAAAGTACTAGCTAACCCATGTATTTTTCCATATTTCTTTGCTTTTTGTTGCTAATTTTAGTTTGTACCCTTACTTTCTCATTCTATCTTTTTACTCTTCAATATTTGTCATCCTAGACACTAAAGCCCAGCCAAGATGCCAAAATTAGGTGGCCTTGTCCCCTATGGATGCCCTTATTCTCTTTGCACTTTAATCACAATTTTTGGGTCATTTATATCCATTTGAGCATCTTATATTTTTGGTAGTCAAAGTGTTTTACAGGTTAGTTACTAAATTCAAGTGAATGAATCATATAAATATAAAGTTATGTGATCATAATAAAATACCAAGCACAAGGCACTATATATCACCATCTAAGGTTACATCCATCAAGTAGTCTAAGAGCTCCACTGAATCCATCTAGATCCATCACAAGGGACATAAGGGATGGTTTTCTACATCACACTTCATAGGATGGAAGTTCATTCTATTCCATGCACACATTTACTACATTCTACATCTAGCTACTTGTTCATTATCCAAGTGCAACACACACAATAAAAACTTAGGGAAAAATTCCACATGCACACAAAAACTACATTGGATATGAGATGTAGTGTAATGCTCGGTTCTAAAACCATCATTATGGTAGTTGAGGACAATCCAACCCCTGATTTTGCATCTTTATTTTTGAGGATTTGATGTCTATTTAAGGGTTTTATTGGTCTATATTTCATTGCAAGTTTCTTGTGACCTCAACGTTCTTGGTGTGAAAAATATGACTATTGGATAAAACCTCATGAAACTTTGGAGGAGTTGTTATGATCATTTCTACGAGACTCCAAGTGCCAGAAATAGGTCTAGGGTACCCACGAGTGCCCCTATCCCTCTCAAAGTGCCTTAGCATAGCCTTCTCCTCAAGATTTGATTTTTTTGTGGCCTAGCATCGCAGTCTGTGTTTTTTATTTTCTAGTATTCCAACTCTATGTACTTTATAGAACTTTGTGAATAAGCTAAGACTTCTTACTCTCTCTTCGTAATTAGGGTTTTATTATTTATTTATTATTTTCTTAGGTATTTATTATTGTACTTAATTATTATTCACTTATTTATTGTTCCTATAAAATTAAGATTAGGATTATAAATTACATTTTAGCTTAATCGAAGCCAAGGAGAACGAACAATTCAAACATTACCCCTTTAAGGAATTGAATCCACCACTCTCACTCATGGAGAGGAATGATCATCATGGTGAATATGAAGTGTTTTATTTTCTATATGAAAAGAGGATTCAATAATGAATGGTCAAAGATAAAGTAGAAAATTCTTCCCATATTGCTGCCCCAACATGGTTCTATGCTTCCCATCATGAGGATGATGAAATTAATTTCAACCTTGAAGGAGTGCCCTTCCCATAAAACATGGATCTCTTCTCTTTGTCAAATAATGTTAAATACCAAGTATGCCCATGCTTGCAAGAAGGTGATACTTGGATGAAAATAAATTGCGAGAAAGAGAGTGAAGAAGTTTCATGTATAGATCAGATTTTGAACCATCTCATGGAGTCACAATGCAAACAATTCTTCTCATGAGGATGAAGATGAGTATATGGAAAGTTCAGAAGATGTATCTTTGTAAGACATCTTGAAGGCTTCAGAAGAGACTAAAGAACCCCAATTTAGTCTCAAGTTCTTGACTTGGGCCGTGGAAATAAAATATAAGTATGAATCAATTTGTGTTTTTCATTTTGATACACCAATGTTTGATGCTCATATAGAGTAGATAGATAAGATTGATGTCTTTTTGAATGCCTTGGCCAATGATAGAAAATGATAATGCGTGTCTTTCTCTTTCACACTTAGCAAAGAAGATCATGAATGTAAGAGGAAAATTATTATTGAATTCATGATGAATATTCCCAATATTGAAGACATCTCTAGAGTGGAGGATGATAGTGAGAAAAATGAGGAGAAAATTTGAAATTAAAAGAGTTGTTCAAAGTAAAGAGAGAATGTGTAGGACTATTATGAAAGAATTCAAAATAAGATTATACTTACCATTTCCCAAGCTCCAATTTTTCTTGAACATGTTTTCATGTTGTAGAAATTTTTTAATGGTCATGAAGGCCTCTGATTCATTGATGTAACGTCTATTATTGAAAGCCCTTGCTTAAAACAACAAAGTGAGATGTTAAAAGGAGTTTTTGAATGGGAATAAATTTATTTTTTTCTCACTCGTTTAGATTACCTTATTGATCCAAGGGATGATTTCATGTTGCAATTTCTAGATGAGGAATTTTTCCATAATGATAAAAAATTTCCCATTCTTGAGGACATATGGACTCGTATGATCACAGGACATCAAATGGATGCTGCAAGAAGCAATAATTTCCAAAGGGTGATATATTGTTTATCGGATGCAAGAAAAATTTTAGTATATTGTGAGTATGATGATGGAATCTTGGTGTGACTTCTTCTCAAGCCATGTAAAGCCATCACATGAGCATGGTATGCTCAGATACTAGTTTTTGTGCTTCAAAGATCACATTTCATTCTCTTGTTCCATGATGGCATGTAATTTGTATATTTTTTCCAACCCTCTATAAATATCCCTCCCCATTAACATAATTTTCCTTTTCCATGATGTGTTGATTTCCACTTTTGATGTGTTTCCATTTCATGTGTTTGTTTGTGTGTGTGTTAGAAGAAATGAATCTATAAGCCCAATGGATAAGGAACTAGTCCAAAAAATAAATTGATATTATGGGATTCATGCATGTTATGTCCTCGTTGTGCTTGATCCACAACATTTCCCCAAGCTGGAGCCATCTTTTTTCATGTAAATGTCCAACATGAAATTTTCATATTTTCGAGCATGACAATGGAACCCAAAGTGTCAAAAGTTTTATGTGTAAACCCGCTTTAGTACTTCTCTAGATCAGTTGATCCCCTATGTTAGGCCTATCCCCATCCATTCAATTTATATTAATATGGTCCCACCCTCTCCAATGTGTTCAAAAGAAGAAAAGAAATTGTGAGGATTCTTTTGAGACAATATCTTTCAAGGTGGATCTTTCGGTAGGCTTAAGAATAGTATTTTTACCTTTTTAGGGATATGCATATTCTCTGGAGCTAAGCACAAGTCATAAATAAATGAGGGAGGTGTATTCATGATCCTATAAAATTTTGATAATTATTTATAAATATTTTGGAAATATCCAGAGGTTTAGGAGCAAGTACAACAAAAGCGGTGTTTTGAGGCCAAAGGAGCTTACAATGTGAAAAAGCACCTGATCTTTGAGAGATGATTCTATGAGCTCCAGAATGAGTTGGAGGTAAAATAAAATATCAATGGAAATATTATTAAAATACCTACATGGTGATAATCTCATATTTTTCACAACACCCATACATTTATTTCCACAACTCATTCTTCGTAGGCATAATTATAGGTCTTAATAAAAAGGACATTTTTAGACAAATTCAAAATTAATTATACCTTTATAGCCATCCCATCCTTGTCACAATGTTTTTTATTCAAAATCATATAAATAAGTTCCCAAAATTCATCTGGGAGCTCCAACAATATCATTCTCAACCCCCTCAAAGGTACAAGCTTCAGTACTTAGCTAAACTTTTCAATGACATGTTTCAACATGAAGCTAAGGTGCACTTTTGGTGATCCTTCTTCCCTTTATATAGGAACAAGGGGAAAAAAATTTACCCCCTTCCTCTCTCTCTCTCCCTCATATAAAACCCAACACTTAGCCATTTTTTTCACTCTCCCCCACATTGCTCCATTTCTACACGGAACTCTAGAATTTTTTTTCCAAAATTCCTCCACCCTAATTTTTCACTTTAATTAATTCCTACATGTTCCCATGATTGCATAAAGGAGAAAATTTCATACAAAAGTGCAATTTTTTAAGAATTCTAGGTTTTTTTTTTTCCAAATTGACTTCGTAGCCCACGAATGAAAAAACGTCATAGCTTACAAACTGGTGTTCATATTGAGGTGGGGTTTTTGTCTTATTCATCATTTATAGAATCCCTCACAACCCAAGTGATATAAATGACATGCATTTTTTATATTTATTATGGAAAAAAACCCAAAATTCATGGCCTCATTTTGTAAAATTTTATTTCCCGTTCTTCTCGAGATCGGATCAAGATTAAAATTTGTATGTGAGATAAAGAGAAATAACCCATATCAAAAATTTTGGTTCCATAAAAATTCAAAGTCAGGAAAACCACTTTCCGAAAATATTAATTTCTACATGAGAACTTACTATAAATAGTAAATTCTCGTAGAGGGAAAATTCTTCAAAGGTAGTGTTCACATGGATCAACCAAGACAACAAAGAGAGGAGGTCAAAAGTGTAAAAGAGAAAGAGGAAAAATTTCTAAAATAGTAAATCCTCATTTTGAGTGTTGGAAGTTGTAGTTTGTTCAATATTTAGTCATCTCTCTAATTTGCAACATATTCATAGTGGTGTGTGATAGTAGTACAATTCAAAAAGGAAATTCATCATCCATGGGGTAACCCTAGACATCATTATTGTCATAGTGGTGTACATGAGTAAAGAAGAACATTTTAAGGAGCAACAATTACAAATGAGAAGCATCATGCAATCCAAGAGGATATTGAAAAGGTTTGAGAGATTTAGATATCATCATTGTAAATCTTTAATCAGGTCAAAGGCATCCGCCATCCCCAGTGAGTGAGATGAGTGAGCTCAGTAAGCTATTCAAAGTGAGCCAAACTAGTTGGAATCGGTGGGCTAGGTGAGAAATTTGGGTTGAATCTCTCAAGAAAAGAAAGATCCATCAAGAGGGAGTAATTCATTACAAAGCATCCAAGTGTCTAAACATGTCTTCTTAAAGGTCATAATTTCCACATGACAATAAAAAATGATTCCACAATGAGCTCTTGAGGATGCTCCAGTGGGAAACATCATGGTTACATGGTTCCAGTAAATTTCTCCCAAGTCTTTGTTCATATGCATGATCGGTTACAAAGGAGTGGAAGCTTCTCATGGTTTGATCAAGTATTTTGGGGGCATCCTTCATTATCTATAGTATTCTAGTGATCAAGTGCTTCTCACTTCTTCACTCAATGTGCTGAATGGGCTGCAATTTTTATCATTTAAAGGGAGGTTTCTCATGATGTAAAAGATCTCAATATTCCAAATTTTCACCATTTAGGAGGAGGTTTCTTTTAGTATGGAGTGTCAAATATCTTCACTTAGAGTTCATGAATACATTAATGCATTCAAGTGGATCATTGCAAGGAGTGGATTTTCTTCATCTCTTCCCTCCTTCCCTCTTTCTCCCTCTTCCTTCTCTCTCCTTTCTAATTCTTCATTTGGATTCATCATTGTATTTTTTCCTATTCACTTAAGTGACATATTTTCAAAATTGTAAAATTATTTTCTCAAAAGTCACAAGTGGAATATAAACAAAAAGAGTAATGTGAAGTAAGACAATAATTCAATTCAAATTTCTATAAATTTGGATGGCTTCTCCATTCAAAATTATCCATAAAATTACATCCTAAAATTTTTGTTCTTTGTAGAAATTATAAACACCTAATATTTGCTTCAACAGTTTCAATGCAAAAGTGGTACCAATTATCCTCTATCTAATCATTTCCATTATAATTATTGTTTTACACTAATTAACTAATGTTTCCTCTATTTTGGTCTTTTAATGACATTTTGTTAATTAACTAGCTTCTATCACATTCGGATTCCAATTAACAACACTTCGTTCCTCTTTGAATAAATTGATTATCTATTAGTAGTTAATTAAGTATTTTAATGTACATTTAATCAATATAACCTTTTATTGGCTAAATCCCACTTTCAAATGCTTCCAATCTTATCAAATTCCTCTCAAATCACCTCCAAATAGCATAAAAAGTTTATTCTAGCCTATTAATTAATCCCAAAAAGAACCGCAAACTCCCATGAGTTGCTAACTCACTAGTTAAATCATATAATCATGGTTAATTAGCCTAAAGTTACTTTATCATTTGTCCCACATTCATTGTGATTCAAGATTTCCCCAAATAGAAATCTATAAAAAGGACCAAGCTCCTACCTTCACACCTTACACCATACTTTGAATAGTATCTCATATAAAACATATGATCAAGAGCTTTCTCCATTAATTTGGCATAGCTTCTTTGCATCAATTCTACCATTGTTGAGTAGTAGAAGAAGATCCAAGATTGGCCTTATAGCCATTCTTTGGTGAGATCTTCTCCCTCTCTTTGGAGAACAACATAATTTTATTGTTCATAGATGTAATTAGGTTCAATTTAATTTAGCAATCATTTAACTTAGTGAAATTTTTTATAGATTAGATGAGTAATTTCATGTAATTTTCATTATGCATTCTCATAATCTATGATCAAGATGGTTTTATTATAAATTTATAGCTTATTTTTAGACTACTTGGTGTTAGTATAGGTTAATTAGCTTTGTTTTAAAGTTTATGTAGTTCCCAACAATAGTGGATTGTGATATTATGTTGAGCTTTGATAACCAATGCACAAGAAATAAAATTGATGTGTTCCATTTTCCTTTTCTTGTATTCCTCTACTTCTCTCTCTTATGCACGTTGCAAGCATAGTGATCCCAAAATATCTTTATATCTTTGATACATTGAATCTAAGAACTTAGTGTTTGATTTTTTTCTATCTCACTTAATAACTTCATTGTTGATTTATTCTATATTGAATGTTAAACTACTCTGGTTATTGGGTGTGAAATATGCAATTGGCCTACTCACTGCAGTAACCTTCCTTCCCTAATTTATCTCCTTCTCACTCATACGAGAACTTTTCCATAGGTTTAGTGGAGTGTCCTTGTGTGATCCATAACCTATTTTTTCAGCCCACATCATTTATTTTAGGATCAGATTAGTTACATTTTATAATGGGAGCTATACCATTCAATGTAGAGGCGTGCCCCATGAACGTTGATGGAGACACATAATTTTCCTAACTCACAAAATTTCTCACTAACAGATGATCAAACACCTTATTTCTCATTTTTACACATTGGAAAATGTCTTCTCCTCCAAACAAAAGAATTTATCCTTCATTCAAATGAGTGTGCATAATGTAAAATCATGAATCTGACAAGTCACTATGGTGTCTCGCATTGTTTCAAATATATCCAAGATCTCTTTCTTTAGCATGATAGGATCAACATCCTTATTTATTAACCAATATATTAACACTTATTATTTTTAGTAATCTTTAATTTGAAAATTCCATTTTAGTTACGAGTTGGTTAACTTTTCACTTTTGAGTTTCTCGATGTGCAAGTGGCAATAGAAACTCTAAGAATGAATTGTTTGTAACACTTACTAATTATAGATATTGAGGCTTAGGAAGGCTCACTATTTTTATAAGTTGTTCTTTATAGTGTTAGAATGGAATGAGAGTGGTTTAAAATTTTTTAATTTAAAAGGGATCTTTGCTCTAATTTTTGTGTATTTCAATCACCAAAACTTTGTAGATTTGTAAAATGAGTTTTGAAATTTGGAAAAAAAAATTGGCCATTAAAAATAATGTATACCACTATTGGATGCAAGGTTGGAATATTTTGAAAGGAGTTTTTAGAAGGAGATGTTAATAAAATCTCATGGGGATTAGAAAAGGAGTTTGTGAGATATGAGTTCTTTCTATTTTTAGCTTATGAGGCATTTGACATATTGTAAGCAACATAATAGAAATAGGAGTTAGTTTTTGGAGAAAAACAATTTCTTCAAAACATTAAAATGGCTAATTTTTTTAATATTATTGGAGAAGTAATTTTTCATGTGGAAAAATCATTGGATTTCACCAACACTTTGAGACTATGTCCATCTTCTTGAATGGGGATGCTCTATTTATTGAAAATAAGGAAACATATTCATGTTAATCTAATTATGGGGTTTGCCTTACGACCGGGATCACACATGAATACTTCCCTATACCTCTAGGAAAGTTCTTGTGTGCAACAAAAGGGAGTATTTTTAAGGAGAAAGTTGAGAAGAGAAAGTACGAGAAGCGATTTTATATTGCAAATAACAAATGCAAATTTTTCCAACATAAAATCAATAGCAGTTGCATCACTTCAATGAGAACAAACTATGGCAAGGTAAGAGGAACAAGATAAAAAAAAAAAAAATTATTTCATGATATTAAATAATTATAATTTCTCATAGTGTGAGTTTGAGATGGAGACATAAATTTTTAGATAAGGAATAGAATAATTTGATGACTTATTTTTAGAGAGAATATGGGAGATACAAAACAAGAGTAACCATCCCTTGAAATAAGGAGGCTCTCCAAATTTATATCTTTACAATTCATCTCTTTTTCTACCTTCCACATGTCTCTTCATGTCCCTATTAAACTTCTTATTATTTTTCTTCCTAAGATGTGATGCAATTTCTTTTACTTCAAAGAAAATTCTACTAACCACTTTCCTATGAATAATCAAATACCTTCCTTCAAACATTCACACTATGTTTCTAGGTGCATATGAGGATCCTTGTTTAATGAAATGAAACCTTAATGTAGCATTCCCTGCATAAACTTATACAAAGGACTCATAAAATTTCCCATGTCATTCATCTTATCTATTTACTCCCTCTCTCAAATCAATCTCTCTCAATTCTATACTTGAATGTTAATAATTTTTAACCCTTATTACTGTACAAATCAAAAATTTCTCATGAGTTTCCAAGGCACACCTGAGAATCATCTACTCCATGTCTTGTGAATTCAATGAAAACTATAAATGATAAGGTTTTGATCTTATTACCTCTATTATATAGTTTTGACATCTCTATACCCACCTTCTTTAGATGATATCTGACATCCAATAACTCCTAAAGCATCTTTGACATCAAACAATGTACTAAGGAAATGAGAACCTTCATTTCCCAAGTAAATTTCCACTATTTGATCTTCATGAAATCCTAAAATCATAATATTCTATAAATATTAGTAAAATTATATATTCTCCTGATTTGTATTTGATTAAGAACATCTCCCAAATCCTTTTTAGACTTTGAACCATCCTTGTTGTTCGAATTAGCATTAATTTCCTCAATTCACTGTCACTGCTATTTTTCGGGCCTCTCACAAACCTGAAATTTTCTATGATAAATAACTCCCTACACATATCACTTATCTCTAAAAAAATTGAAATATTTTGTATGACCCTTCAAAAAACCATGTTTCAAATTTCAGATAATTTGGTTGCACATAAAAATGTTACATTGATTTTTCCAATTTAGTCATTTCACAAACAATTCGCGTGTAATCGCAAAAAATTTATGTCATAGATAACTTCTACATGGATTCAACTATTATTATGATTTTTTTAAACACAAATAATACCCTCTTAATATAATATCTTCAAAATTTCAGCTCAACTCCTCCGTATGAAAAATATACAAAAGTTCTTCCAAAAACACTAGTTTAAGGACTCGTATAAACCCAATAGAGAGACATTTTAATAAATTATTTAATCATTCCTTCCAAATAATAACATCACTTCATAGAATTATACAACACACTAACACAATATCTTATTTATTGATCTAAATCTGAGAACACATATACAAATTTATACAATAACGTTTGTCTAGAGTTTGCATTGTAATGACAAAATACAAATGATCCACGGCTCCACCTTGTTTCCAAGATATTTTACATTATAATTCTAAAGACACTCCACATAACCAAAATATACACTAAAATCCTTCTTACCTGTAGCTCATAGTTTGCGCATTCATAAAAAAATCATACCAAATATCTCTTGTCCATTCAATGAACTCGCATATACCATAGTTTGCTTCCACAATACATGGTTTCTTAAAA
This sequence comes from Taxus wallichiana var. yunnanensis, assembly GCA_018340775.1. NCBI lineage: Eukaryota > Viridiplantae > Streptophyta > Pinopsida > Cupressales > Taxaceae > Taxus > Taxus wallichiana. The sequence continues at coordinate 846,358,030 of CM031239.1, forward strand.
CAATAGGAGTATAAAACCACACACCACCTATTCTAGATCATCCCTTTCATATTATGGAGATCTTTATTATAAAATTTCAATCTTTATCCTATCAAAAATATATCTCAAGAATAACATCTACATGCATATACAAGAATTCATATATTTATTGACTCAAGACTTATCTTACAGATAATCATAGTTATACACAATCTTGATGAGCCTTCATGGCTCTCTCCACATCTGTTGCAATCTTCCTCTCAATCCACCGAAATCTACTCTCTATATCATGAATTATTAGAAATTTATATCCATTACATTCTAATCTTCACTTGGATATTGAGGAAAATCTTCACATAACAAATACTCCATATTTGGGTGGATGTTGAAACAACACTCCAAATTCCTCTCCACCAACATCCCATGTATGAATTCCTTCAAAGATTTATTCTTATAAACTTTTTCTCCCCATTATCTTCATGATTAATCAACATTTGACTTATCTCCACATTTCATGCTTTCTATGTTGAGAAATTACACACTTTATAATGCCTTTATGCTTTAAATATGAATAATACCCCTTATTAGACTTAACAAGGACACTTAAACACCTAAACATGCTTAATGAGATATTGATAAGCTTCACATGATCTTCAAGACCATAAATGGACTTCCTACACATGAATTGTCCATATTCCCTCTAAACACATTTGAATCCACCATTACAATTTGAATAAAGTTTTGGAGGGATAATTCACACATGCCCTCATATGACTTATCGACTCTAAGAGGAATTTTTTATGGACTTTACAAACCACTATGCCATGATTATCTCTTTATTCACTTTTTACACCTTGGTGGATGATGTTCCTGCATTAGACTCCCAAGTAAATAAATTTGAGGTCTTAATCAATTGCTTCTTCCTTTTTCTCCAATTGTATCAAAATAGTAGAAATCTTCTTTCTTCTTGTTTGTTTTCTTCCTACTTATCTTCTTTCTCCATAGTGTCATCCTCCAAAATAAGGATGTCTTCTTTTGCATTTCCACTTGAACTCTCTCAAGAGCTCTTCTTTCTATTTTTTTCACCTCTACATCCAAAAATCATATGTATCATCAAATGTAAAACATTGAGACATTGAAGTCTTATCAAAATTATCCTATCATTGTTCTTGTTCTTCAACATCTTCTTGAGTTCTTCCAAAATCATTCTCATGTACACTAACATTATAGATATAATTATCTAATTTTCTCAATTCAACTTCAAGTTGTTCTTGGCCTTAATAAGTGAATAAGTCATCTACTTTTCTTTCTTTTGATAATTCATCTTCTAAACCTACATACAAGCACTCAAAATCAATGTTAGATTATTTTTTTTGGAAAAACGCCCTCCATCAACATATTCTCCATTTAAGAGCTTCATCTCAATCTTCTTCATTTTTTTTCCTCTTATCCTATGAGGCTTAATTTCTCTAATTTTCTCATAACCAACTACAAATATTCTTTTTTTCTTTCATATCTTGATTAAAGGCTGATGTATCCTTCATATCTACCATATAAGACATCTCTTCCTACCGCATATCAGATTTCACAAGCACTTCTTCCATACATTCATCTCCCATTAGCTTATCAAACAATTCTATTGTTTTCTTATACAATTCATCTTCTTGAAAATTTACATTTTCATCATCAAAAACAACATTAGAAAGAATTTTTTTATGACATTCAACTTCTTCAAAAGCTTCTTCATCTTCACCTAACATTTCTCCTTCTTCTGGATAACATACTTCTATTTATTCCTTCTCAAATGAAATGTTTAATTGATCTTCCATGAAAAAATGTTGTTCTTGCTCCTTTATTTCCATCAATGTCATATTTTCCCATCATTCTTTGTCATTCATTCTTTCACCTGTATGCACCAATGATAAGAAATGATTAGAAATGACTATTTAGGACTAATTTTCTTCATTTTCCTCTTCTTAAGTTTCCTTGTCAACATTGTGATTTGAATTTTTTTCTAATTCATTTCTTTCATTTTCTTCCTTTGTTCAGTCATCCTTCTAAAAGGCTATTGAATTCTTTTCTTGGTCCTCATAAACAATATTTGTCTTATCCCCTCTAAGAATTCATTTATACATACCAAGATTAATTTGATCTTAGATATCTCTCCTCCAAATATATGTCTTCTTTCATCTTCTTGTGACTACTCACTTCCTCTAAACCCTTCATCATTTTTCTATTCTTGCAAAAAAAATTTCCCTAGCAAGACTAGACCTTACTAGATACCTCACCTAGGCTCTCCTTCTATGTACCTAGTCTTTTGGTGTGTTTTATTTTATTCACTTGTCTCACCCAAGTATTTTTAACCTTGTTCTATTAAATTCCATTTCTTTTTTAGCTTCAAGTTTTTCTTTTTTAAATTTTTTTCAAGCCTTAATGGCTTAAGGACTTATATTGTCACTGTCTTCTTCTTGCCTCTCTTATCCTACTTTCACCAATTCTCTTCAAGCTATCAATATTCCTGCAAATTATAGCCTTCAAGAACTTATCATTCATACAACATCAAATAATTCACTTTTAATTTACCTTAATATATATTTTCCACTTCTCTTCCTTCAATTCCACTTCTTTGTGTTCATGTAACCAAACAATCTTCTTCTCAATAGAATTAGTAAAAATCATCATACAAAGAGAACCATGCTCGATAACAAAAATGGTGCACCTTATTTTACTTAAAAGAAAATTCTATTGACCACTTTCCCGTGAATCATCGAATAACTTCCTTAAAAATTCACACCATCTTTCAAGGTGCATATGAGGATCCTTGTTTAATTAAATGAAACTTTAATCTAGAATTCCCTGCATAAACTTGTACAAATGACTATAAAAATTTAACATGACATTCATCTTATCTATTTACTCCCTCTCTAAAATAAATCTCTCTAAATTATATACTTGAGTACCAAGAAAGGATTATCCCTTATTACTATAAAATCAACCACTTCTCATGAGCTTCAAGGCAAACCCAAGAATCAGCTACTCCATGTCTTGTGAATTTAATGCAAACTATCAATGATAAGGTTTTAATCTTATTACCTCTATTATACATTCTTGACATATTTATACCCAGATTCTTTCTAGGTGATGTTTGACATCCAATAACTCCTAAAGTATATTTGACATCAAACAATGTACTGAGGACATGAGAACCTTCATTTCCCAAGTACCTTTCAACTAGGTGATCTTCATGAACTCCTAAAATCATATTTTTTAGAAATAATAGTCCACCTATAGATTATCTTGACTCATGTTTGATTTATAACATCTCCTATATCATTCTCAAACTTCGAATCATCCTCCTTGTATGAATTAGCATCAATTTTCTCAAGTCATCACATCGCTAATTATCTCACAAACCTGCAATTTTATGTAATCAATAACTACCTAAAAACATATCAGTTATCTCTGAAAAATTCACATATTTCTTATTACCATTCAAAGAACATGTGTTTCAAATTTAACCTAATTTGGTTTCACAGAACAAAAGTTACATTGATTTTTCCCATTCATTCATTTCCTCAAACAATTCGCATGTCACTACAGAAAATTTCTGTCATAGATAACTTCCACATGCATGAAGCAATCAATCTCAAAAATTTTGAACATAAATTATATCGTATTAAAATATTTTTTTCCAAATTTCAGATCTTTACTCTTTTGTATGAAAATGATACAATTTGTTTTCCAAAAACACTAGTTTAGGGACTGTACAAACCCAATAGGAGAGAAATTTGTATAAATTATTTAATCAGCCCTTCCAAATCATAATATCACTTCAAATACCTATACATAACACTGAAACAATATCTTATTTATATATATAAACATGAGAACACATATACAAATCTATACAATAACGTTTTTCTACAATTTGCTTTGAAATGATAAAATACAGTTATGTCTCCACCGTGTTTCCAAGATATTTTAGATTCTCATTCTAGAAACACTCCACATAGCCAAAATATGTAGTTAACTCCTTATTAACTTTATCTCATATTTTGCACATTCATGAAAATAACATACCAAATCTCTCTTTTCCATTTAATGAACCCGCATACCATAGTTTGCTTCCATAATACATTGTTTCTTAAAATAATAGGAGTATAAAACCACACACCACCTACTCTAGATCATTCCATACATATTATAGATATCTTAATTATCAAATTTCAAGATTCATCCTATCAAAATGTATATCTCAAGAATAACATCTATAAGTATATACAAGAATTCATAGATTTATTGACTCAATACTTATCTTACAAATAATCATAATTATACACAATCTTGATGAGCCTTTATGTCTTTCTCTAGAGATGTTGTTATATTCATGTAACTCCACCTAAATGTACTCTCTATATCATGAATTATTAGAAATTTATATCCTTTACATTCTAATCTTCACATGGATATTGCGGAAACTTCTCACATAATAAGTACTCCATATTTGGGTGGATGTTGAAACAATACTCCAAATTCCTCTCCACCAACATTCCATGTATGAATTCATACAAGGATTTATTCTTATAAAAAAATTCTCCACATTATCTTCATGATTAATCAAAGTTTCACTTATCTACATGTTTCATCCTTTTTATGTTAAAAATTACATGCTTTTTAATGACTCGTATGCTTAAAATATGAATAATACCTCTTATTAGACTTAACAAGGACACTTAAACACCTAAACATGCTTAATGATATATTTATAAGATTCACACGATCTTCAAGACCATAAATGGACTTCCTACACATGAATTATCTATATTCTTTCTAAACACATTTGATTCCAAAGACTACAATTTGAATAAAGTATTTAGAGGGAGAATTCACATGTGCCCTCATTTGACTTATTGACTCTTAGAGGAATTTTACAAACAACTATGTCATGATTATCTCTTTACTCACTATTTACACCTCGGTGGATGATTCTCTTACATCAAGATGTGAGAAAATAAGTCCCCCTTTTATAAATCACAAGGGAATATTACATTTCACCAAGATAGTCACTTAAGTTGATAAGACATATTATAATGATTTCTTATAATGAAGAATTAGAAAGGATGAGAGAAGAGGAGGAAGAATGAGGAAAAGAGAGAAGAAATGTTCCAAAACATGGACAAAGGTACATCCTCCTTTGATGAAGGTGTTTCACTCAGAATGTTTCGGCTTCTGGGAATAGAGTTGCTTCTATCCTTTCATTCCTTTTAGAAACAGATGAGGTTAGGGTTAGGAGGAATACCTGTTGAATGTCGAGATGGTGTGCGCGTACCGTAGAGAAAGATCAGGTTGACTGCGGAGAACTCCTTTTTGTCTTGGAAGGACTACCTGCAAATAAGAACACAAGACCACAAGATTTTGATTAAACAATAAATGAGGAAACTGCCTTGGGCCCAGGAAATATAAAACTTCCTTTCGAAGGTGGTCAGTTCCCCTGCTAATATGAATTAACACAAAAGACTGCAAAATATCAATTAAATTGTCTCGTTGAACTGGGTAGGGGAAAGGCTGGTTTTCTGGTTTTGATCAGAGGAACCGATGCCGGTTACTGATAACCGATGCCGGTTACTAATAACCGATACCGGTGGGTTCTAGGATCTTCTTGGTAGCTATGGTGTTTTGTAAGGCTGGTTTATGGATGATATTAGGAAATGGGATGATTAGAAGCAAAAGAATAATAGTTAGATGCAATGACACGTTGGGTAGTAGATTCAGAGACGGATTTAGGAGGACTGAAATTCACAGAGCATAAGAAATGTTATAACAGAGGACATGCAAGATGTGACTTACTGGTTTTGACAAAGATGCAAGTTGATCTCCTGCAAACACTTCTGATATTTCCACTCGTCTCTGCTCTGTCAAGTGAAGATCTGGACTCTGTTCCTCGCTCGCAATGCTCTCTGTTGATCTAGAAATCCTTTGACTGATCTCCAAAATGAAATTCCGATCCGTTGTTTTGGTTTGGGGAGCCCATTTACAGGGAACCGATGGCGGTTACGTAACCGACGGCGGTCGAGTAGGAACCGGCATCGGTAAGGAAAAAGTAGGCTATTTTTAGTAAAATAGCCCACCTTCCCTGCTTTTCTCCCGAGAGATCAGTTGCGGGCTTGGTCAAGTGGCTAGAAGGTCGGCTTTGGGTGCGAGTAAGGAGGCATTAGTTATGGATGTGAGTCTAGACCAAGTCATGGGTCTTAATTAGGTTAGTTTAGGGTTAGGGCTAGGTCATGATGAGGTGGCAAAGTGAGGTGGCGGGTAAGGTGATGTGGATTTATCAATTATAAGGTAATTAATAAATAATTGTGTAAGGTTTAGGTGATGAGGTTAGATTGCGAGATGAGATGCGGGTCACAAGGGGTCGTAAGACACAAATTTGGTGTCTACATTAGCCCCTTATTGTCGTGTAGCTTGTTCTGTAAAGCTGCGCGGACAATAATATGAAGTGGTTTCTCGTGTTAAAGATATAGGTAATCCCCCTCAAATCTATCGCCGATTGAGTGAACGGGAAATCAGGGATAGGGTTGATAAAGGGTACATGTTGTAGAGAGGATGGTAAGGTGGTGGGGTAGGTCCAAGGAAGCAGACGCATGTTGAAATGCAATAATAGTACGACTAGGTACGTGAGTTGACGAGCAAACCAAAGTGCAGAGGCCAAGGTCGATAGTTTATCCAAACAAGGGTAATATAATCCCGGTATCCAAGGCATAGGAAGTAGCCCTGTGGTATATAACGGTGAGGTACAGAACGTTTAGGCATGTTCGGCAAGACTCAAATGGTTGGTTTGGTTGAGATAAACGTCACGGCCCAGTCTAGGCAAAGTTGGTCGATGATCAAGTCAAGGACCCTAATCATGCTAAAACATGAACAGTGAGCTCGATTGAACAAAATGTACATGATGGATGGATAAAATAAAACGTTGATTGTGGGTATGGTATTGAAGTGATACGGCCTTGGGTCAGGCCAAGTGGTTGGGTGGTGGTCCCGGGTCGGGCAGGTAAGGGTAAATGGAGGCCTGGTCGGGCCAAATTGGTAGGGGTGAGGCCTTGGGTCGGGCCAAATAGTGAGGGCGAGGCCTTGGGTCGGGCCAAATGGTAGCCGAGGCCTTGGGGTCGGGCCAAATGGGTAGGGCGAGGCCAGGTCGGGCCGAACAGGTAGGTCGAGGCCTTGGGTCGGGCCAATTGGTAGGCCGAGGCCTTGGGTCGGGCCAAATAGTGAGGCGAGGCCTTGGGTCGGGCCAATTGGTAGGCGAGGCCTTGGGTCGGGCCAAATGGGTAGGGCGAGGCCTTAGGGTCGGGCCAAATAGGTAGGTTGAGGCCTTGGGTCGGGCCAATTGGTAGGTTGAGGCCTTAGGTCGGGCCGATTGGTAGGTTGAGGCCTTAGGTCGGGCCGAATAGGTAGGCCGAGGCCTTAGGTCGGGCCGATTGGTAGGCCGAGGCCTTAGGTCGGGCCGATTGGTAGGTTGAGGCCTGGGTCGGGCCAATTGGTAGGCCGAGGCCTTAGGTCATGCCGATTGGTAGGTTCGAGGCCTTAGAGTCGGGCCGATTGGTAGGCGAGGCCTGGGTCGGGCCGAATAGGTAGGCCGAGGCCTTGGGTGGGGCCAATTGGTAGGCCGAGGCCTTAGGTCGGGCCGATTGGTAGGCCGAGGCCTTGGGTCGGGCCAATTGGGTAGGCCGAGGCCTTAGGTCGGGCCGAATAGGTAGGTTGAGGCCTTAGGTCGGGCCGAATAGGTAGGTTGAGGCCTTAGGTCGGAGGCAGATAGTAGGTTGAGGCCTTAGGTCAGCCGACAAGTGAACAAATGGTGTGCAGCAAAGGTGGATAGAGGCGATATTGGTGAAAAAGAGGCAAGGAGTAAATAAGGGCAAAGAATGGGGTGAAAGTTGGGTAGAGAACCGATGTCGATTCTGCATGACCGATATCGGTTAAGGGACCGATACCGGTTCCTTAGGGAAAAATGAAACCGATATCGGTGAAAGGTGAAAAACCTATAAAAAGAAAAATACGGCTTGTCATTGTCACTTTTGTTATTTGCAAACCAAATCGACTTGTCTGACGTGGAGAGTTGGGATTAGAGGCTTGATTGAGTGAGGTGGAGCTATTGTATTGGCGGAGAGAGTTGATAGTGGGCCCGATTAAGGAGGAGGCAGCAGTTGATTGGCCGGGGACCCAGCAGATCAGGATTGGAGCCATGGCACAGGCAGGAGGAGCTGGAGGGGCTGGACCAGCTGGACCGCCACCACCCATCCCACCACGACGACGTGTCGTCGTTCGGGTAGATTCGAAACTCTTTAATTTGGTGATTTGGTTGTATTATGCTAAATTGGGGGTTTGGGTAGGAATTAACCTTTTTTAGGAAATAATGAGAAAATGGAAATGATTTGAAAAAGGGAGAGGGTAGATAGGCTAGATAGGCTAAGGTGGGTAGGTGGGTAAGTTTTTAGGGTATTTGGGTGGGTAGATGGGTAGAAATAGGTAAAAAATGGGTTTTGGGGGCCGCGCGGGGGTTCGGCTCCGGGAGAGGACAGTGACCGATGTCAGTCTCTAAGCGACCGGCATCGGTCGCAAAATTGTAGGGAAAGGGACTGTTATTGGTGACCGGCGTCGGTCATGTATCGGCCGGCGTCGGTGGCTTGGTGGGTTTTGGGTTTTTGGGTTGGGTTTGAGGTGGAGGTGGGAGAAGGGTTTGGTGAAGGGTTGGGTTGTGGGTTTTGGGGTTGGGTGTAGGGTTGTGGGGGGTGTGGGTTGGAGGTTGGGTTTTGGGTTTTTGGGCTTTTGGGTTGGGTTTGAGGTGGAGGTGGGAGAAGGGTTTGGTGTAGGGTTGGGCTTTGGGTTTTTGGGTTGGGTTGTGGGTCGGTGTGGGTGTTGGGTTGGGGGTTGGGTTAGGGGTGGAGAAGGGTTTGGTGTAGGGTTGGGTTGCATGTGTTTTGTTGGGGTTTTGTTTTTGTTGGTTTTGGGTGGGATGGTTTTGGGTTTTTAGGGTGGTAGGTTGCTAGAGGGGGGTGGGAGAGAGTCGGGGTATGGTCGGGGGGATAAAAAAGGGTATTTAGATGATAAAGTAGATGTTGTAATAAAGAGTAGGTCTAAGGATGTGGGTTGGTTTTGCAGGCACGTCAGCAGTTGACGATGCGGGATAGGATGCCCCCATGCACAGTGTGGATGAGGCCACACATATCTGTGGCTCATTGGGCCATCATGCGCGAGGTGGGACTCGGTGGAGTCCAGAGGTACAGAGCGATAGAGAGAGATCACAGCCTGATGGTCGCCCTCATCGAGAGATGGGATCCGGCGACCAATGTGTTCCATCTCCCGACTGGGGAGATGACCGTCACATTGGAGGATGTGTATCGCATCCTTCGGTTACCTATCGAGGGAGAGGTAGTCTTCCAGGTAGATTCAGAGACTGCCATGGACAACATACTGCAGGTTTTTGGGGATGCAGCCGCGCTACTGACCTACCATAGCGCGAGTATCGGGTACGGTGACATGTACCGTGCGCATCGACACGAGACATGACTGGCTGTGTTGATGATGGTTGGGATCACCTGCTTCACCCTCCCGGACTCAGAGGGAGGCCGCTTCCCACGAGCATTGATGGGGGTGCTGCTTGGAGATGGTGGAGGAGCACACCTGTTACGCCTGGGCACCAGTATATCTGGTGCAATTATACAGGGAGCTATGGGGCTATCGCCGGAGGAGGCGATTTGGTATTTGTTCTACATTTTTGTTGCATTGTTGGGCATACGAGCACATCGTATGCATCAGGCCAGTAGGGTTACCCCAGCAGCCAGGGCCACAGGTCATATACCGATATGGCTTTCAGAGGTGGTTGGGGGTCGTGGGCCAGCCACGAGCAGTTATGGCAGGTCGGGATGTGGCATACTATAGACATTTGCTAGAGGGCCTTACAGCAGTAGACATTGTATGGAGACCCTACAGAGGTCACCATCCTGGCAGAGGAGCCCGCTTACAGTTGCGCCTAATCCAGTACACATTCTGGATAGCAGGACGGAGGCCAGGAGAGTACGAGCGGATACCCCTGGAGAGGGTACGCAGGCAGATGGGGCTGCGACAGGACGAGCCACCTCCCGTTCCTCAGTACAGGAGAGATGATGTAGAGGCCCCACTGCCTGCACCACAGCCTTTGGATCCAGATTGGGTAGCAGAGAGGCCAGCAGGTGAGGGTGTAGATGATGCTGGGTGCACGGGAGCATACAGGGTGTGGTGGGCTGGGCAGAGAGCAGCCAGGATAGTACCGCCTGCACAGCCAGACTTGGCTGCAGTGATAGGAGAGAGAGATCAGCTCAGGGGTCAGGTGCAGCTCTTACAGTAAGGCAGCTAGCAAAGACAGCACGAGATAGGTGTCTTACAGGGCAAGAGCCTGTGCTCAGCTCGAGCACGAGCAAAGACCACCACCACAAAGCACCACACCCACAGTGCAAAGCAGTGCAGTGCACAGCAGTACCCAAGACCACCACCAGCAATGCTGCAGTACCCACAACCCTGTGCATAGGTACAGTGCAGTAGTGTACCACAGCCACAGGACCACCAATGCACCAAAGACAGCACGGGGGCACTGGTAGTAGGTGTCAGGGGACCAGCCCCAGTACCTACGGTGGCTCGAGAGCGTTACATGGAGGCTAGAGCGGAGGCCCGATACTATCAGGATATTCTTGATGGTACCGGGGCTGATTATCAGCCCTATGCGGCACATAGAGCAGAGACCTCTCGGAGCCAGAGGTCTCAGGGAGGTGCAGCCACAGCTGGTGGGTCCGTCACAGGCAGGAGGCGAGAGGCACCACAGGGACCAGCGGGGAGAGGTGCCGAGGGCGGTGGGGAGAGCTGAGAGATCCCAGACATGGTGTATTGATAGATGGGCACCGGTCTGCGAACCGGGTGTATTGATAGAGGCCTGCGTGCCTATGTATTATTCATGTATTCATTCATTCATTTATTATATACCGGCCTGCGAGCCGAGTAGGGGTTGTATAGTGGATACCGGCCTGCGAGCCGAGTATATATCTATTTTTGATACGAGGGACCGGCCTGCGAGCCGAGTCGAGATTTTTTGACAGTTATTGCGGCCTGCGTGCCGGCTTTGGTGGATTATGAGATCACAGAGGCCCCGATGTAGGGCACATTGTATTTTTGAAAATTTGTATATATATAGAGACGATGTTTTGATCCACATGCAGTGTTCAAAATGTGTTTAAATATTTTGTTAATGGTTGGTAATATATAATGTATGATAAGTTTTAGTTGACATGTTGATAGATGGATGATGTTGATGTTTTTGTTTTTGCACGTATATATGAATGACAGGTTATGTGATGAATTGTTGGTTTTGTGACATTGTGATATATGTAACTGATGAGTTGGATCCAAATGATGTATAGATTGATAGTTTCTTGATATCCGTAGTTGATGGTTTGTGTATTTGTATAAAATAAATGATGTTAATGAAATGGTAATGCTATGTGTGGTGGATGAACAAATGTGGTAAATTGTGTTGTTTATGCAGGAAAAGAGGCGGGCGCGACAAAAATTTAGGTGAGAAATGAAGAAAAGAACATTTGCTGAGAAAAGATAGGTGTGTAACCGATATCGGTTAAGGAACCGATATCGGTAGCTGATAGACCGATATCGGTTAAGTAACCGATACCGGTTATTTAGGTATGAGCTTTTCTAAAAATAGAAAAGCTAGGGTGGCAACTTAAGTTTTAATTTTAGAGCCATGCAAGAGGTTAAATACGCGAACGCGACGCTTTTTGACGACTGAGACAGATATTTGCATGAGAGATTTGAGTGATAAGGAGAAAAGAGACAGGAAATTGCATGAGAGATTTGGGTGATAAGAAAAGAGACTGGGAAGGTGAATGCGATCTGAGATTCAGAAAGTAGAAAGGTGAATTTGAAAAGGGTGGTGATCATGGCAGAACGAGGAGAAGCATCCAGCAGGCAGGGACAAGAGGGAAGACAAGGGCCACCTCAAGCCGCTGCAACCCAAGAGGTAAACGTTTTGATTGTGATCTGATTTTTGCATGTGTTATGAATAAGAGATTAAGTGGGTAGATATGAAGAAGAAAACATGATAGCAAGGGTTATAGGTGAGGTAAGTGTTACGTGGTAGGTAATCAAGGGTTTCGGGTATGTCTGTGTATACAGAGAGGAATAAACGAGCAATTTATTGTCGTAGGTGGTTGTTTTAGGCAAGATGTATGTAATTGACAGTGACCGGTAGCGGTTAGAGGTAACCGGTATCGGTTACTGAACCGATAACGGTTATGTATAACCGATACCGGTTACTGGAGGAATTTCCAGAATGTTTGAAAAACCCTGACGGATTGAATGGTTGTTTGTTGTTTTGGTGTATGCAGGCAGAGGCAGGGTTGAGGATGAATGATAGTGTGCCAGCGCTGTTGTCACGAATCCGAGCGGATGTAACACCAGCTGAATGGACATTGATAAATCGTTTGGGGTTAAGTGGAATCCGCTATTATTCACGAATTGCACGGAACCATGCTATGTTGCAGGCATTGATTGAGAGATGGAATCCCGAGACAAATACCTTCTATCTGCCAACAGGGGAGATGACAGTAACATTGGAAGATGTGTTTCGTATTTTGAGACTCCCCATTACAGGAAAACTAGTATATCAGGCACTACCTAGCGCGGCACGGGGAGCGATAACAGCAGTATTTGGTCCATACGCACGAGATTTGACACAGCGAGGTTTATCCTTTACGTATGGGGTAATGTATGCAGCACACCCTGAGGAGACAAGGTTAGCAGTGATATTAATGATAGCGGTAGGGTATTATGCATTACCGAGGGCAGAAGGAGGAAGATTTCCAAAGGCATTGATGTGTGTTATCTGGGAGATGGTAGAAAGGAACGTGACGTTTGCGTGGGCACCTGCATATTTGGCGGAGCTATACAGGGGTTTATGGGCTTGTAGGTGAAATCACAGGATGACGCTGGATTGTTCATACTTATTACACTGTTGGGCCTATGAGCACATTGTTTGTGTGCGACCAATAGGCCAATCCCTCCAGGCAGGAGAGACCGGAGTACAGAGGTTGGGATTCAGACGATGGGTCCAGACAGAACAAGAGGCCAAGATCCCAAGCCGTGACGGGTGATATTGTGTATTACAGGCAGGTATGGGAGAGGGTGACGGTTGCGGACATCTGTTGGAGGCCTTACGGTAACTATATGGTAACAGAGAGCATAGCTGAGGAGTTAAGGGGTGTAGAGCGAATGAGGTGGATCGCGGGGCACAGGCCAGGTGAATATGAGAGGATTCCTATAGATCGCGTGCGGCGACAATTTGGATTTGTGCAGGATATACCCCTGGCTTATAGACCATATATGAGGATCGACGCCGAGGCAGCATTCTCACCTCCCCGGCCAACACCTCCAGAAGGGCCTGAAGAGGTAGCAGCCGATCGCAGGGTAATGGATGTAGGAACGACAGAGGCCTATAGATTATGGTGGGTAGCAGAACTGCGAGGTGTACGTGAGCGCCCGACATAGCGGTGATTACAGCAGAGAGGGATCGTCTGCAGCGTTTGGTTCAGCAGCTCCAAACGCAGGTGAATGAGACAAGAGGATTGTTAGTGGTTGCGGAGTCACGGGCGGAGAGACTAGAGGCTGGAGTCCTCCATGCGAGAGGGCGTATTCATATGTTACAGGAGAGATTGGCAGATCAGTGGGTGGTACCAATAGCCGTGGTACCTTTGAGGACAGAGAGGCCCGGCGAGAGGGGTCGACGATCACGATCATCACCTAGGTCGGGATGAATCGTGAGGGTTTAAGTAAATGTTATAGAGGTATAAGAATAAATAAGAGTACCGACCTGCGTGTCGATGATAGAGAAGATGTATTTGTTTAACATCTAAATAAAATGAGATATGTATGTTGATTTGAGTTATAATAATAAGAATGTTTTCGTTTTGACTTTCGGTGTTTTGAAAAAGGATAAAGAGGAATGTGATTAAATAGAAATACACAAAAATATTTATATTTACCACACATGATAGGTTATGGTAGGGGATGGTCGAGCTAACCTTGGGAGACCCTATGTCTCCGAAGTGCTGCCTACATAGCCCATTACACAAAGCAAGGAGGGGCCTCAGACCGATGTAGTTCTCCCTTAGGATCAGGGAGAGGCGAAGTCAGGGAATTGGGTACGGTTTAGGCAATTGGTTGGTTGGTAAAAAATATTAAGATTGGTAAAGGTAAGGTTGATGGTGTTGGTAATGAATTGGTGATGTTGTAAAAGGTATAAGGGAAGCGAAAGTTAGCCTACCCAAGTAGTAGGGAATCGTGTCCTGATTAAGGTCAACACACAATCCTAGATGCGAGGCAAAGTAGAAAGAGTGCTCCGTAGGTGAAAAGAGCTAAACAAACCACACAACGTGGAACGAGCTTGGAGCCCTAGGTACCGTGCATAGACGAGAAGTCAATAGGTGAAAAGAGTTGTGTGATCACAACCTATCAGGTGTACGTTACGTCCCTTGAGTTGAAACAAATGGTGAGGTGAGGTGGATGATATAGCTGAGGTACGGAGAACTTATTACAAAGTGAGTGTTCTGACGGAAGAGAACCTACCCTAAATAGACAAGTCCATGACTCAAAAGTCCTTTTGAATGAGGCTTTTATTTTATTGAATGTAGACTGATCGATGCGGGAAGTCTACAAGGGATATTGATTGTATTATTCTTGAGGTCTTCACGAAGCTGATCAATGCGAGAAGCTTCTGATAAAGGCTGACTGTGTATAGCTGTCCTTCGAGGGAGCAGTCTATTTATAGTAGCAGATATGATTTTAATGCATAGCTGTCCTTCGGGGGAGCAGTCTATATATAATAGCAGCAATAGTTTGGCATATAGTTGTCCTTCGAGGGAGCAGTCTATATTTAATTTAGATGACTAGATGTTCTTTTTAGCATGAAGCATCTAGGCTTGTAGGAAGTTTGACTCAAGAAAATCCCATAAGAATACGGCTTATTTTAATACTTTGAAGTCATGGACTAGACTAAAAAGGGGAAGGCATCATCAAGGGGAGGTGAGAATCAAACTATGTGAGCTTGATTGTTATTATGAGGTGTAGGAAACAGAGTGTATGTAGTGGTAAGTGAGCTCAAGGGACGAGCAGCAGGTAGATAAGAAGTGATATAACACTAATTTCAACAATAGAATGGTCGAAGATGCAAGGCATTAAGGGGCTCAGGCTCAGGTTTACCATTAAGCGAAGCTAAACGATAAGTACCAGATCCATAGGTGTGAGTGATTATATAAGGCCCAATCCAATTGGGAGCAAATTTTCCACGTTTGCTCTTTTCTAGTTTGGTTACATGTTGATTCTCTTTGAGGACAAGATCACCAACCTTAAAGGTACGCTCATGAAGTCGCTTATCATAAGCACGTTTAATGCGTTTTTGATAGATTTGAAGGTGATCAAGAGCTGTAAGACGGCGTTCGTCAAGAAGCTCCAATTGGGCTAACCGCTCTTGGCGGAAATCATCGTTGGTGAGAATATCCTGAAGAGATATTCTAAGGGAGGGTATTTGTATTTCGAGAGGCAAAACAGCCTCGGTACCGTATACCAAAGAAAAAGGTGTGGCATTAGTAGAGGTACGAATGCTAGTACGATAAGCCCAAAGGGCAAAGGGAATGTGATCGTGCCAATTTCTTCCGGATTCATTGACAACTTTCATGAGGATTTTGGTTAGTGTTTTATTAGAGGACTCGGCTTGCCCATTGGCTTGTGGATAGTAGGGTGATGAGAAGCTAAGTTTGATACCAAAGTTGTCGCAAAGGTCTTGCAACAACTTGTTTTTGAAAGATTTTCCATTATCTGTTATCAGGCGATGAGGAACACCAAAACGACAGATAATGTGGTGGTTAATGAACTCGACAATTTTTTCTTTTTTGATTGAAATGAGTGGAATAGCCTCCACCCATTTTGTGTAATATTCGGTCACTGTGATTATCCAACGGTGACGTTGTGAAGAGGTCGGGTGAATCTCACCAATAAGGTCTAAACCCCATTGTGAGAAGGGCCAAAGATCTCGAGCGACCTGGAGCGGGTGGCTAGGAGTATGTTGAAGGTTGGCATGTTGCTGACACATAACACAACGCTTAACATATTCGTAGCAGTCGTTATTGAGAGTAGGCCAATAATAACCAAGGCGAAGGATTCGTTTGGCCACAGCAAGGCCGCTAAAATGTCCACCACAAATACCGTCATGGACCTGTTGGATGGTATGAGTGGCCTCCGCGCCAGTTAGATAGCGAAGGAGGATGCCATCAAAGCCACGTTTATAGAGGAGTCCCCCCATGACAACATAACGTGAAACACTTTTAAGAAAAGCACGTTTGCCATTACTAGTAAGGTCAGGTGGGAGGACAGAGATTGTAAGGTAGTCGTGAAATTGGTGGTACCAGGTATCCTGTGAATTAGTAGACACAGTATTTATCATACAAACTACCGGGGTTGAATAGGATGGGGCAAAAAGTTGTTGTACCACGACGAATAATTCAGAGTCAGTTGGCGCGGCGGGAATTTGCGAGGCTAAGCAAGCCATAGTATCCGCAAATTTGTTAGTGGAGCGGGGAATGGTTTGTATAGAATAGTGAGTAAATAAGGCTAGAAGTGAATCCACGTAGTGTTTGTATTTTTGAAGCTCCTCATTTTTACATTGGTAGATGCCCATAACTTGATTGACTACCAATTGAGAGTCACCGAAAATATTGATAGATTTGATACCTAAGTGCAGCGCAACCTGGAGACCCAGAACAAGGGCCTCGTATTCCGCTGTATTATTAGTGCAAGGGAAATCGAGTCGGAATGAAAGAGGCATAGGCTCAGCGTCGAGAGGAATAAGAACAACGCCAGCTCCTCCGCCGCGATGGCATTTGGAGCCATCGAAGAAGAGGGTCATTGGGTACGACTCCTCGTGAGGGAAAGAGTAGCGATGAGTTCGTCGGGAAATGTGAAATTGGTAAATTGTTCCCCAGGTAAAGGAGCTTCCGCAAGTTGGTCTGCGATGGTTTGTCCTTTGATTGATTTCTGGTGGACAAACTCAAGGTCGAGGTCGGCGAGAAGCATGAGCCATCTGGCAATGCGTTGGTTCAGATGAGGTTTGGCATACATGTAATGGATGGGGTCTGTATTGGTGATGACGAAAGTCTTGTGATTTAGAAGGTAGTGTCGGAGTTTGGTGGCCACGAATGATAGGGCTAGGCATAACTTTTCTATATGTGTGTACCTAGTCTCATAGTCCACCAAAGTACGACTTATATAATAAACGGCTTGTTCGCGATTCTCAGAGTCACGATGTGCAAGCATGGCTCCTACAGCGTGGTCGGTGGCGGAAAGGTAAAGGTAGAAAGGGCGGTCGTCTTGGGGTGGGATAAGCACGGGTGGCTGCAAGAGATAGGATTTGAGAGCTTCGAAGGCTTGGTGACATTCTTCGCTCCATTGGAATGCAATATCCTTTTTAAGGAGGTGATGGAAAGGTTGACATCGATCCGAAAGTTGGGAGATGAAATGTCGGATAGATTGGAGCTTACCTTGTAAACTACGCAATTGTTTGAGATTTTTGGGTGGGGGCATTTCTAGGATAGCTTTGACTTTAGATGGATCGACCTCAATGCCACGCAAAGAGACGATAAAGCCAAGAAGTTTTCCCGAAAGAACACCAAAGACACATTTCTTTGGTTGAAGGCGGACAGAATATTGTAACAGGTGATCAAAAATAATGGTTAAAACATCGAGATGTTCACTACGATGTTTAGACTTGCCGAGAAGATCGTCGACATAATCTTCAAGGATAGTGTGCATAATGTCATGAAAAATGTAGGTCATAGCCCGCTGATAGGTAGCACCAGCATTCTTAAGGCCAAATGGCATGACACGATAACAGAAGGTTCCCCAAGGAGTTATGAAGGCAGTTTTGTGTTGATCGGCAGGGGCAACCAAAATTTGGTTGTATCCTGAAAAGCCATCCATGAGAGAGAGCATCTCATGACCTGCAGTTAGATCAACAAGTTGGTCAATGCTAGGTAAGGGGAAGTCATCCTTAGGGCAAGCGAGGTTAAGATCCGAAAATCTGTGCATATCCGAAGTCCCCCTGTCGCTTTAGTGACAGGTACGATGTTAGAAATCCATTGAGGATAGTCGATAGGCAAGATGAAGGAAACAGAAAGGAGTCGTTGGAGCTCCTCTTTGACCAAGAGAGCAATGCGTGGATGCATTTTCTCAATTTCGTTTGATTTGGCTTGGAATCGGGGTTTAGGGTGATGTTATGGACAGCAATGGTAGGATCAATTCCTGGCATGTCAGCGTAAGACCATGCGAAAGCTTGATTGCAAGCACGGAGAAAGGTAGTAAAGGTGGCTTGTTCTGATGTGTTAAGGGATTGTCCAATCTTCACAATGTGAGGATCCTCCTCCGTGTGGATGTTGATTTCTATGGTAGATTCATTCAGCATGGTTTGGGTTTCAGATGGTAAGGCTCGTTGAATATAAGAATCATCCGCGCCAAGGTAAGTGAGGATGGAGTCGTCATCCTGGCATTCAACAACATTAATCAAAGGTGAATCCTCTTCGATCATGTCTGGATACAGAAGGGGAAGAGAAGATGGGTCCTCATTATCACGTTGATAAGTGAGAGGACCTATGAAGATAGCATTTATGAAAAAAAAAAAAAAAAAAAAGTTAGGAGGGATGGATTCAGGGTCTATAGATTCTGTGGGTGATGATGGCAAAGTGGGTGATGATGGTTTGGTAGGGGTGACGTCTTCTTCTTCCAGGATACAGCTGACAGGAGGTGTCTCCTGTGTAGGTGTTTCAGAAAACCGAGACCACTGCGATCATTATGTTTACGGGTAGTCACGAGAATGAGTGTATGTCGGCCTTGTTCGTAAAGGCCAAAACCAAAGCCTTTCCACGCACAGTGAGTCAAGAAGGTGAGGGCGAAATGACGATTTGTCAAGTATTGAAAATCGGATTGGAAGGGAACCACACCAAGAGGAGGTTCAGGGGTAATGGAGGATGCGTCAACACCCCCATACGTTAGGTTAGTGCGGCAATGGGGTGGTCCGTAAGAGATTACCTCCCCCACGCGACGGTCGTAGGTGGGATGTGCATGTAATTGTCCGTACTCCTGCGGGGTAGGGAAAGAACTAACGTTATATAGGCGGTACTCCCCCAGCGTAAGGCGCTGAAAAACATCTACTAAGGGGTCGGAGGTTGGAATGTTAGCTGCGGGAAGGGAAGTGGTTTTTGCGATGGTGGTTTCATCAGTTGAAGGCGTAGGCGTGGTTGAGGTGGATGGTTGAGGTACATTTGAAGAGGATGGTTGGGTTGAATGTATGGGTGTCTTGATTGGTATAAGCACATCGTTAGGGCGGTATAACATATTGCAGGTTTTAAAGGGGGGAGGGTCAGCTTTTACGGTGTAGGACTTCCCCTCGTACTCAAATTTTATGCATCTATGTAATGTTGAGGGAACACATCCCATGGCTCGGATCCAAGGACGACCCAGCAATATATTATATTGGAACTCTCCCTCCAAGACATAGAAGAGTTCGGGTAAAGTACGTGGTCCTACCCAAATGTTGAGGATCACGGTGCCTAAGGTAGAAGTAATAGCGTCATTGAATGACCGCAACATGATGGGGTTGGCACACATGCAACTAGAAGGGATATTCATTTGTTGGAAGGCTTTTGAAGAGATGATGTTTAGGCTAGCGCCCCCGTCAATCATAACCCGACGTACTCGAATGTCTCGGACGTAAGCGGAAATGAAAAGGGCAGGGTCAGGGTCTTCTGTACCAAAGTCAACAATTTCATCTTCAGAGAAACTGACTGCAGCAGCTTGTGGTATAGAGACAGAAGTGATTGGAGTAGTGGGCTGTTTAGTGAGAGAGGCAACGTGATTGGGTGTTAGAATGGAGGCGACAGGCAGGGTTTCATTAGGTAAAACCTCTATCCCTTGAAGGATCTCAACGAGAGCTTGTCGATGAGATTCAGAAGTCTGAATGAGATCATACAGTGTCATTTTTACGGGCGATTGGTGAAGCTGTTTAATCATATTTCGGTGGGCAATGCCATTAGAGACGGGATAGGCGGGTCCGCGAATGACCACTTTAGGTGGTGGTGCAATCGGGATGTTTGACGGAGAAAGAGATGCCGCAGTGTGTTTTCTTTTGCTTTCCCATTGTTTTTACGCCTCGAGTAGTGACACTAATCATATTAATCTCGTAGACTGAGATGAGGAAAATGGTTGGATAACTCATGGTCTTCAAGAGGTGGGGTTGTAATAATGATAGATCTTGGTGAGGCGGGGACAGATGGTATAGGAGAGGGAATGGAAACTAAAGGTCTCTCCCTTCGTAAGTTGTCTTTCTTAATCTTTCTATCTGGGAGAGGTGACTGACAAAGGATGGTTTTAGAACTTTGCATCCCTCCACATCATGTCTGGTGTGCGGTGATAAGCGCAGATTTTAGACTCATCGTAACCCATAGGTCGGGGTTTAGACGGGTCATAAGGTCTAAGTGGAGGTAGGGAAATGGTCGCATTCTCCACCAACATAGCAAGGATTTTGGCGTAAGATCCTTTGAGTGGGTCAAAATCGGAAGAGGATGAGGGTATTGGTTGTGCGGTTTTGGTAATGTTTGGGCGTGGTTGGTTCGCACGGGTGGTGGTTTAGCCGAGGGGTGTTGATACGTGGTTTTCACTAAACGTGATTTCTTTGGCGTAGAAGCTATGTTGGATGATGAGGCTGCAGATGATGTGGTATCAGAAAACAACCACGGGGAAATAGGAGTGACCGAAAACAAATCTTTTGATGATGGAATTTGTTTAGGGTTGATAGGTGGACAGGATACGCGGAGTGACGGTGTTGCTATACCCTGGAATTTCTGTATAGGTGCGGAAGGCATAGGTTGTTTTGAAGAAAACGCAGGAGGTATGATATATTGATGTAAGGTAGAGGGATGGGGTCCCAATATGGAAGGTAGGTATGACGATGATGGTTTTGATTGTGATAGGGGCACGGATTGAGTTTGTCTCCTAGGTGGCGGGACGGATTTATCTTTGGATAGATCGAGTCGCTTAGGCGGGTGCATTAGACTGGGCATTGGTGAGGTTCCAAGCGTAGGGGAAGATCTGGTTAAGTTGATAGAAGTGGACGGGGCATTTGGTAGAGGTGAGGGGGGTGAAGGTGAGAACAGGGGCATTTTAAGCACGTAAACACTTCGGGTATATGGTGGAGACATCAGGATTAGTCATTTGCATTTGAGTAGAGAAAGGGGTACTCAAACGTTCCCATAGGGCCTGTCTATCTTCTGTGGAATGACAGTCTCCAGGTGTGATTTGTAATTTTTGCACGGAAGAAAGGTGGGTTGTAATTCCAGTCCACTGCGGGTGTGACACAGGAGGTAGATGAGGCACTGTATCAATAGATGTTAAGAGGTCAACCGGTCATTGAAAAGATTTAGGCGATGAGGGACTAATAGGTAGGAGGGCGTGTTTGAGGGGATCTGTCATGTTTAAAGAATGTGGTGATGTCAGTGTAAGAGATTTCTCGTCTAAGGATGTCAAAAGGAGTGGCGAGCCTTCCTCTTGTGCAGCAAGAGCGGTAGAAGGGGACGTTTGGGAAATAGATAAATTAGATAACATCCGCTCACAGTCTTGTAGGGATGTGGTGTAAGAAGACTCGTCGATGAGAAGAGAAGTCCGGGTAGTTAACTCTTTTATGGGTAAAGGAATGATTTCACTTTGGCTTGATGGTGGTGAAGGAGGTTCAGACTCCTGTGTTGGTGGAGAGGCTTGATTCAAAAAAATTTCAATAGAGGCTTTTGGCTGAGAATCGAAGACTGCATGGATCTCATGAACACTCTCCTCGGCTAAGATATCTTGGTTTACGTTACTGTTGGACGAGTGATTCGGGAATGGCTTGTTGAAAATTTTCAGATTTCGGTTAGCAGGGGCGTTAGGATTATCGAGGGTTATATCCCCTGCATCAACCATTTCCTGCACTATGTTTTTCAACATCTTGCAGTTTTCATGACTATGTCCTTTTACGCGGTGAAAGTTACAAAAGTCATTTTCTTTGTACCAGGAAGGTATTGCGCGGGTGGAGTCAAACCCAGAGTGAGGTTTAACAGGGGGCAAGGTGATAGCCCCAGCTTTGAGCAATTTCTCCAGGATGACGCCATAAGTTTCTCCCAAGGGAGTGTAATTGATGGGCTCGGCTTTGTACTTATAGGTGGTTTTCGGCGGAGTATTGGACGGTGTTTGAGATTTGACCATTACCGCGTGGACAGCTCCTTTTGATTTAGAAGAAGTGGACGCGTGAGGAGTGGTGGTGTTTGGCTTGTTGGTAGAATCAGGAGTTCGGAAATTGGGGTTTTTGTTACGCAACCGTAATTTCTCTTCTTCTAAGGCTCGAATTTCTAGTTTCCGAGCCATGGTAAAGGCCTTGTCGAATGTGCGGAAAGTTTGAATTTGGAGGGTAGGGGAGATGTGCTTAGCGCAGGCCCACGTAAATAGTTCAATAAGTTGGTTTGAGGCAAGGCATACGTAAGTTGGTTGATAAGGCCCCGCCATCGTCCAATGAAATCTGCGATAGATTCGTCTTCAAATTGTCGGATGGCATAGAGGTCGGTAATAGATACTTTCTTGGCAATGTTAATGGAGAAATGATCCAAGAAAGATTGGGCTAGTTGGTTAAAAGAGAAGATTGAGTGCTGGGTTAAAGCACTGTACCACTCCAAGGTAGGTCCTGATAAGGACATGGGAAAGGTGCGGAGTAACAAGGCATCATCATGGGCAATCAAATAACAAGCATGTCTAAATGATCGCAAGTGTTGTTGAGGATCCTCTTTACTATTAAAACGAGTAAATTTTGGCAACTCCCATTGAGGAGGATATGAATGAAGGGGGACAGAAGGGTGAATGGGCTCCCGACAAACTTGCTCATATGTCAAGGCGCTACGACTTCCTGAAACAGAAGCCTCCAGGTTTTGCATTTTGTCCATCATTTGTTTAATGAAATCTGTGGTTGGATGAGATGATGGTGCGGTTGTGGTAAACGGAGGCAAGTTGGACCAAGGGCTTCCGCTGGACAATGGTGGGGCTAAGTGTTGATAAGGTATGGAGGATGAGTGTGTTGGAGCAACAGAATAGGGATGTCCCATATAAGGTGTTGAGGTTACTGGATACGTGTATGGGAATGAAAAGGTAGGTGGAGCTTGAGAAGGAAAGCTCGTGTGAATAGGTGGCAGAGAGTAAGTCATGAATGGAGTGGTCTGAAAGAGAGATGAGGTAGGGGAAGTTGGTGGTAACGATACGTGGGGTCCAAGATTAACCAAAGGAAAGCTAATCGGGGTCGTATGAACCTCTGAAGCCGTCGGATTGGGAGACGGGGCTAGAGATGCAGGAAGCAAGGTGGTATTATCAGGAGGAGTGGGAGCTAAATGAGCAGCTATACTAATAGGCATGCCAATAAGGAGCTGACCATCAGGTGTATGGTCAGGGGCATGAGACAAATAGTATTGTACAGTGCTAGGATTAGCATCCAGAAATTTGGCAAAGTCCTTGTCTCCTACAGAATTTGGGGATCTCACTGGTGTCCGTAGGGTTCCCTATAGAATGTGAAGGGGGTGATTCAGGCAAAGACACAGAGCAGGCATGTGAAACCATGGCGGCGGCTTGCTTCCGAGTGATGACAACCATGGACAAGAACACACAGAAAGTTTCAATCTATCAAGAACAAAAACAACCTCAGAATGATGAATTTGGCAAAGTTCTTTGGTTTGTCGGGGACTATGAAGACAAGCGAACCGATATCGGTTTACTAACCGGCGTCGGTCACGAGAAAAAGACGCGTCGGTCCCTTAACCGATGCGGTGTCAAAAGTCTAGGATAAGAAGATATAAAAAGCTGCTAATTTGATTTTTAGCAACGTTGAGTATATTTATCAACTTATTGATCACAGAAGGCAAAGTATGACAGAGAAAATAGAATTTGAAAACAAGCAAGATGCACACGCAAATCCAGAGACTAATCCTAGGGTTAATTTTAATTATCGTGGGCTTATGCCTTCAGACGTAGAATGATGTCGGAATCCTAAACAACAAGACCTAGGGGAAATGTCAAGTTTGTTTTGGCTTATAAGGTTACCTCAATCGGGTGGAGGAATACCGCGAGAAAAGGGGGATGTTTGAGCTGTTGTGTTAATTGTGAAGTGATTCGGTATGTGTTGTGCAGTGAAACTAGGGTTAATTTCCTGTCAATACCGTGGATATCACCCCCACGTGTATGACCTGTTACTTAATCTATGTTCACTGGAATTGAAGAACAACAAGCAGGAATGCAATGCATGTGTTTTAAACCCAAATCGAAAATTATGTTCGATGAAGCAAGAGAGATGACTTTCACTAATGCGAAACTAGGAAAGCAAGACAAATTCTTTACGAAAATATACAACAAAAGCAGCAACAGCAAATATGCTTCCTAAAATGAAAATAAGCAAGAGAAAGAAACCCAAAATGGGTCCCACCGGGCGTGCCAAAATGTTTCACTCGGAATGTTTCGGCTTCTGGGAATAGAGTTGCTTCTATCCTTTCATTCCTTTTAGAAACAGATGAGGTTAGGGTTAGGAGGAATACCTGTTGAATGTCGAGATGGTGTGCGCGTACCGTAGAGAAAGATCAGGTTGACTGCGGAGAACTCCTTTTTGTCTTGGAAGGACTACCTGCAAATAAGAACACAAGACCACAAGATTTTGATTAAACAATAAATGAGGAAACTGCCTTGGGCCCAGGAAATATAAAACTTCCTTTCGAAGGTGGTCAGTTCCCCTGCTAATATGAATTAACACAAAAGACTGCAAAATATCAATTAAATTGTCTCGTTGAACTGGGTAGGGGAAAGGCTGGTTTTCTGGTTTTGATCAGAGGAACCGATGCCGGTTACTAATAACCGATACCGGTGGGTGGTTCTTGGTAGCTATGGTGTTTTGTAAGGCTGGTTTATGGATGATATTAGGAAACGGGATGATTAGAAGCAAAAGAATAACAGTTAGATGCAATGACACGTTGGGTAGTAGATTCAGAGACGGATTTAGGAGGACTGAAATTCACAGAGCATAAGAAATGTTATAACAGAGGACATGCAAGATGTGACTTACTGGTTTTGACAAAGATGCAAGTTGATCTCCTTGGTTGTAAACACTTCTGGTATTTCCACTCGTCTCTGCTCTGTCAAGTGAAGATCTGGACTCTGTTCCTCGCTCGCAATGCTCTCTGTTGATCCAGAAATCCTTTGACTGATCTCCAAAATGAAATTCGATCGTTGTTTTGGTTTGGGGAGCCCATTTACAGGGAACCGATGGCGGTTACGTAACCGACGGTGGTCGAGTAGGAACCGGCATCGGTAAGGAAAAAGTAGGCTATTTTTAGTAAAATAGCCCACCTTCCCTGCTTTTCTCCCGAGAGATCAGTTGCGGGCTTGGTCAAGTGGCTAGAAGGTCGGCTTTGGGTGCGAGTAAGGAGGCATTAGTTATGGATGTGAGTCTAGACCAAGTCATGGGTCTTAATTAGGTTAGTTTAGGGTTAGGGCTAGGTCATGATGAGGTGGCAAAGTGAGGTGGCGGGTAAGGTGATGTGGATTTATCAATTATAAGGTAATTAATAAATAATTGTGTAAGGTTTAGGTGATGAGGTTAGATTGCGAGATGAGATGCGGGTCACAAGGGTCGTAAGACACAAATTTGGTGTCTACAGAAGGCCCACTCCAAAGAAGTTGAAGATGAAAAATTTACCCTAGATGAACCTCCACAATGATGCACTAACGAAGAGCTCGATGAAGTCCAAAGTGGACACTCTTCTCCCTTTAAAATTTTTGTAAATGATGAACCTCAAGTAACACTTCTTGAACACAACGAGAAGATGAGTGATGATCACTACCCCAATTATACAACATTTTACATTGTGATCTCATTCCTTAACTAGGATGTGGATACCATTGAAGGTAATGATGGAAATATTACATCACTTGAACAATTATTTGGAACACTGTAATTCCTCCCAAATTCCAAGTTCTTGATGTAACTCGAGACAATTTAGTGCATAATTCAACCTAATCATTCAAGGCCTTGGGAAATGGAGCCCTCCATGAGATGAGGTAAAAGATATCTCCAATAATGAAATGAGTGAAGCTGATAGCTTTTATGGACCATGTTTAAATCGATTGATTAACCCATCCGGTAAAGTAAGAAACACACCGAAACCAAATTGCTCCACTTTGTCCAAAATTGGAAACCGATAAGGATTCTCTTCTGTTTGAGACATAAAGCCACTTTTCACCCTTTTAAAATCATGAGTTTTACCTCCATGAAGGTTGAAATTAGTTATAAATAGAGGATGAATAAAAATTACCATTTTGAGACTTTTCGAGACACTTATCTTTTTACTATGTTCTTCTTGGGTGACTAGTTTTGGAAATTTCACCGAATTGTCACTTTTGAACACTTATCCTCCTCGAGAATGAGCTGAGTGTCAAGAAGTCATTATTAGTTCATACATACCACCTTTAGTAAGTTTATTTAATGAGGAATTACTAAAAAATAGACATTTTCCATGGGTTATCAGATCGGATAAACAAATGTCTCCAAAAAATCTACTTCTCACCGAGATGCATTGCTCTAATTTTCAAGGGGTTTTCTCGTTCATATCTTTGCGAATTCAAAAGTGAAAATTTTATGTATACATTTTCTTCATATGATAGGGTATAATTATGGAAAATAATAGTCATTTATAACTTTAATTCAACTCATTTTCATGAGGCAAGAAATGTCTCATTGGAAAGCTAAATTTTGAGGATCTCATGCTCCGATTTTTAGCTAATCTAGCTCGCTGCAACTCTGAATATCTGAAGAAGAATTATTCCATGGCTAAAATTTTCTTAGTTACATAAAAATTTGAGGAGGGAATCAATGAGGTCTTGTAAAATTTCATTCTAATGGCATTTATAAAGGGAAGCTTCAATTCAAGTTTCATGGAAAATAAAGCAAGGGTTTGTGAGATATGAGGGAAAGTGTGTTCTTTATACAAGGTTTCAAAAATTGACATGGATTGGATAAAAAATAAATGGAGGGAAAATATATTCAAAAATTAGTTTCAAAAATGGCTAAGTGCAATTCAAATACTCACCCCTTAACCCAAGTTAAGCAAACCCACCTTTTGACTCACTTATGCACTCTTACACTAACCCGTTAATAGAGATAGAAGACTTACTAAAAGGGTCTAGGAGAATCCATTGCACCTTACCACATTTATTATGAGGTGAAATTGTGAAAATTTTAAACAGGCCCAAAAAAAAAGTGCCATGGGACAAGCCTATTGTGGGAAGGGGGTAGTTTGAAGGTTTGAGGTGAATACATGCTCTAACACTTGAGATTGTGATTTTAAGTCACAAAAATGAACTCCTTCCTTAGGGTCACACATTTTTTCACCCATTTAAATTTTTATAAAGGTTAAAATTTTCAATCAAACCTCCCAAGCACATCATGGGTGTGCTTGAACATGAGGACTAGGCCATTTCAAGATGTGAGTGCATAACACTCACCTAACCATAAACAAGTCACTTAAGTGAAAAAAATTCAAAACCATCATGCTAATTCATTATAGTCACACATTATTACACCAAACCAAAAATTTCACCAAGTGTAATGTTGCAAAATTTCATCGAAGGAGTGAAAGTGTGACCTAGAAATTTATAGTAAGTCTACCTTCACAACAACTGCCAAAAATAGACCCCGACGAGTGAGTCTTTTCCACTAGGGATTCCCTAAGAGTTTCATAGGAAAAAATTATAAGAATTTAACTATAAAATAACCAAGGAAACATATCGAACCAGTTGTAGGAGCCAATTATTCATACAATTTTAAATCTACCCCCTTCTAGATTCTACTCACGAGCGGTTCTGGAAAGTCAAATTGACACTGAGGGAGAAATTTGAGTTTTTGTTTAATTTATCACATGGGGCATGTATAGGGTTGAATTATGTTTAATTTTATTATTTAATAAGGTCCCAAATCCATTTTTAACTCCTATAATGCTTATTTGAATCTCCACTAGGATTGGGGATCTTCACTTGCACCATCGGGCCAATATCTCAAAATCTAGACAATAGAATCTCTTGAAATTTTTTACAATGATAAGTATACATTATTATATTTAATATTATTATTTTATCACTTCAAAAAATTACTTGAGGATCTTGAACCATTCAAAAAAAATTCACTATATTTTTATCCCTTCAATTTCCTCAAGCACCGTAGTACAAGTAGCCCGGTGTTGCATAGTTTATTCCTAAACCTTTTTCTCTTTGAAAACATTCCATAAAATGCTGATAATGATGTCATATATTTTCACACACTACTTTTAGGAATCATATATTCTTGGTTCATCTCTAGAGGGTGTTTGTTAGGTGTAAAACTTGTGAAAATAAGCCTTTTTAGGCCTCTAAGAACAATTCCTTGAAAGTAGATCATAATAAACCCATGAAATACTTCCAACCACCTTACATACACATGAAACACATTTAAAAATATAGCATGAACATAAATATTGGACATGGTATTGGTTTACATAGTCATAGATTGGTGGGAGGGCAGGTATACATTACCTAGTTCAAGGATTTTTGAGTATGGGCTTAGTTGTCATGGAATTGTTTTTTCAATTTTTCATGCTAGAAATTTAGCATGATAATGGTTGGATCTAGCTTTGGGACTTGATTTTTAATTGAACTTAGTGAGAAAAAGTTGAGTAGGAACCTAAGAATATCATGAGATAATATATACAACTGATTTATACACAATCATATCCATTGCAATAAAAGAGTTTCCATTTAACTCACACAAGAAAGGAACAAAATAAAAACATGATAGAAAGGGAAACACACAAATTGGAAGTGAAACACACCACACAATAGGGAAAAGCACACATACCTAAATCACCTATGGTACATATGGGTGGCAATATGCTTTCTATGTATTTTTTATCTTGGAATGTGTTATGTGGACTTGGGCAACTTCAAATGATGATGTTTTGTAAAACCATTCAATCGCTCGATGAAATAAGAACACCACGTCAACTATTTTAGAATTTATATTACTATGAAATCCTCTTATTTTTTAATCCATGCTAATAATTTTTTTATCTCTCATACTAAGATTATCATACATATGGTTCTCAATTATATCAACCTCATCACATTTATCATTAGTCTCGTTCTTGGGCATTTGATCTTCACCTATCCAATGCTCCATGGTCATTACCCCTATGGGATGATTCTTGATAGGAATTTTGAATTTTTCCATATCATTAATGGCCTCTTTTTGACTTATTAGTTGATCAATACATTCTCCTATCTCATCAAGTATTTCATGGAATGTGATGACCTCCTCTCGTGATAGAGACATTATCTTAATACATGACACTATTTATGGGAGATTTAAACATATAATTTTATTTTAATTCATCTTTTATATAATATTCTTTTGTAAAAAAGAGAAAATTTCATCTCCACATTTTGTGCATCAATTTATGTTTCAAGAGGCTTATTGAGTTCATCCTTTCGATCTATCTCATCATGAAACATTTGTATATCAAATGAAAAATAAAATTATCCTCACTTTTCGTGCATGTCCATAGCTTGAATTAATAGTCCAAGCATAAGCTGAGGGTCCTCTAACACATCTAAAACATCTAAGATATTTTGTAATGACCTTTGCTTTGTTTGTTCTAAAGAATCGTTGAGAACTATCTTTTCTCCTTAATGATCAACATCCTCTATGAGAGGCTCAAAAATTTACTATATGTATATTTTTCATGAAGGGAATATTATTCCTCAATTGGAAAGGATACAAATTATTCATTATCAAATTTATTCACTGATTTTTCATGCCCTAATTGATTAGTGACATTCTCCTTTTATACAAAAATTTTCATTTGAGGACTACCTTCATTCCATTCTAGATGTACCTACTCTTTCTGATCCTCATTATCATAAAATTAAAATTCAAAGTCTATACCCACTAGAAGGGGTTATATATGGAAAATTTAAGAAAGGAACTTCAACATCTTCCTACAATACTATGTAGTAATTCCGATATTTTTATTCTTGGCATACTCTTTCTTCTTGGGAGCCACATTCTCTCTGAAGAATGTATTTCATCCTTCTAATAGGAAGTAGATTTTTCATCACACCTTTGAATTTTGTTGTATCATATAACCAATCCAACTTCATTACTCCCCCTATCTCCTAAAAAATGTTTATGTTGAGAAATATGCCATATGCAGTCAAAATGTGTGCCAAAAGTATTGAGGGATGATTTTCTTGTTTGGAAAATTTTCAAGGGCGCCTAAGAATTTGTAACTTGACCAATGAGGGGAAATTATTAATTATCCATATAATAAATTTGACCATTGGTAGGTCCAAGAGTGAGGCCAAGGTATTTTGAAAATTTCAAGGGCATGCCATTATCTAAAGCTTAGGAATCAATGATGCAATTGTTCAATCTATACCCATTGATTAGAAAGGAAAGATAGAATGGTTCTATCTTCTCAGAGGTGGAGGATGTATAGAAAAGATAGTTGTGGGATATGGCGTTTCAAGGATTGGTACTTATAGAAGGTGGTTTATAATTGTTTTCTTTGAAAAATTGAACAAGATTTTAAATTTCTTAGGATGAGTTCTTAGATATTCATATTCAAAGATCTGGATTTTAGCTTTTTTGATATGGTAAATGATATCAAAGCAGGAATCATAGGAAGTGGAATTTGTGGAGGAGGTAGTAACAAAAAGAGGTTGACTACTCTTAGGAAGGGCATTATTGGATATGGTAGAAACAACATTAGGAATTGACTTGTCATGAGAGAAATATGGAGACTTACTTGGAAGAGGATATTTGGCTTTAGATGAGGTGAATTTGGGCTTCTTATTTATTAATCACATTGGGGGGGCATAAATGATATATATATATATATATATATATTTTCTTTTGTAGAGTCGCTAATGTATGATTCTCTGATTTTTCTTTCTCATTACTAGATAGGTCCTCTTTCGCTTGATCTTTGGAATGGGTGAACACCACATAGTTTTAGCCAATCATCGATTCTTCTTCATTAGATGAATATTCAAAGTACTTGATATTTGCAAATCCCATCTCTTTGTGGTGTCATCTTATTCATCATCTCAAGGTGCAAATGATGCTTGGGCAGGTGGAGCTTCCAAGGAAAGCCTTTGGGTTGCTCTAGAATTATAATTCCTATTATGATTTTGAAGAGGAATATTTTGGACCATTTTTTTCATTATTGCATTCAATTCATTTTAAAAATTTGAACAAGCAAGTCAATAGTAGCTTCCTAAGAAAATTGACCCCTTTTATTTCCATTTGGATTATTCAATTTTCCCGATAAGATTAGAATGTATTCAATAAAAATTTCATCCTCTTGGGAAAGCTCAAGAGTACAAGTTTGACATTTTTGTAAGATGAATCCAATTTCATAAGGTTGTGCATTGATGAATAACCTTTTCATGTTGTCATTGGATGGTGAAGCCTCTCTGGTATTCTATGGAGTAACTTGTCGAAACGGGCCATGAACTCTCTCATAGTTTCATTTGATTCTTTCCTCACTTAAACCAATTGAATGAGGAGGTCTTGGAAATATTTGGCCGATTAGAATCTTGCTATGAAATATTCTTGAATGTCTCCTTGACATGTTATGGAGTATGAGGGAAAGAGATAAAACTAGTCAAGCAACCTTTTGTTGGAGTGATTCCATGAACAATCTTATAACAATATCTTCGTGTTCGATTCCAAGAATTCAGCATGATATGATGAAGGAATATATGTGTTCTTCAAGAAGTTGTGTACCATCACCTTTGAACATCAAAAATTTATTACAGGCACTTTTTGGTAGATCATGAAGAGGAGGGGTAAGAGAAAGTGGACATGTATTCCTTCCCCATAGAAAAATTGGTTGGGGTATTTCTCTCACTTATTCCATTTCTTCTTCTTCTTCTCCTTCACCTTTCTTTTGAAATTTCAAATTTCAATGGTGGGTAGAAGGTGGGAGAATCAAGAGGATTTTAAGGAGGATTATCAATAGGATTTTGGATAGGATTTTAAGGTGTACCAGTTGAAGAGTCATATGGAGATGAAGATTGAGAGAAGAAATATGG
This sequence comes from Taxus wallichiana var. yunnanensis, assembly GCA_018340775.1. Taxonomy (NCBI): domain Eukaryota; kingdom Viridiplantae; phylum Streptophyta; class Pinopsida; order Cupressales; family Taxaceae; genus Taxus; species Taxus wallichiana. The sequence goes on from CM031239.1 coordinate 846,390,325, forward strand.
ATTACATCTGATTTGTTCTCGTTTATTTTACAAAGCTTCAAAATCATGGTCAACAATTATTCTTAATCTATTCAACCTCGTATATCTTCTTTTAGTAATTTTGTAGGAACTTTGCAAATGTGTAAAAGGGTTGATTTAAGAAAGGTTATCAACAATGAGTTTTCTCAAAGGGATGTCAGATTTTTGGACTATATGGGAATTTTTTGTTGGAATTTTCAGATTTCATTTTTTTTTTTTGAAATATTTTTTTTTGTATTTTTTGGGTCATATATTGGGTGAAGAATATGAAATATATGCCCCATCGTGGGTGCTAAAATTGTCAGTGATATAATTTATCTAGTGGAAAAATTTTGGGATTTCACCAACACTGGGGCTAGGTCCTCTGCTTGAATGGGGAATCTAGATTTAATGAAAACAAGTAAACATATATACACTATTTTAATTGAGGGGATGTCCTTAAAACAAGGTATCACATAGGAATAATTCCCTATACATGTGGTAAAGTGCTTGTGTGGAACACAAGGGATGAATTGTGAGGAGAAAGAAGACAACATATGAGATGGGATTTTATATTGTAAATAACCCATGAATAATTTTCCAACATAAAATGAAGAGTATTTCATTTCATTTAATGATAGTAAACTATGTCAAGATAAGAGGAATAAGATACAACCAACAAAACAACTTCTTGCATGATATTGCACAATTACAGTTGTTCACATGTATGAGTTGAGATGCATATAGAAATTTTTAGACAAGGAGTAGAATAATTTGATCACTTTTTTCTAGAGATAATATGGGAGCTAATAAACAAGAATCACCATCCCTTTACGATGAGGAGGCTCTCCGAATTAATATCTTTACAACTCATCTCTTCATCTACCCACCACATGTCTCTTCATGTACCTATTCAATTTATGACTCTTTGTCTTCCGAGGATGTGATAAAATAAGTCCCCTTTTTATATATAAAAAGTGAATTTTAAATTTCACCATTAGAGTCACTTAAATGGATAAGAAAGATTGCAATGATTCATTACATTAATAATTAGAATTGGGGGAGAAAAGAGGAGGAATAATAAGGAGAATAGAGAAAAATGCTTTAAAACGTAGATGAAGGTTCCTCCTCCTTTGATGAAGGTATTCTATGAAGAATTAGAAGATGAAAAACTAACCCTTGATGACCATCCATAAATATGCACTGATGAAGAGCTCTAATGAAGGCCATTTAAATCTCTCCTCCATTTGAAAACTCTTGAAATGATGAAAGTTTTCAACATTGCTCAAACATACCAAGAAGAGGAGTGATGAACACAGCCCCAATTATGAAACATTGTACATTATGATCTCATGCCTTTACAGGGAGGTGGACACCATTTAATATGATTAGGTAATAATTTCCTCACTCAAAAATCCTTTGGAACAATGAAATTCCTCAAAACTCCAAGTTCTTAATGCACCGAGACCATTATTCGAGCAGTTCAACCCGATGATCTAGGGCCAAGGGTAAATGGAGAAATATATGAGATGATTTGAAGAGAATTAAAACAATTAAATAAGTTAAGGTGATAGATTTTATGTAACATGCTTCAATAATTTTATTAACCCATCGGAAAAAGTGAGAAAAACATCGAAACCATATTGCTCCACTATGACCAAAATTGGGAACCGAGAAGGATTCTCTTGTTTGAGAAAAAAAAACTACTTTTCACCCTTTTGAAAGAATTAATTTAACCTACATGAGGGTTTAAATTAGTAAGGAATTTAGGATTAAAAACCATGACCATTTTTATCCTTTTTCAAACACATACTAATTTTAGTAAGTTCTTCATGGGAGACTAGTTTTCACAATTTCATAGAATTGTCACTTTCAAGCACTTCTCCTCCTAGGGAATGAAATGAGTGTCAAAAATTCATTCATATTTAAGAAATACCAACTTTATTAATTTTATTAGATGAATAATTACTAAAAATATACATTATCCATCGGTTGTCGATCGAAGCGGAAAAGGTCTCTAAATGTTTTGCTTCTCATTGGATGTTTTACTCCAATTTTGGGGGTTTCTCATCCTAATATTTGCGAATCAAAAAAGGAAACATGAAATTTTTTATTTTCTTCATCTCGACAAGAAATAATTCTGAAAAATAACATTCCTTCATAACTTTAATTCAGCTCATTTTCACAAGGCGGGAAAGGGTTCATTGGAAAGCTATTTTTTCAAGGATCTCATGCTTTGATTTTTTGCTCATTTCACTTGCTGCAACTTCTCGATATCCGAGGAAGAATTTTTTCATGGATGCAAGTTTTTAATGTCTGTAATCAATATATGAGATCATAAATTAGGTCGTGAAAATACTCATTCTAATGGCATTTATGTAGGAGGCTTTAGTTCAAGTTTCTTGGAAAATGGAGAAAGGGTTTGTGAGATATGAGTGAAAGTATGTTCTTGGCATGGGCTTTAGAAATGTGGCATGACTTGGTTACAATATAAATGGTGGGAAAATAGATTAAAAATAACTTCCAAAAATGTCTAAGTGTTATAGACACCTAAATTCGACTATATAGTTGTAATACTAAAATTGCACTAATTGTCCTCTTTCCCGTCATTTCATTATAATTAGTGATTTCCCACTAATTAGCTAACATTACCCCTAATTTTTGTCAATTAATGATTAATTAAATATCATTTCTTATATTACAAATGTCAATTAATGATAGTTCGTTAGTTATAATCCTCTTCCAATTTAATTAACTACCTATTAGTTAATTGATCCTTTTTAACCTCATATTTTATTAATAAACCTTATTATTAGTTAAATCCCCCTTTCAAATCCTTTAAATCCTACCTATTCCCTTCTAAATCACCTCCAAATGGATTTCTAAGCTTATCTTGGTCAATTAATTAATCATAGTTGATTAATTATATCCTCTCCAACTCCCGTGAGTTTCTTATTACTAATTAATTCCCTCTAATCATGTTTATCCATTTCTAATTATAATTTTATTTTATCCCACATTCACTAAGTTTCTAGCTTCTCCCAAAGTGGAAAGCTATATATTTCACCTAGTCTCCCCTTTCAATCTTAAAACAATGTGTTTTACTATTATACTATATGCACAATATAAGAGCATTTCTTCTTAGAATAGCTTATTGATCTTGCATCCTGTATGCATGAAATAGTTAGTAATGCAAGTAAAGTTGAAACTAACACCTAGTAGCTTCAATATAATACTAAACTAAACATATGCATCATCATGTTAAGAGCTTAAAAAAAGATAACCTATCAACATTTCTACATTAAACATGAAATGAACATTTCAAGCTAATATGATAAATAAACTAACTTCTATCTCTTATTGAATGCTAAAAATAAGATGAGATTGAACCTAGGTAGACCTATAGCAATCAAAGAGTTGATTATGTGCTTGAAATCCCAAGGTTTCTAAGAATGGAGTCTTGTAAAATCATGGCTACAAGACCATTTGACATATCTCCATATGACTTCAAAACTTGGGTGGATGAATACAAGAAATGGAGAAGGCAAGCTCTTCTAATGGAAGAATGCTCAAAGATGATAAATGGCTATAGTGTATGCTCTATGCTCATTTAGGAATGTAGGTGTAAGTGTAAAGGTAGGAGGAGGGATCTTTATATAGCCCAATGGATAGAAGAATCTCTACATCCCTCTTCATGTGGGATAAATGGAGAGGTTGGGTTAGTTGTGGATAAGGGAGGTTTAGAAAGGGTTAAGTCAACCTTAGGAGAGTTTAGTTTGTCCTTTAGTGACCCATGGGGTTTGAGGGGATTTATTAATTAACCAAAGTGATTAATTAATAGGTGTGCAAGCTTATAGAAGATTTTTAGAGGAATAATTAGCATGATTTAGACTATGAGAGGATTTTAATTAAATAAATGACGATTTATTGATTAAATAGAAGATAATTAATTAATTAAGAATAATTAATTAATCTAGATAGAAATGGGTATTAATTAATTAGAAATAATTAATTAATTTAGATAGAAAGGGGAGATTAATTAATTAGAAATAATTAATTAATCTAGATAGAAAGGGGATCCGATTAACATAGGTCGTTAATTAGCATCATTGTTGGATAGAAGAGTTAATTAACTAAAGTAATGTAATTAATTAAAAATGATACTAAAGAAAATGTGTGATATTGACGATATGTCGTCAATTTGTAAAACTAACAAAACAAGGTAAACTAGCTCATAGCGGATGAGACTCGTGTCTTGCGCATGGTATTCTTTCTATATATTTTTGGAAATTTCACATCTTTACAGATCAAATGAGTCATGGATAATCAGATTTATAACCATTTACAAATCTAGCCTACTTTTTTGTCAAGACTTGTAGGGAACATATAGTTGTTTGGTATTGTTTCATAGCGCACTACACTTTTTCATTGGACCTAGTGTCCTTAATCATCTTCTCTTACATGTATCCTTGCTCGAGGCATCATTTTTAACCCTTGTCATCAAATCAAAAACATTTGGGGATATTCAGTTTGATAACAAAGCGTTTGTACAACCGTCTTGACTATTTTTGGTTGGAATATGTGTGTTTGTACTTGTTTTCCCTGTTAAATGAGCTTGTTTCCTTATCATATTACATTTTTTCATATGTTTCTTTGAGTGGGTTTTTCAGAAATGGACAACTGTTTGTAGTATGGATTTTCATGTCATCCTACTTTTGTCATATGCTTATATTTTTAATAAGGACCGATGATATAGATCTTTGGCAATATGATGACAATAAAGTTGTTTCAATACACTGGATGAAAGCTTTCTCTTTTCTTTCCATCTATCATTCCTCTTCTACATCATTCTCCTATCAACACTATTCTTCTTATTCACCTAGGGAATCCTGATCTTTCCCATTCTTCAATTTCCTTTCTCTCATCTTTTTTGATTGTCGATCACCTTCTATCATCACCCCATCGACACTAGAGGGGGCATCTCTCACTTCTACTAATTTTTCTTCTATGTCTTCAAAATATTTATCTATCTACTATCTTTGAAGTGGCGTCACTTACGCCACCCCAAAGAGGGGAAAATGTAGACACCTATAATTTATCTCGAGAAATTTAAATACTTAAATTGTGCTAATTATACCCTTTCGCAAATTGAAGACATATCATCAATATCGCACATTTTCTGTTATCATCATTAATTAATTACATTACGTTAGTTAATTAAATCTTTTATCTAATAACGATGCCAATTAATGACCTTCTATTAATCATCTCCCCTTTCTATCTAGATTAATTAATTATTTATAATTAATTAAGATCCCCTTTCTATCTACATTAATTAATTATTTCTAATTAATTAATACCCTATCTATCTAGATTAATTAATTACTCTTAATTAATTAATTCTCTTCTCTATTTAATCAATAAATCATCATTTATTTAATTAAAATCCTCTCATAGTCTAAATCATGCTAATTATTCCTCTAAAAAGCTTCTATAAGCTTGCACACCTATTAATTAATCACTTTGGTTAATTAATAAATCTCCTCAAACCCCATGGGTCACTAAAGGACAAAATAAACTCTCCTAAGGTTGACTTAACTCTTTCTAAACCTCCCTTATCCACAAATAACCTAACCTCTCCATTTATCCCACATGAAGAGGGATGTAGAGATTCTTCTATCCATTGGGCTATATAAAGAGACCTCTTCCTACCTTTACACTTACACCTACATTCCTAAATGAGCATAGAGCATACACTATAACCATTTATCATCTTTGAGAATTCTTCCATTAAAATAGATTTCCTTTTCCGTTTCTTGTATTCATCCACCCATGTTTTGAAGTCATATGGAGATATGTCAAATGGTCTTGTAGCCATGATTTGAAAATATTTCATTCTTAGAAACCTTGGAATTTCAAGAACATAATCAACTCTTTGATTGTTAGAGGTCTACCTAGGTTTAATCTCATCTTATTTTTAGCATTCAATAAGAGATAGAAGTTAGTTTATTTAGCATATTAGCTTGAAATGTTCATTTCATGTTTAATGTAGAAATGTTGATAGGTTAGATTTTTTAAGCTCTTAGCATGATGATGCATATGTTTAGTTTAGTATTATATTGAAGGTACTATGTGTTAGTTTCAACTTTACTTGCATTTCTAACTATTTCATGCATATACATCCATTCTTCTCATAAAAGAGTAGTAAAGGAAGATCCAAACATGACCATTAAGCCATTTTGGTGAGATTATTTCCTCTTCATGGAGATAACATTCATTTGATTTCTCATGATCAAGATAGGTTCATCATAAGGAGTAATCACACATACAAAGCACATCCAAATTTCAAAGGGATGGCTTAGCATTTAATGTTTTCATGTTGGATGCATTTAGATTAGCTTTCTCTTTCAAGATTTATCATGATGTTATTGTTGAAATTAGCTTAGTTATAGGGATTACTTGGTGTTAATTCCTAGTTCTTAACTTATCCTACTTTTACATGCATACATATGGAACACCCGATGGGACAACTCCATTGTCTCATATGCATTTTCTCAATTTTTTGTATTTAAAATTTATTTTTTCCTTATTAACACTCTTTTTAGTACTTATTGACAAATCTTATATTTATTAACTTTTTTGTTGAGTTATCATGTGTTGAGTGTTCCTTGCATGTGTGAAGGAGGTGAAGTGCTGAAAAATTTAAGCTACCGATGAACCCATGTTTTATCCATGTAAACATGGTGTTACCATAATATGATTTTGTACTATGTATAATCTTGATGTTTTATACTTAAGACTTTACTATGTTTTGGAAGGAAATGTTGTGTATATTATAGTTATTTTTATCTTGTTATTACTTCTTCAAATATGTCTTGAATGAATCATTTTATAACTAGCTACAATCTATTTGGAAAAGCATATGTTGATTCATCACAGAGTTAACCGTAGACTAGGTAAGACTCATTGGTGCACTAGCACAAGACTCTCCTTATAACATAGGAATCGCATTTGCATTAGTGTAGGACTTGCCATGGAGCACAAGACTTGGAAAAATCACTAATGTAAAATCTCTTGAAATGATGAACTTGTGTGAGAAATATAAATAGCTCATATGGTTGGACTATGAGTTAATATAGTCAGCACATCAGTTAACACAATGACATGAGCATGAAATTGGTGTTACTAACTCAACCTTTGATGAGGATTGCGAGGTCCAAAAAATCCCTTTTTAACTTTAGTTTCTTGAAGATGTGATGCATATAAAAACTTATGGATTTATGATCACCATGATTCTTAGGAATCAATTAAGGATCTACAATATCTCCTAGCATTGATTGACTGTCTCAATAGATTCAATTACAGGACTTACTTGTAGTTAGCAAGACAAATTAAAATGCATCATAGATTAATGCTTCCATTATCAATATTTTTATAGGCATCTTCTAGTTAAGTAGCTTTCATTAATTGCAAATAACTAGTTCTCTCCTAGAGCGACTAGGAATACTCTAATATAAAAGAGAAAATGTATTAGGATTCAAGAGCTCAATTAGTTCATTTGATTAGTCACTATAAAATCAATTTTTATCAATAAAAGTGTGGATTTAGGAATAAATTTACTTATGAATATTACAACACTAAATTGGATCGAAGGGAAGGAGCAAGGGCCACTCCTCCCTAACAAGAAGGGATGATTTACTATTTATTTCCTTTCTTTTATTTCACATTCATTTGAATTTATAGCATTTAATTATTTTTAGTAACTTTAATTATGGACAAAGTAGTCTTTTGGTTCTAGTTACTTTATTTCTTAACTACGAGTTAGCCTAGTATTTAGTTCATTCCATTATTAAGTCATTACATCGAGAACAATTCCTAGTGTTCCCTTTGTTTCAAATACCCATGGGCACCACCCTCAACTGAAAAACATGAACTAACTAAAGTGCAAGTATCGAAAATTCTCATAAATTTTTGGTGTTGTTTCTAGGGAAATTATCAAGGTGTTATCAAAGGTTAAGTTGCTAGCTAGAATTTCTTCTTAGTTGTCCGGTAAGTTTTCATTAAGACATTTTATTTCCATAACTCTTTATTTCAAGTAGGAAGACCTTATATTGATAACAAAATAATTTTTTCTCTAGATTACGTGGAACACAAACATTTAGGATAGGAAACCATAGTTAGGGAATTGTCCTCAGTATGATAGGATTTTATGTTTAGACCTAGAGACCGTAGAGGTAGATTCATTAGAGTAAATTTTCAAAACCCCCCTCAAAACCAGCCTATGGAACAACTTGCTAACCAAGGAAGGATGGATGATGAAGTAGATAACCCCAATGGTGTAGAGAATGGAAACCCTCCACTTGGAAGAACATTTACCTATCCCATACAACTAGATCCTAATGATCAAGCTCCTATGAAAAACATATCCCCTTAAATTTTACTAACCTTTCAGGGATTAGTCTTAGAATATCTTGACCAGTTTATTTTTGGAATACAAGTCCTATGCTAGACCTATGATTACACTTCTATTTCCCAAAATATCTAGTTATTTCCCTCCACTTTAAAAGACACAATAATGAGATGGTTCATGGGTTTAACCCCTAACTCCATCCATATTTGGTAGGAGATGGAAAAAATTTCTTGGATAAATACTAATATTAGTGTAGAGTTTGGGACAAGAAGGAAGACATTTTTAGAATTCAACAAAAGGAGGATGATAGTGTGGAAGATTATCTTGATCAGTTCCTCTTCCTTCATAGGAGGTGTGGTACTAGTCTAGATATTAATTTGCTCAAAACTTTATTCCTCAAAGTATTGGATGAAGACACATAGGAAGTCTTCAATCTTATGGGAAAGGGAGACATGAATAAACTAGAATTTACACAAATCATTGAAATTTGTAGGAATTACTCCCAAACTTGGCCTAACCTTCATATATATAAGAGAAAAATGGAAAGTGGTGATATATCCAAACTAAGGGAATAAATTGTAAATTTGAGAACAAACCTATTAGTTTGACTCAATACAACTATGGATAGGGAGAAAGCCAACAATACAAATTCTTTGTTCATCTACTTCCCAAGATGTAGGAAAACCATGGGATTAAGGAGTATGCCTTAGATAAGACATACATTTTCCTTTCTCTGTGACCCAAAGAATGCCACATACCAATGTGGGTTTCTTCCCTTGCTAAAGATCCACTTTAAAAACATAGAAGATGAAGTTGAATTAAACTATATGGGTCAAAGAAAATGAGGGAATTTTGAATCCAATCAAAATAATTCGTACACACATAAATGGTACCCAAATCAATGGAATACACAATGGCCATACTCCAAACCTTTGAATTAATAAGCCTCACAGGAGTGGAGTCCTCAGTGGGGTGCACCACCAAGTTATTATCAACAACTCTTGGCTCTACCTAAAAACTTCCACCATTTCAACTATTAATCCTCAATATCAATAATAGTGGAATGTACCTCAAGGATCCAGGTAGTAATATTACAATCAAAGAAGACCCCAAGGTCAAAAAATTTGTTGACTTGACCTACAAATTCTTCCCCATTTGAACAACTTTCCCAATCATAGATTCAAGAAAAAAACTATGGAAAACCACAAAAATGTTAGGTAGGGTAACCTGACATACACCGTGGAATCAGATAAAAATTCCCACTTTGTGAACTTTGTGCATTGTAAGAATATCCTTCGTATTTAGGGAAGGTTACCTCAAAACCTTCATCTCCTATCATAGAAGAAATCCCGAGAAGATACAAAAAAAGACAAGAAATGTAACTCATCCTATTGTTGAAGAAACACTTCAACCAAACACCGATATTCCTTTTCTACCAAGACTCTTCAAAAATCACTACAAATCCTCTTCCCAAGTGTGGGACTTACAAAAATGGAAGAGAAATCTCTAGATTAGAGGCTGGTTCCTCAACTCCTCTGATCAGCTATTTTACTTTCACAATTGCAGAGGTTTAAACTCCTAAATCTACTCTAAATTTCAAAGGGACAAGGATAGAAAATGCAAAAAGAAAGAACTAAAACTAATGCTAATAGGTGATGCACCAAAGGAGTGGTGAGCATTTTTACTTTCGCAAATTGACACGATTCATAAAATGCAACAAAAACAACATGCACAAACTGATAGCTGTAATGAAGTGTTAGAAATTAGGCAAACAACACCAGCAGAGGATAAAAACTAATCATAGGGCCTGTATTGTTATTTTAACATCAAAATCACTTGCATTCAAACACTGAAAGGAAAAAATACGGTTGCAGTTTCTAAAAGGTCATCGTTATTCCACTAAATCACTTCCAAGGTGAAAAAGGGAGCTTTCCATACACAAAAAATGTTCAACCCTTTGAAAAATGAGCCAAATCTGGCTTTTACAGTGCAAGGGACGAGCCCAGGAGAGAGAAACATGGGAAAACATGGAAGGGATTCAACCATTGACCAAAATGCCATCAAAACAGCATGGGTGACCTGACAGACCCATTCCCTGACATTTTTAACCATGCTGGGAGAGAATGCGAGCCATTCTTCATTAAAATTAGTGGTTGAAACATCATTTCTGTTCATGACCACGTGCCAGAAGTGTTTTTGATTTTCTCTCTCCAAACTCCACCAAAATGCAAAATTGACCCTTGGAATCTTGTAGATAATTTCACCATATTTCCATTGATATAAAGAACGTGAAAAACGAGCTCTGGATCGAAAGATATGGCGATTTGAAGTTTTAGGGCAAAACAGGGCCAAATCGGGTCGCTTTGATATTTTTGGCCTGGACACGTGGCGAGTTCTGATTGGCTGCGGGCCTTCTAGGGGAAAATTTCCCACAAAAACTCTACCGAGCCATAACTTGAAAAATACATGAGTTAGGAGGAAAACTTTACCTTTCTGGAAAGCTAAGAAAGAGCTCTATCCAATGGTGCCATTTCCAGAAGGTTTTGAGTGCCTGAAAAGCAAAATTTTGTGACTGAGGCACAAGAGAGGGAAGAATGAGAGGAGTTAGCCACAAAATGAGCAGGGGGCACATTTTGGATAACAATTTTGGTGACTCAGAGGGGTCATCTACCTGCTGGATGAAGTTACCAGTTGCCTGAAGCATCCATTGGGCATGGAGTCATGAGTTGTAGCCTGCAAACTGATCTGAACTTTGAAAACCTCCTCTCTGAGCCACTTGGAAACCCACTGAAATGGACTGCGCAAGAGCAAAACCAGCACCACAAAAACTATGTACAAAACTAAAGGGTCATACATGCTCCAAAATGGAACATGCAGAGTGTGCACAAGCACTTCTTTTACTGAAAGCAAAACTACCTATCCTACTCTAACTGGAAGCAAAAGTGGGCTAAACAAACCCTGCAACTGGTTGTGTAAAATAGCTTCCTTTCTTCAAAATTGGCAACCATGCAACTGATTTGGCATTGAACATGGCTGATTGGATGAATGGAAAATCAACAAGAAGTTGGTCTTCCACCCAAATCATCAAGGTATCAGGTGAAGGCAAATTCAATACCTCTTTTAGTTGTTCTGCATTTGGATTAGAGAGGTATGACAGCTGATCCTTGGTTCTTTGTAGCTCATCCTCATGCTTAGGAGCAAGCATGACTGATTGTGACTTCTCCTTTGGTTCCAATGAAGCTAGATACCTGATTGGGCAAGGTATGGTCCTTTGAGTATACCCATTGCCCTGATTTTCAACTCCAAAAATGGAGTCTTCTTGTAGACCTTCTTGGGTGGGTGATGTGGAAGCAATGGTAGGACTTTTCTGCCCTTTCTCTTCCTCCAATGAAGAACATGAAAGATTAAAATCTTCCAATCTTGGTTCCAAAGAGCTGCTATAAGATGCAGGCTGCTGCAAATGAATGCTCTCCTTCATGACAGCAGGCTCAAGTATTTGGGACGTGGAAGATGAAAGAGAGAATGGTGGAAACTCAACCGGTTCTTCTTCATCAAAACAGTCCTCCAAATCTGACAGATACACTACCTCATGGTTGTCCTGATGCAAATGCTCAACTTCCTCCATAGTGTCCTCTTGATCTGTAACTTGATCATCATGGTTTCTTTCATCCTCCAACATTGAGTTTGAAAGATCAAACTTTTCTTCAGCACTAGAACACGAGAGGGATGAAGTAGAAAGAAGAACTGAAGGTTTCTCTGTGGCCTGCCTTGTGTTCAAAGCCCTTGGATCTGCAATTTTCTCCTCCACAACTAGAATGTGCTCCTCTTCTTTTGGATTTGGAGCAGCTTCTCCCTCTTCTACTACTTGAAGACAATCTTGTTCTTGATAGAACTCTTCCTCTAGCACGAAGTTCGTTAAGTCAAACTCTTTGATCTGCTGCTCTAGAGGACAAGTTGGGACTGTAGGATCTTCTTCAGAGCTTTCTTCCTCCATGGCTGATTGTGCAACTTGAATTGAATCAGCATTCTCTTCAAATAGAATGCTAACATGGAAACTACTTTCTGAGAAAACTGATTGCTGATCTGCTTCTTCTTTTTGCTCTTCTCTTCCTGCAGCAAATTCAGTCCTAACCACCACTTGTTTTCCAACTCCAACCTTTTCTAAAGGCTTAACCATCAAGGGGATCTTTGTCATCCCAAATTTAAGAGCCCAACTCTTCAGACTTTGAATTTCTTCATCCTTGTTTGGCTCTTCTTTTTGCTGCTATTTTCCTTGATTGGCATTCTGATTTTTATCCTCCCAACATGGATTTGGGAATGCAAGAGGAGAAGTGGATTGTAACTCAATTGATTTTGCAATTTTTTGTGGTGGTGGAGGAGGTAGGAACTCTTGTTTCTTTGGAGGGAATGGCTGTTTGGAAGGGAAAAGGACAAAAGAATTGAGATGGGGTGGAAGACTAGGGAATGGAGAAATGGATTCAACACTTGGGACAACAGATGGAGAGTTTAAAACTTGACACTGCTGAGATAAAATAGATTGGGAAAGAGGGAGAGAAAAGGCATGAGATGGTGTGCTTACCTGTTGACAAGGTTGTTGAATACTCCTCTCATACACCTTTATTCTTTGATCCACTTTGCAAGCAATGGTAGTGTTGTAATCATGAAGTCTAGCTTCTCTTGAGGGTTGTAATGCCTTGGAAAAGGTCCCACCCATGGACAAGGTGCTCTACAACCGATTCTAAATGCTTTCATTTGTGCTTGAGCCCTAGATTGCACCATGTTTACCTCCATCTTTTGGATTTGTTCTAGCAGATCTGCATTTTCTTCTTAACTGCCCTCACAACCAACATACCCTTGTGCTTGACATGCTTCATATCCAAACTGACTTTGGCACTGCTGCTCATATGGGTAGACATGCTGATTTTGAATTTGATCAAAATGCTGATTTGGAGGATTTGTAAAACATGTTGGAGGTGTGATATACTACTGTTGTAAATGTGAATTCCATGATGGAAATGAAGTCATGATTGCACAACTTCATGGAATGGAAAAGAATGAAAATGATGGAAAGAAGAATGGATGGAAATGAATGGAAAACAGGTCTGCAACTTAGAGAATGAGTTGTTTACCAGATGGAGTCACCAGATGTGCTTTTGAAAGTGCCTCCAAAAGGTTGGATCTTTAACAGGAACACACCAACCTATCAAAGATAAAGTGGAAGACCTCTAAGGTCCCACCGGGTGTGCCAAAACTGTTGTTGCAAATCAGCAGCACCCCCTGGATGTTGATCAGATTTCTAGTTTGATCATACTAGCATCCAGTGTGATTGCACAACATTGAATCCTCTTCCCAAGTGTGGGACTTGCAAAAATGGAAGAGAAATCTCTAGATTAGAGGCTGGTTCCTCAACTCCTCTGATCAGCTATTTTACTTGCACAATTGCAGAGGTTTAAACTCCTAAATCTACTCTAAATTTCAAAGGGACAAGGATAGAAAATGCAAAAAGAAAGAACTAAAACTAATGCTAATAGGTGATGCACCAAAGGAGTGGTGAGCATTTTTTACTTCTGCAAATTGACACAGTTCATAAAATGCAACAAAAACAACATGCACAAACTGATAGCTATAATGAAGTGTTAGAAATTAGGCAAACAACACCAGCAGAGGATAAAAACTAATCACAGGGCCTGTATTGTTATTTTAACATCAAAATCACTTGCATTCAAACACCTGAAAGGAAAAAATATAGTTGTAGTTTCTAGAAAAGGTTTTTTATTCCACTAAATCACTTCAAGGTGAAAAAGGGAGCTTTCCATACACAAAAAATGTTCAACCCTTTGAAAAATGAGCCAAATCTGGCTTTTACAGTGCAAGGGACGAGCCCAGGAGAGAGAAATGCATGGGAAAACGTGGAAGGGATTCAACCATTGACCAAAATGCCATCAAAACAACATGGGTGACCTAACAGACCCATTCCCTGACATTTTTAACCATGCTGGGAGAGAATGCGAGCCATTCTTCATTAAAATCGGTGGTTGAAATGTCATTTCTGTTCATGACCACGTGCCAGAAGTGTTTTTTTGATTTTCTCTCTCCAAACTCCACCAAAATGCAAAATTGACCCTGGAATCTTGTAGAGAATTTCACCATCTTTCCATTGATATAAAGAACGTGAAAAACCGAGCTCTGGATCGAAAGATATGGCGATTTGAAGTTTTAGGGCAAAACAGGGCCAAATCGGGTCGCTTTGATATTTTTGGCCTGGACACGTGGCGAGTTCTGATTGGCTGCGGGCCTTCTAGGGGAAAATTTCCCACAAAAACTATCGAGCCATAACTTGAAAAATACATGAGTTAGGAGGAAAACTTTACCTTTCTGGAAAGCTAAGAAAGAGCTCTATCCAATGGTGCCATTTCGAGAAGGTTTTGAGTGCTGAAAAAAAAAATTTGTGTCGAGGCACAAGAGAGGGAAGAATGAGAGGAGTTAGCCACAAAATGAGTAGGGGCACATTTTGGATAACAATTTTGGTGACTCAGAGGGGTCATCTACCTGCTGGATGAAGTTACCAGTTGCCTGAAGCATCCATTGGGCATGGAGTCATGAGTTGTAGCCTACAAACTGATCTGAACTTTGAAAACCTCCTCTCTGAGCCACTTGGAAACCCACTGAAATGGACTGCGCAAGAGCAAAACCAGCACCACAAAAACTATGTACAAAACTAAAGGTCATACATGCTCCAAAATGGAACATGCAGAGTGTGCACAAGCACTTCTTTTACTGAAAGCAAAACTACCTATCCTACTCTAACTGGAAGCAAAAGTGGGCTAAACAAACCCTGCAACTGGTTGTGCAAAATAGCTTCCTTTCTTCAAAATTGGCAACCATGCAACTGATTTGGCATTGAACATGGCTGATTGGATGAATGGAAAATCAACAAGAAGCTGGTCTTCCACCCAAATCATCAAGGTATCAGGTGAAGGAAAATTCAATACCTCTTTTAGTTGTTCTGCATTTGGATTGGAGAGGTATGACAGCTGATCCTTGGTTCTTTGTAGCTCATCCTCATGCTTAGGAGCAAGCATGACTGATTGTGACTTCTCCTTTGGTTCCAATGAAGCCAGATACCTGATTGGGCAAGGTATGGTCCTTTGAGTATACCCATTGCCCTGATTTTCAACTCCAAAAATGGAGTCTTCTTGTAGACCTTCTTGGGTGGGTGATGTGGAAGCAATGGTAGGACTTTTCTGCCCTTTCTCTTCCTCCAATGAAGAACATGAAAGATTAAAATCTTCCAATCTTGGTTCCAAAGAGCTGCTATAAGATGCAGGCTGCTGCAAATGAATGCTCTCCTTCATGACAACAAGCTCAAGTATTTGGGACGTGGAAGATGAAAGAGAGAATGGTGGAAACTCAACCGGTTCTTCTTCATCAAAACAGTCCTCCAAATCTGACAGATACACTACCTCATGGTTGTCCTGATGCAAATGCTCAACTTCCTCCATAGTGTCCTCTTGATCTGTAACTTGATCATCATGGTTTCTTTCATCCTCCAACATTGAGTTTGAAAGATCAAACTTTTCTTCAGCACTAGAACATGAGAGGGATGAAGTAGAAAGAAGAACTGAAGGTTCTCCTGTAGCCTGCCTTGTGTTCAAAGCCCTTGGATCTGCAATTTTCTCCTCCACAACTAGAATGTGCTCCTCTTCTTTTGGATTTGGAGCAGCTTCTCCCTCTTCTACTACTTGAAGACAATCTTGTTCTTGATAGAACTCTTCCTCTAGCACGAAGTTCGTTAAGTCAAACTCTTCGATCTGCTGCTCTAGAGGACAAGTTGGGACTGTAGGATCTTCTTCAGAGCTTTCTTCCTCCATGGCTGATTGTGCAACTTGAATTGAATCAACATTCTCTTCAAATAGAATGCTAACATGGAAACTACTTTCTAAGAAAACTGATTGCTGATCTGCTTCTTCTTTTTGCTCTTCTCTTCCTGCAGCAAATTCAATCCTAACCACCACTTGTTTTCCAACTCCAACCTTTTCTAAAGGCTTAACCATCAAGGGATCTTTGTCATCCCAAATTTAAGAGCCCAACTCTTGGACTTTGAATTTCTTCATCCTTGTTTGGCTCTTCTTTTTTTGTTATTTTCCTTGATTGGCATTGATTTTTATCCTCCCAACATGGATTTGGGAATGCAAGAGGAGAAGTGGATTGTAACTCAATTGATTTTGCAATTTTTTGTGGTGGTGGAGGAGGTAGGAACTCTTGTTTCTTTGGAGGGAATGGCTGTTTGGAAGGGAAAAGGACAGAAGAATTGAGATGGGGTGGAAGACTAGGGAATGGAGAAATGGATTCAACACTTGGGACAATAGATGGAGAGTTTAAAACTTGACACTGCTGAGATAAAACAGATTGGGAAAGAGGGAGAGAAAAGGCATGAGATGGTGTGCTTACCTGTTGACAAGGTTGTTGAATACTCCTCTCATACACCTTTATTCCTTCAGTCCACTTTGCAAGCAATGGTAGTGTTGTAATCATGAAGTCTAGCTTCTCTTGAGGGCTGTAATGCCTTGGAAAAGGTCCCACCCATGGACAAGGTGCTCTACAACCGATTCTAAATGCTTTCATTTGTGCTTGAGCCCTGGATTGCACCATGTTTACCTCCATCTTTTGGATTTGTTCAGAAGATCTACATTTTCTTCTTGACTGCCCTCACAACCAGCATACCCTTGTGCTTGACATGCTTCATATCCAAACTGACTTTGGCACTGCTGCTCATATGGGTAGACATGCTGATTTTGAATTTGATCAAAATGTTGATTTGGAGGATTTGTAAAACATGTTGGAGGTGTGATATACTGCTGTTGTAAATGTGAATTCCATGATGGAAATGAAGTCATGATTGCACAACTTCATGGAATGGAAAAGAATGAAAATGATGGAAAGAAGAATGGATGGAAATGAATGGAAAACAGGTCTGCAACTTAGAGAATGAGTTGTTTACCAGATGGAGTCGCCAGATGTGCTTTTGAAAGTGCCTCCAAAAGGTTGGATCTTTAACAAGAACACACCAACCTATCAAAGATAAAGTGGAAGACCTCTAAGGTCCCACCAGGCATGCCAAAACTATTGTTGCAAATCAGCAGCACCCCCTGGATGTTGATCAGATTTCTAGTTTGATCATACTAGCATCCAGTGTGATTGCACAACATTGAATCCTCTTCCCAAGTGTGGGACTTGCAAAAATGGAAGAGAAATCTCTAGATTAGAGGCTGGTTCCTCAACTCCTCTGATCAGCTATTTTACTTGCACAATTACAGAGGTTTAAACTCCTAAATCTACTCTAAATTTCAAAGGGACAAGGATAGAAAATGCAAAAAGAAAGAACTAAAACTAATGCTAATAGGTGATGCACCAAAGGAGTGGTGAGCATTTTTTACTTCTGCAAATTGACACAGTTCATAAAATGCAACAAAAACAACATGCACAAACTGATAGCTGTAATGAAGTGTTAGAAATTAGGCAAACAACACCAGCAGAGGATAAAAACTAATCACAGGGCCTGTATTGTTATTTTAACATCAAAATCACTTGCATTCAAACACCTGAAAGGCAAAAATATAGTTGTAGTTTCTAGAAAAGGTCTGTTATTCCACTAAATCACTTCCAAGGTGAAAAAGGGAGCTTTCCATACACAAAAAATGTTCAACCCTTTGAAAAATGAGCCAAATCTGGCTTTTACAGTGCAAGGGACGAGCCCAGGAGAGAGAAACACGGGAAAACGTGGAAGGGATTCAACCATTGACCAAAATGCCATCAAAATAGCATGGGTGACCTGACAGACCCATTCCCTGACATTTTTAACCATGCTGGGAGAGAATGCGAGCCATTCTTCATTAAAATCGGTGGTTGAAACGTCATTTCTGTTCATGACCATGTGCCAGAAGAAGCTTTTTGATTTTCTCTCTCTAAAATCCACCAAAATGAAAAATTGACCCCGGAATCTTGTATAGAATTTCACCAGCTTTCCATTGATATAAAGAACGAAAAACCGAGCTCTGGATCGAAAGATATGGCGATTTGAAGTTTTAGGGCAAAACAGGGCCAAATCGGGTCGCTTTGATATTTTTGGCCTGGACACGTGGCGAGTTCTGATTGGCTGCGGGCCTTCTAGGGGAAAATTTCCCACAAAAACTCCACCAAGCCATAACTTGAAAAATACATGAGTTAGGAGGAAAATTTACCTTCTACGGAAAGCTAAGAAAGAGTTCTATCCAATGGTGCCATTTCGAAAGGTTTTGAGTGCCGAAAAGAAAAATTTTGTGACTCGAGGCACAAGAGAGGGAAGAATGAGAGGAGTTAGCCACAAAATGAGCTAGGGGCACATTTTGGATAACACAACCTAGGATATGTTATTAATGTGATGACCATAGATACCTTTTTCACACTATCATTTCTTGAAGTACATTTAACCTCCATAGTTTTACGAATGACATATCAATATGTAAATAAGCCAAAGGGAATTATAGAAGATTTCACCATCACCATTGAATCTTGCGATTATTTGGTAGTCTTCATGATCATAAAAATGAAGAATAAGAATATTGGATACCCTCTATTTCTAGGATGCCCTTAGTTAGAAACTATCTCCACCCTCATTGATTATAGAATAGGGAATATGATGATTACAAATGGACTATATTATAAAAATTTATCAATTTACCTTTCCACAAAACCTTTTCTATAGAAAATAACAATGGGTTTAGGAATAACTCAGATGAATTAGAGGATATCATCTCTTCTCTAGATATGGTCATAATTCAAGCACACTTAGATCATATTCGGGATGGTGACAATGGGTCTTGCGCTAGATAAAGTATAAGTCCTTCACTCAAGTCTTGTGCTAGGTCTATTTCTAATCCTACGTTAAAACTAATAGAAACAAAAGATGATTTTATGGATGAAAATCACCAACCTATCATTTTCCCATTTACAAAAAAATATCATTGTTGTTCTGATTACTTCCACAAAAGGTGTTCATTGAATGTGTTATTAAGATAATACCATGTTGTGAGTTCTCTTCATCCAAATACCAAAGAACTACCTATCCTTCAAGAGAAAACATTATTAGTCAATAGTTATCTTACTACTAAGGAAGAATACCTGTTTAAACTCATATGCTATCATCCCCAAGATTTTAATTGGGAATAGAGTCACATGAAAGGTATCCATCCTAGTATTTATACATAATATATTTACACAATTGATTCGAGACTAGTCAAGTAAACAAAAAAAAGGATAAACCCTACCTTAAGAGACATTGTGAAAAATGAGATTTAAAAACTTATAAAGGTAGTATTCATTTATAAAATCTCAGATAGCTAGTTGGTTTCCCCATTATTTATAGTTCCTAAAAAGAATGGGAAATGGAGGGGTTTTGTGGATTATATGGAATTAAATAAGGAAACTCATAAATATTATTTTCCTTTTACTTTTATTGATCAAGTTTTAGAAAATTTATCTAGAAAAAGTACTTTTCATTCCTTGATGGGTTGAGTGGGTACTAGAAAATAATAGTAGCACCTAAGGACCAAGACAAAACCACTTTTACCTGCCCTTGGGGAACATTTTCTTACATGGTGTTACCTTTTGGTTTATGTAATGCTCCTGCCACTTTTCAAAGATCCATGTTGGTAATATTTTTTGATCTCACCCATGATTGCATAGAGATTTACATGGATGACTTCACTATTTATGGAGAAACATTCCAAGAGGAAATTGACAATCTAGAAAAATTCCTTTCTAAGTTTGAAAAACATCAATTATCCTTAAACCATGAAAAATGTTTATTTATGATGGAACATGGAATAATTTTAGGCCATCATATTTCATCTAAAGGAATATAGGTAGACCCAAACAAGGTTGATATAATTGTAAAGCTACCATCTCTCCACAAACTAAACTGAGGTAAGAAGTTTTCTTGGCCATATTTGTTACTATGAAATGTTTATTTCAAACTTTAGTAAGATATCTTCCCCACTGTTTTATGTCCTAGCTAAAGACTCTAAATTTGAATGGACAGAGGCATGCCAACAATATTTTGATACTATAAAAGATAAATTGATAAATACACTAGTATTGAGAGGCCCAAATTAGAAGCTCCCCTTCCATATACAAATAGATGCTTCTAATGAAGTAGTAGGGGTTGTACTTGGACAACAAGAAGAAGGAGAATATATGCATGCTATTTATTATATCAGTAAAAACCTCTCCCTGGTGAATGGAATTACACCACTAGAGAAGGAATTTCTTGCATTTATATATGCGATTGAAAAAGTTTCATTATATCATAGGCTATGAAGTGATTGTTCACACTGAGAAATCTTCTATCAAGTGTCTAATGAATAAACCTTTAGTTCATGACAAGATTCTAAGGTGGCAATAGTTATTACAGAAATTTAATCTTAAGATAATTGAAAAGCCATGGAAATCAAATGCGGTAGTTGATTTTATTTCCAGATTAACCATTTTAGAAGAATAAGAGCAAGTCAATGATGATTTTCCTAATGAAAATATGTTTGTAGTTTCCACTACCTCTCCTTAGTTTTCAGATATGGCTAATTACTTGGTTAGAGGGAAGTTACCATCATTTTTCACACAAAAGAAAATAAATAAATTGATAAAACAAAGAGTTATGTATACATGACTAAATGGAATCCTTTTTAAATGTCAACCTGACCAAGTTTTACATAGGTGTCATGATCAACCATCAAGAGGGAATTATTCAATTCAAAGGACCATTCACAAATTTTTAGGATTTGGATACTATTGGCCTTTATAGTTGAAGGATGTCAAGAAGTATGTTTGGAGATGTGATCAATTCCAAAGGATGGGGAATCTAGCATTTACATCTAAAATGCCACTCCAAACTCAAGTTGTCTTAGAACCATTTGAGAAGTGGGGATTGCATTTCATTGGACCAGTTGACCCAACCTCTCAAGGGATGGAATAAATTCTCATTTGTACAGACTATGTCACTAAATGGGCCAAGGTGCAAGAACTACAATATGTAAGAGATGAGATAGTTGTAAATTTTGTATATGAACATATCTTTCAGAGGTTTGAAGCTCTAAGATCCATTATTGTAGATCAATGACCACAGTTCATGTCAGGTGTAATAAGTTCCTTTTTAGAAACATACAAGCTAAAGAAAAATAACTCATCGCCATATCATCCAAATTCCATTGTCAAGTGGAGGTTATTAATAGAGAGTTGGAGAACATTGTAAAAACAAAGTGGACATATCAAAGAAAACTTGGGTTCTAAAACTTCCTAAAGTACTATGGTCCTACAATACTACATGGATAAAAACAACATGATTCACTCCCTATGAGTTTGTTTTATGGGAAAAATCCTTTTCTTCCTCTAGAATTTTATATTCAAACCTTGAGAACAACCGATGAAGTGGAAATTGAATTTTCAAAGGTATAACAAGCAAGGATTATTCAACTAAATGAGTTAGATGAGATGATACTTTAGGAATTGCATCAAACTGAAATCATCCAACATCAAAGGTAGGTATGGCATGACAAACATATTAAGCCAAGGAAATTCCAAAAAGGGGATTGGGCTCTGTTATTTGATTTAAAATACAAGGATTTCAAAAGAAATATGTAGACAAGGTAGATGGTCCCATACCAAATTAAAATTTTTTTCAACAATGGGACACTTCAACTAATTCAAATTGATGGTGAGAAGAAAGTAATGTTGGTCAATGGAAATAGATTGAGGTTGTACCATAAACCAACATCTAGAGAAGAATTCCATAAGGTCTTTCAAGAAGACTTAGCTCTAAATTGTTCGAACAAAATTTCTTTGTCCAAATAAAATAAGAACTGAGATATTTTCATCAATAATAAAGATAAGATGAATACAAATTAAAATGGTGATCATCATCCTTCGAGGTATTGGCTAAAAACCAAAGATGGCGGTCATTGCCCCTAATTTTTTTTTTTAAAATAATAAATGCAAGTGGATGAAAATAAGTGATAGTACTCACCACCCCTGAATTGTGCAAGTAATAAATGAATAACATTGCATAAATGGGGTATCAGATCAACATTGAGAGGATGGCAACAATGTGACAAGAAAAATTAATAAGGTATGCACAATTATTCCCTTCTTAAATGTTGTAAAGTTTAATTTATGAACTACTCATTATTGTACTCGTGCAAATTTACCACCTTCTCCATTTCCAATGCATTCCCATGCTTCAAATATCCCCACAAATCTTCCATCCCTCTCCACATTAATCACCACACGTACCTAATTACTACCACTATCACTTTGGGATTTTTTCAAACCTTTACCAATTTGTGTTGTTTTATGTATAACCATTTTGTCTCCTTTGTCTTTTGCCTAATTCACCAAACTACACTTCTGCATTGCTAACATCTCCATTGTTGTGCTTATTTTTATTTATATGTATTCTTTAATGTTCCAACTACCGGCTCTACACACTATTCATGGGGTTCATACTTAGGCATGAACCAAAAAATTTAGTAGAGATTTTTGTTGATGCAAGATCATTGGAAATATTTGAAAAGGCGGGATGGATTGATTTTCTACTTTCATATGAATATTTTAAAACAAATATGATATGTGAGATCACCAAAAATATAGAAGAAGGATATTCTACTATAAAAGGTAAGAAAATTCCATTTAGTCCCACTATAATTAGCCATCTTTTAGGGATACCAGAAGAGGGTCAATCAATTAATAATAGAACATTGTATTATGAAATTATTAAAATATTTTCTATAGGAAAAAGGAAAAGTTAGAATTGGTTGTGGAAAATAAGGGAAAGGCCAAAGGCATAAAAATAAGTATTGTACCTAATCATTGGGCCAACGTAGCTAAATAAAATGGATAATCAAGAATTTTACATGTGAAGGTTAGTACAAAATAGTTTTGGGCCTTGTTTTGAGAATCCTTATCCACCTCTGCCATGGACAAGTTAAACCCCAAAGTACAAAGTAAATTTTCCTTAGTTTTTATTCTATCTCTTTTGCCTTTGAGAAATTTCATTCAGGTTGCCTCTTACTTAAAATTCCAAGGCCTAATACATTTGATTTACAAACATCAGTTTGTTAAGAAGAGGCATGACCTTAAGAAGTGGTTGAAATTCTAAAATAAGTATGCCCTAGAGTTTGAATTTTCTCTAGAGCTAGAGCCTTCAACTTCAGAGTGACCTAATAAACACCTTAGAACATCTAGGAATGCAAATACCCTCAATGAGGATGAATTTGTTCCTTCGTAAGAAGAATAAGAAGAAAAAACCATTATGAAAACCATACGTTAAACAAAATCTATGTCTCCACTCCACCTTGTATCACCCTCTATTCTATTTGAATAAAAATAATGTGATCAAATCCCTACCACTGCCGCTTAACTTTCTATCTAGGAAAAGGCAAAACACAAATGATGGAAGGAGTACCTAGTTCTTCTCAAGATCCGAGATATTTTTGCATAGGTGTTGTCTCTATCCAAAATTTAATTTGAACTTCAGTATGCCCAAGACCAAATTACACACCTATATCTCCTCCTTCAACCAAAGGAATCCAATCTCTCTCTTTTAAAATCTAAAAAAATCAGAAAATTAAAAAACTCCATTTGACCATAGAACAACAAGAAGAGGACACTCCTCAACTCCAACATACGTTGGAGGAAAAAGAGAAACATATCCATTCCATTTAGACAAATAAATATGATCTCAATGTATGCCTTGTAATTTTTCAAGTGAATAGACAAGAAATAGAGCCTATGGCCACTCATGAACAAACAACTCAGACAAACTTCATATTTCCTCAAATTATTGTCTTAAAAGGAATGGTTAAGTGGGTGCATGAGTGTTATAGATTAAGAGGAGTTAAGGATGAAAATAAATATTTAAAGGAAGGGAAAAAGATTTTTAAAGATAAAGTGATTACTTTCTATTGGCTATATGATTAGGTTCTTTCATGTAGGCCCCATCTAATTTTTATGCACTATTTTTGAAGGAAAGTATTCTAAAATGGAATATCTCTAGATCCGTGCTATGTAAGATATAGAGTTTGATGATGAAAGATGATTTATTGGTGCATACACATCATGAAGTGATGATGAAAATAATATCCTTTGTGAATGTTATATTCATAATGGTCTTTTCCATGAGAGAGAATATTCCAGGATAGGAATCATTATGGTTACGGGATGGAGAGTGGAGGTTGTTATGGTT
Organism: Taxus wallichiana var. yunnanensis; assembly: GCA_018340775.1. Classification (NCBI taxonomy): domain Eukaryota; kingdom Viridiplantae; phylum Streptophyta; class Pinopsida; order Cupressales; family Taxaceae; genus Taxus; species Taxus wallichiana. Next base: position 846,415,005 of record CM031239.1, read on the forward strand.
AGTTGGCATCTGCATGGCTTGGACACTTGAGTATGGAAGAGATGATGGCATTTGACATGTGAGATTTCTTTGGAATGATGGTAAGGTGAGATCTTATCCTATATAAGGATGCATTTGGATCTAAAAAATGGGAGGATGAAGAAACTTAGTAGAGAGATGTGTAGGAACTAGGAGGGTATAGTTAAGAACTCTTTTGTAAAGTATCTTGTAGGGTTTTGAGATGGTATTTCTTGATATATTTGGTTTATATGACCCTTGTGATGTAATGAGGCTACTGTAAATGTTTATAAATCAATATATGATGTGTTATTCTAGATATCCTTGTTTATGGGTATAAACCCTTGTGTTATTCATGTTGTTATGGATCAGATCTAGTTTCTTTATGCTTATTACAATGTTTATTTCCATTTATGGTACATTTGTGCTAGATCTAGTATCTGTACTTTCTATTTTTGAGTGAATGCATATATTTCTATTCCTACAACCCATCCTCCATTAATGGTGAGAACATTCTTGTGAAGCTCACATAAAGGGGGGCAAAGTAAGGTATGTGCCTTCGGTGAGTGAGCCCAACACATATTGGGTGATAGGTCATGTGCTTGGGGTAGAAAGAAGGTATATGAAAGATGACTACATTTTGGTTCCATTTCGGGACCTCTTTTGAAGTTGTTGTGAGAATGATGTGTAATGATAGAGTGCTTGACCTTGGACAACATGTCAAAGCGTGGCTCAAAATCATGGAGGATGAGTTTTCTCAAATATTTAACACCGGACTTGAGTTTGATGCACGTAAATGGGTAGAGGATCACTTGTATCATGAGTTGTATGAGACCTTCTTTTGTTGTTTCCTAGTAGAGTTGTATGAATGGCTATCAGCATATGCATCAAGGTCAAGTTGGTATTATAGACCTCATGTATGGACCCAGGAAGAGTTTTAGAGGTTGCATGATGTTGATCTGACTTGGACTCATGTTGTGGATCAATGGTGGAGTAGGGTATTGACTAGCTATACTCTAGAATACGTGATCTCTATGTATTATTGTCTAGAGGTTGTTGAGTTTGAGTTCTTGAGGGAGCCAAGAGGATCATTCTTGTGGGCTATACCTCTAGCTATCAAGATCCTGGTTATTACTTTGAGTTTGGAGGCACTTCCTATGGTTGGATAACTTCCCACTAAGTGGTGTGGAAGCTAGTGTGGAGAAAGATGGAAGACCTTGCGGCTGAAATGGAGAGAGAAGAGAGATGAATCAAGTATAATGAAGCTCGGGAGAGGGAGTTGGAGAGAAAATGTGAAGTTATAGGAGTGATGGATTTATGGAGGCAAACATTGTGGGAAGGATTTGAGGTTCACGTGGAAGGCATGGGATCTGAGTAGTCTGTGCTACCCCATCTTGGAAAGCATGGAAGAGAGACCCCTTAGCTTCTGGTGAGAGCTCATCATTTGGAGAAGGGAGAGCTCATAGGTGTGCATCTAGACCCACCTAGTGACCAAACCATGGTGCTTGGTTTTCCAAATCCAGAGATAAGTATTGTTAACCTAGTTGGTCTTGGCATTGGTGGTCGAGTGACACCTAGGAGATATAATTTTCATTGGTACATCTATGGCCACATAGTCATTCCCTATGTTTGGAGGTATCTATCTGGTATGAAATTTGGGAAAGGTGTGGGTACAAGTTTGAGCACCACATCTAGAAGTGGTTCAACTTCATAGACTGTGGGCGTGTAGTTTAGTGCGGTGGTGGGTTTGTAGGGTGCAACTACATCAGGCCCCTTACCTATGACATGAGGAGGAGGAGGAGGATGTGGAGGATCTGGAGGGATAGGTTTGGTGGATCTAGTGGTGTTAGTGGTGGAGAAAATAGGAGGAGGTCAAGGTTCTGGATCTGGTGGACAAGGGCCTCAACCACCTCAGCAAGTGTTCTTTGAGATGTCTTTGCATTTTCCTAGACTATAAGGGTGTGGAAGATGTTGTAGAGCATGTGCACAAGTGTGAGTTACTATGGCATGCCAAGGGAATCACTACCCCAGAGAGGAAGGAAAGTCAGTTTTACAACTACGTTGTAAGGGTGCACATGCATATATAGCTAGTACAGAAGTATGACCCCACACTAGATGGTGGTGGATTACATCATGTTGCATGATGATTTTTGGTAGAAGTTCCACATTCCTGAGTTTGAATAGAAGAGCATCAACTGCATTGAAGGAGATTCAAAAAGGAATGGAGAGAGAGTGTGCGGGAGTATGATGCACATTTCAAAACTCTCCTATCTAAGTTGTCTTATGACATTCATCCTTCACAACATGCATCTCAATGGTGGTTTTTGGAGACTTGATCACACCATTGAGAGGGAACTTTCACATAAGACCTTCATCAGATCCATGTGAGGCCTTGGAGGCTACCTTTGTATTACACGAGGTAGTGGGAAGCATTGATACTGAGAGTTAGCCCATTCCTAGAATCCCATATTGCTACCATGGCAAAAGCAACTTGGAAAAATTATCTGAACTCAGCTCATGAGACTCATAGTGGTTTATGGTGCATGGATTGTGAAGTAGAGGGACACACAAAGGACAATTTCCCATGAAGATCGGTGTGCACCATGATAGTGGATTGTGATATTTTCCATAGAGATCATGATGCAAGTAGATGCCTCATTTTTGTAGCACACAATCCATAAGAATGTGTCTTGTTATTACAAGATTTTCACCTCTACTACTCATGACACCAAGGATTATAGATTGATTGACCAAATACATGATGCCATTGATTGGTGTGTGCACCAACTAGTATTGCAAGTAGCTCCAAGGATGATGGTCATCATTATGAAGGGTGTGTAGATGGAGGAGGTTGAGGTAGAGGATTTTGAGGTGGATTTTGAGGCCATGGAAACCATGGAGGAGGAAGAAGTGAATTTCCTCATGGAACCTATTATAATGTGGATCTACAAGAGCATTACAAGCATGAGTGTCAGACTTGTTGCAATGCTCATGGTGTGGAAAGAAGCACAAGTATGAAGAGTTCCAGAGTTATATGAACACATGACATGAGCTAACCAGAAGAAGGACAAGGGTGTGGGGATGGTGAGCATGAAGCATGTGTTGATCCATAGTGGATGCCTAGGTTGGTGCACAAACCTTGAACTAGAACTGTCCTGGTGACCACGCGAGCTGAGGTTTGTGTGCAAGGGAGATTCTAAAGAAAAGGCCTCTCATCACTAGAGAAGAGGTGTTACATGGGAAATATCTGATCGACTCATCAAAAGGAGGTCTACCAAGAGACCATGGAGGTGATTAGGAGTCTTCAAGGGGAGATTCAATGTCTAAAGGAGAAGTCATGGAAGTTGGAGTAGAAGAAAAGCATTGAAGTCCCCCAGATGGATATAGATGAGGTAGAGAAGTATGTAAAATGTTACACCAAGAGAATATCATCCCTCTATTAGGAGAGTGGTTGAGAGGAAAAGTACCAAGCACTGAGAGGTGAGTGTGAGAGGTAGGTCTTGCATGTTAATCTTCCACCTCACAATATTGACTATGACAAAGAGATCACATTGAATGCCAGTTGTTGATGGATGGCTCTTGAGTAATATTCTGATTGACATGGGTGTGGAAGTGAATGTTCTCACTTTGGATGCATGGAATCAAATGGGAAGGCCCCATTGTAACCATCTTCAAATGTGTTGTATATGGAAAATAGAACAAAGGCTATGCCCATCGGTGTGTTAAAGGATGCATCTATAACCATCAAGGGGAAAATTTTCACTGAGATATTTTGAAGTCTTAGTACTTGCTGAGGTGGATAACTTTCCAGCATTACTTGGGCACCCCTAGTGTTATAAGAATAATGTTGACTTGCACTTTTAATAAGGGGTACATAAGTTTTGAGAACAAGGAGGAGAGTGTGTCATCATTCCACTTGATGGATGGGAAGTATGCACCCTATATGGAACCCTTGGGAGAAGAGGACCTAGATAGGATCTATGTTCACACCATTAGAGACCCGAGGTGGTTCATCCATCTAGAGGAAGGTTTCATTTAGTGGGATGATGCTCAATCTATAAGTGATACAACTAGTGTTTCATGTGACAATTGGGTACATGGGACCTATGAGCTGGTGGGAAGGAAAATGAGGCACAATAACTAGAGTTTTCAAGGCATGCTCAAGTTAGGCACCTGGGAGGAAGATGGTTACCTAGTTATACTAGGGAAGGCAACCCTGATGTTTTTTATGAGCAATGGAAGTTCAGTGGACTTGTCAGATTGAAAGGAGAAATATGCTAACCTATACCTTACGTGGGACGGGAAAACAATGCATTGGTGGGTGACACATCAAGATAATCTATTGGAGTGGCGTGAAGTGAGAATCACATTCTCCATTAGATTTCTAAGGAGAAATGCACCCTCTATGCTATATAAGATTATCATGGGAAGGATCCCACCTCATCCCACATCTAGGAATGTGAAAAATCTTGGATGGGAGGACTGGAAGCCTTTCCTCCATCACTATGGGTGCATAAGTTCTATTCCACCTTATAGGGATATGTGCGTGTGTGTGGTACATTCATTCAGATATTTTTCATTAGATAGGAATTGAAAGGAGCTTGATGGTGGGTATGATTCAAACATTTGAGTATCGGAGTACTAAGCCATTGGTGAATGAGGTGTTATAGGTAGTCAAGTGCCTTACTATGGGAGATAGTGCCATGGTGGAGGAAAAAATACTAGATTTGTTAGGGGAGCCTAGTTTGGGTGCGCTTGATGAGGAAGAATCAAGAGGAAGTACAACTTGAGTGTGCTTTCTTGAGAAAAGAGAAAGGAAATTTGGTCTACTTGATAGATGATGAAGAGGTGGAGAACTTAGATGTTAACCATACTGAGGGTACATGTGAGGTTATGGATAGTGTTGATGATGAGAAAGAGCATGCACCTACCATAAGCCATTGAAGACAAATAAGGTTAACATTGGTATAAAGTGGAACCAAAGGAAGCTATCATTGGGGACTATTGGATGGACCAGGAGGTCTCAAAGATTATTGAGCTTTTGTGTGATTTTCAGGATTTTTTCCATGGGTACCATGAGCTTAAAGGATTTCACCCCTCATTGGGAGAAATGAAGATCAAGCTAAAGGAGGGTGCATGCCCGATTTAGAAGAGACCTTATAGGATGAACCTGAATCTACGCATCAAGGTTAAGGAAGAGATTGACAAGATGATCACATCGGTATAATAGAATCCATTGAAGAATCTAAGTGGGTAAGCCCGATGGTCATCAGTATCAAAAAAGGATGGGAGAATATGGATTTTTGTTGACTATAGAGACTTGAATGCAGTATGTGTCATAGATCCTTTTCCAACCCCATTTACTGAGGATATTTTAGAAGGTGTCATGGGGTGAGAGATCTATTCATTTATAGATGGATTCTCTGGATATCATCAAGTTAGAATTGTGAAGGAAGACTAGGAGAAAACCACTTTCACAACAGAATGGGGAATATTTTCCTATATATGTTATGCCCTTTGGGCTTAAGAATGCACCTATTGTGTTTTTCATGCATTGTAGTGTAGGCCTTCCAAGAATTCATTCACAAGTTTCTTCAAGTCTACCTAGATGACTGGATGGTTTATGGACTAGTAAAGGACCATTGTGACAATTTGAGGTTGATGTTTGAGAGGTGTAGGTAGCTAAGTATCTCCCTTAACATCAAGAAATGTGTCTTTGCTACTCCATTTGGCACTTTTTAGGTCATATCATATGCAAAGAGGGCTTATTGGTAGATCTTGCCAAGATTGTTGTTATTTTGGGGTTGGAGGAGCCTACCAATCAAAGTGTCATGCATGGATTTCTAGGACATATGGGGTACTATAGAAAATTCATTAAGGGCTATGCCAAAGATTTCCATGCTTTGGAGGAGTTGTTGAAGCATAAAGGGAGATTTCATTGGGATGAGGGCACAACAGATAGATTTTAACACATGTTGAAGGATAAACTCACTACCATGCCCATCTTATGCTTTCCCTCTTGGGATAAGCCATTCCATGTACATGTTGATGCTTTGGGTATGGAAATTGGAGCAGTCTTAGCACAACCTAGAGAGGGGATTGTTGATCATCCCTTGTGCTTTGCTAGTAGGAAGCTTACTCTAGCAAACAAAATTATACCACCACAGAGAGCACGAGGCATTATCGATGATCTATGCACTACACAAATTTAGGTAGTATTTTCTAGAAACTCCTTTTATTTTCTACATGGACCACATGGCATTAAAGTACTTGGTGAACAAGCCCATTTTTCAAGGGCATATGCCATTGGATACTATTATTTTAGGAGTTTGAGTTTATGGTTGTAGTGAAACTGGGGAAAAGTAATTTGGGACCTGATCATTTTTCAAGGATTACTTTAGGTGAGGATGCGTAGAGCATTGAGGATATAATTCCAGATGCATAATTATTCAAGTTGTAGCACATGTGCCCTCGGACTTGGAAGATATTGCTTTGTTCCTATGAATGGGTGTGGCACCAGAGGGGATGAAGGCATTAGAGAGGAAGCAGTTATCCATACATGTCATGCCCTATATGTTAATTGGTGGAGACTTATACAAGCTAGGTGTGATGAGGTTTTGCGTTGGTGCATACTAGAACATGAGTGCACTACAATCATGGAAGAGGCTCATGGTGGAATTGTAAGAGGACACTATGTGGGGAATGACCACATGCAAGATCCTTTTAGCTGGCCTTTGGTGGGAAATGGTTTACAAGGATTGTATCAAGTATTGCAAGGCTGTGACCATTTCATTGCACCTTGGTAAACTAGGAAAAGAGATGAAATGCCATTAAGGCCTATCACTAGTGTAGAGCCATTCGAGAAGTGGGAAATTGACTTTGTGGGCCCTATTTCCCAACCATGTGAAGGACATGTTCATGCTATATCATTACATGCACATAGACTATCTTACATGGTGGGAAGAAGTGGTGCTACTGAAGGATTACATGATGGTGACAACAACTAGATTCTTGTGGGAGAATATAATCAGTAGGTATGGATGCCCATTGAGTTTAACAAGTGATAGGGTACTCATTTCCTAAATGAGACAGTTAGAATCTTATTGGTAGAATTCATGGTGGCCCATCACAAGACTACCCCTTATCACCCACAAGCTAATGGGACAATGGAATATTTTAACAAAATTTTGAGTCACACGTTGACCAAGATTTGTGATGTTGGAGATAGGACTAGGATGATAAAGTTTCTATCATGTTATGGTCATATCAGACTACTTATAAAATACTAAACAAGGTCACACCTTTTCAATTGGTGTTTGGTGCAGAGGTTGTGTTACCTGTTGAATTCATGTTACCATCATTGTGCATATTATGCATGCATAGGAGGTTTAGTTGATGAACAAGCACTTGAGGAAAGGATTGACAAGTTAATGTAGTTGGATGAAAGACATACAATAACATGATGGAGTTAGAAAATGGAAAAATCTAGGAAGAAGGCATGGCATGATAGACACATCAAGAATAAGTAGTTTGAGGTTGGGAAGATGGTTCTACTTTATGATTCTAAGTTTTTGTGCCATCCTAGGAAATTCAAAGTCCATTGGTTGGGCCATATATTATATCCTATATACTTGATTCGTGCTTTCTAGTTACAAGTGTTGGATGGAACATGGTTTCTAGGTTATTCAATGGGAGTAGGTTGAAGCCCTACTATAAATAAGTCTTCTTTGTGTTTGTAAATAAGGCAATATTTTGCCAGTTAGCTTAGGATTTCCCTTAATGTAATTTCCCTTTCATGTGTTTCCCTTCATCATTTCTTTTCTTTTCTTTTTTTTGTTTTTTTTGTGGGTGCTTTGTGCACCGGTAGCCACTTACTATCTCAAAGGGTTTTTATGCACAAGAGGACCACATCTATTTAGTGTGGGGTGGAATGTAAAGGAGAACTTTAGAAGGATGTGGTAAGAAGCAAGTGCTTGGGAGAAATGTTGGTTGGTGGCCCGGGTTGTAAATTCAAAGGTGTAGGATGGAGGAAAGCACATAGAAGAAGTGTTCATGGTGGAAGAATGGTGTCAAAAGGCTTTGAGAAAACCATGTACAAGGGTAAAAAGCACATAACAACATGAGGTAGGTAGTGTCAAGAACCATGGAATTAGGATGCAGAGGAAGATTTCCTTGGTGTCTATAAGTGAGGATCTATTGTAGTAAAGTTTTTTATGTGCTAGAAGGTTGTGAGAGTTTCATGTAGGTTTGCACGTGGAGGAAAAATACTAGATAAAACATGTGCATGGGATAGTAGTGGAAAAATTGAATTTAATGCGGAGGTATGGTGGTAGGTGGCACAAATTTTAATGTGGAGAAAAGTGGGAAACTATAAATAGAAGGTAGGAAAGCTATTGTTTTTCACCTTGCATTTGATATTGAAGAGCTCTTGCGATCTAAGGCATTCTTAAAAAAATTGAAAAGTGGTGTGTGAAGGTGAGAAATTGACAGATTTGTGAACTAGTTGGGAGTAGAGTACATGAGCATACATGGAGGAGGTTGTTTAGTGGATTCGTGAGTGATTACACTGCCTTGTGGAAAAAGGGTGCTCAGGTTAGGGTTTACAAAGCTAGGGCATGGGTTTTTGAGGATATTTCATAGGAGTGGAGCGAGGGTTTGAGAAGTGGTGAAACTAGATGCAAGGAAGGAATTACAGAGGTCGAGGAGAAGAGAAATGGCACCAAGGAAGGGAGTGAACACTTCACCAAAGAAGGGAAAAGGAAAGGGAAAAGGAAAACTAGTTGTTTTGACCAGTTTTAATGAAGAGTGGTATGTGGAGATGCAATACCAGATGGCATGTTGTTAGGGAAGGAATGGGTGTCTCACATATGCAAGATGGCCATGAGTGACTAAAACCATCGAACAAGCACCACTGAAAAGGAAATGGCATTAGAGTTGGTTCACCCCATGGGAAGGAGGACACATGATGGAAATCCCGTGTATGATGATGAGGTGAAGACCAAGATGGAGAAGGTTGGACTCTTACAACTCTATGAGTTTCCCTATTTTGGCAAAATGAAAGGTTATACAGTGGTTGATGTCATGTGTCCATGAGGACTATTTTTATTTTGCAAGAAGGAGAATGTGCTTGACCACTCAACTCATCTCAGGTACACTAGCCTTATCTATGAAGGAGAGTTGTTGGATGATGACTTAGGTGACAAGGATGCCATCAAGAAGACAATTGCCACATGACATATGAGTACAAGAAGGGTTCACACTACTTTGATATCATCTCGATCACCGATCCTGTGATGAAGATGGCACATGCATCTAGTCACCAAGTTGAATGGGAAAGAGAGGTGGACATAGATAAACAAGAGGTGGTTGAATGTTTATCACAAGATTTCGGAGGGAACGGTCTATAACCTCTCAGCCTTTATTGCAGAGGACATCATAGACACACACATGATGATGAGACAAGATTATGTATGGTAACATCCTTATCACCATTGTGTTTTTAAATTGGAGTGCCGATGGGCCGGATAAATATGTTTGGGAGTACCCGGATGAGGACCCCTCCCTTGCTAAAATATTTGAAGCCTACACTTGTGACACAATGATGGCTTCTCATAAGGCACACTTGGAGAAATGGTACAAATGGATGTGTGATGCATTTGGGGAAGAATGGAGAATACCTAAGAAGTTTTGGCATTGGTGGATGGAGAAGTTGAGTTTGTTGTATACCAACACTTTGTATCGACAGGTTTACTTTGACGAATGACACCAAGAGTCCTTGGTGTAAATTTCCTTCTCCTTCAAAACAGTAATACTTTCAAAGTGTGGTCAATAGGTTTAAGGAGGCCAAGAAGCTTAGATTTGATCTAAGTGAGGTAGACCAAGAGTACCACATGTTGCAAAACTTTGATATACCCTAAGAAGTGCTCTTATGTAGAGAAGTATGTCTCTCATGACATACACATGTTGAAACCTGTGTCACTACCTATTGGGGAAGAAAGCAACAAGGTTGTATATACACCTCAGGCCCAAGTTTGAAAAGGGTGCATATGTTGAGGATGATGTTTCCATCTGGAGGACCCTTCAAAAGAAATAAAGTAGTAATAAAGAAGAGGGAATGAGAGGAGATCTACGATGTAGGAATGAGCACTAACACTCATAAGAATAAATATAATTTCCTTATGTTAGAGGAGTCAACAGTAAAGAAAAAATAAAGAGGTGTGTAATGTTGGACTTGGAGAGATGGAGAGCATGGAAGGCCACTAAAGGAGGCGAGGAAGAAAATGAGGAATCTCATAATCCTCCTATGTATGATGTACACAAGTACAATGAAGAAAGGGATGAAGAGAAGAATGTGTGTGAGGAGTGTACCCATAAAAAATGATGAAGTGAGGATGTAGAAATGCATTCTTAGAATACCTTGACCCTGACTCCGAGAAAAAATAGATGACATAGTAGAAAAAGAGGTCATGGGTATTATACAAGAGTTAGTGGAACACAAGGTGGAGCACAACACCGACAAATTTCTAAAGGATATAGAGAGGAGAGCATGAAGGTAGGGAAATATTATGGATATATGTGCAGAGATCCCATCCTATAAGTAAATGTCCCCAAGGAAATGCACATAGGTGTAGAGGGCATAGTAGCGACGCATGAAAAGACATGAGTTACATTAATTATCAAAACAAGGTATTGTTATCCAAAATGTGCCCCTGCTCATTTTTATGTCTAACTCCTTGTGTTCTTACCTCTCTTGTGCCTCAATCTCCATTTTGATTTTCAAGCACTCAGATCTTTCTGGAAATGGCACCATTGGATAGAGCTCTCTCTCGGCTTTCCAAAAAGGTAAAGTTTTCCTCCTAACTCCTCATATTTTTCAAGTTATGGCACGGCAGAGTTTTTGGGAAATTTTCCCTTAGGGGGCTGCGCTTTGATAAAATTTTGCAATGTGTCATCCAAATGATGGGGTATGGGGAAATTTTGAAAATTTTCAAAATGCAAAAAGAGGTAAAATTTGAAATTTTTTCCCGCCGATCCGTTTTGGGCCTGTTTTTGCCCTAAATCTTCAAACGGCCATAACTTTTGATCCAGAGCTCGTATTTTTGCGTTATTTATATCAATGGAAAGCTGGTAAAATTATCTACATGATTCCATGGTAAATTTTGAATTTTGGTTCAGTTTGGAGGGATAAAATCAAAAAATACTTCTGGTATGTGCCCATGGATAGAACTGACATTTCAACAACCAATTTTAATGCAAAATGGGTCGCATTCTTCTCCAGTATGGTCAAAAATGTCAGGGCATGGGTTTGTAAGGACCTCCATGCTGTTTTTAATGCATTTTGGTCAATGAGGAATGGCTCCCACGTGTTTTCACGTTTTCTCTCTCCTGGGCTTGACCCATGCACTGTAAAAGCCAGATTTGGCTCATTTTTCAAAGGATGAACACTTTTTACACAGCAAGCTTCTGTTTTCACCTTCAACAAGTGATTTTGGAAGTATCAGACCTTCCAGGGATTGTAACAGGTTTTTCTACCTCTTTGGTGTTGGAATACAAGGATTTTGATGTTGAAAATCACAATGCAGTTACGTGAATGCTTTCGAGTCCTTTGTATGTGTTTTTGCTTCATTTCAAACCCTTGATTATAGCTTATCGACTGTGCATGATGTTTTATGTTGCAATTTCTGATTTGTGTCAATTTCATGAGCAATAAGTGCTCACCACTCCTTTGGTGTATCACATTTATCAATTTAGTTTCAATTTTTGCATTTCTTATCCTTGTCTTCTTGCAAATTAGGATAAAATTAGGATCTGAACCTCTGCAGTTATGCAAATAATAGATCTAATCAGAGGAGTTTGAGGAACCAGCCTCTAATCTAGAGATTCCTCTCTCATCTTGCAAGTCCCACACTTGGAGAGAGGTTTCAATGTTGTGTAATCACATTGGATGCCCTAAACATCAACTTAGAACCTTGATTTGCATCCAAGGGTGCTGCTGATTTGCAACAACAGTTTTGGCACGCCCGGTGGGACCTTAGAGGTCTCATTTTCATTGCAGCAAAGTTGATGTGCATCTGCTGCAATTTTTTTCTTCAAAGAGCTATAAATTGCACATCTGGTGACTCCAAGGGGAAGAATCAACTGGTTTTAGCAGTGCAGGCATGAAAACTCATGAGAAGAATCACCACAAGGTCAAGAGCTAGAGAAGAAGAGGTGTTGTTTGAATATCTGCAGTTATCTCCAAGAGTAAGGCAAAGTGGGAGGAGAATCCAAAGGTCTCCATCTCCACTAAACAGAACTCTCTCAACTCCTCCACCCGGTAGGCCTTTCATTTTAGTCAACAAGGGTTCTAAGACCAATCATAATGGCACAAAACAACCCCTATGTTCAATTTCTTTGGCAGAACCCACTTGCTCTCAATGCACAAAATCCAATTCCAATGATAGCCTTGAAGAAAATTCCATACTTCATTGGAGAGAATCGGACTACTCCCGGTGATCATGTTAAAGACATTGCCAACCTTTGTACAATTCATGAAATTGATGAGATGCAAGATTCTTTGTCAAATTGTTGGCATCTTCATTCAAGGGGAAGGCTTTACAATGGTTTAGAAGCCTTACCTCAAGTTCTATTACAAATTGGAACCATCTATGTGTAGCACTTCATGAGTAATTTGGAGAGAAGGGAGACAACTTGTCTCTTTTGGAGCAGCTGACAACCATCAAGAGAGCTCCCAATGAGCAGCTGACTGATTTCAACTTCAGATTTCAAAGGACTTGGGAGAGAATTCCAGTGGCAGTCAGGCCAACAGCAGAAGGTGCTTTTCTTTACTATCTCAAAGCTCTAAATTCTAATATTTCTATGTTGATTCAGTCCATGGGAGGCATAACTATCCCTATGGCTTATAGCATTGCCATTAGGGCTGAAAATTGTTTGATCCAAGCTGGAAAACTAGCCCCTAGACCTCCCATGCCATTGTTTCCAATTTTAGAGAGCCCAAACACTAATCAAGCACCTAATTTGGCTCCTTCTTCCATTCCTAGAAATCGAGTTCAAATGAAGCTTCTACTTCATCTCCAAGTGCCCCAAATGAGCTTCAAGAAGTCATGAAGAAATTGCAAAATTTAGGCAATGATTTGGTTACTCTCAAGAGGCAACAAGCCCAAGGTTTTAGACCTTCTTATCAGCCCCAAGCTCATCCTAACAGCAGCCATACCAACCACAAAGACCACCTAATCCAGCTGCAAATATAAATCAAACAAGGCCTCCTGCCAATAGACCATTTCAGCCCTATAATCCTAATGCCATATCTACCTCTAAGGCATTGGTGCCAACACAAAACAACGTTTCTCAGGAGTATCATTGGTGTTTTCCATGCAACGAACCTCACAACCAATCCATGTGCTTCAATGGTGCTTTGAATCAAGCATTAATGGTGACAACTACTGGTGTGGAGGGTGAGGGCAGTCAAGGAAACAACCAACAACAAGAAACATTCCAATAGTAAACAGCCCCAAATGACACCACGTTGGTAAACTGGCAAGCAGAGGAATTTTGTGGCATGAATCAGACAGTCTCTCAAGGTGTTGCAGCCAACACAAGGTCAAAAGAAGGAATTTGGGTGAAGAGCAGCCATTAGCTCCAACCAATCCACAACCTTCCATGGCTCCACAAATGGTTGGCAAACAAAATCCAATTTCAAATGCACAAGGGCAGCCAATAATAGCTCCTAGACCAACTCAAATACCAGTTGTTGCTGCCCACATGTAAGGAGTGAATGTGCCAACCAAGGGAAAACAAAGAGATCCTTCATCACCATTCAGTATCATTGATCAGATGAAGAAGACAAATGTAAATATATCAATGTGGGAATCCCTATCTATCCTGGCCAAAGAGATTTGCTACAAGTTGTCATGAAGGACTGGCCAACTTCGAATCAACAAGCTCAGATGCAAGAGAAAGTACTCACAAATGCTACCCAGCCTGAAGGGAATCATGGAGGACAAAGAAGGTAAAATGTTGAAGCCCCCTCCTTTTTATGTCTCATTAATCATGGAAACCAATTGGTGCACAATTGCATGATTGATTCGGGGCAAGTAGCTCAGTGATGCCCAAGCAAATAGCTGATCAGCTAGGGCTCCAGTATGAAACCATATCCAAAGGGGTAGTGCAACTAGATGGGACAACAATAACAATAGTTGGAGTGATTAGAAACTTGAGTCTTACCTTGCATGCATGTCCAAATGTTTTTGTCTTACAAGATGTATCAGTTATAGACCTTCCACCACTCTTTGCCCTATGCTTGTCAAGGGACTTCACAGCCAAGATTGGAGGATATTTATCTACTGATTGGTCACACATGCTGTTCAGAACGAGGTATGGAACCAAAGCTACAATTAGGTCTAAACCTATTGCAAACTTCCACATTGAGCCCTACACTCTAAGTCGATCAATGCCAATTGTTCAAAGATTTGATCAAGAAGATCACCCAAGCACTGATGAAGCTGACACCAAGGTTGGAAGTATCCCAGATCTAACTCTTGATGAATGGGCAAACAAGGTACATGCTTTTGATCCTTATCAAGAAGTAGAAGAATCTGAACAAGGGGTCTATTGCATACATGAAGAAGATTAGCCCATTCCAGGCATCACCAAGCCAAACCATAAGGATGACAATGAGGTATGGCAGCTGTTTTTTGATGGGTCAAGGAGTAGACAAGGTGTAGGAGGTGGAGCCATGCTTGTTTCACCTCAAGGAGTAAAGTACTATTCAGCTTTTAGATTTCAGTTTGCATGCTCCAATAACACTGTTCAATATGAAGCCTTGGGGTAAGGGATGCATTGGGCAATAAAAAGAGGAATAAAGAACTTGCAAGTATTTGGTGATAGTGAATTGATTGTAAATCAGGTCAAGGGACAACATGCTGCCAAGAATGATCTACTTAAGTGCTATAAGAACAGGTGTGGGACCTCATGGAAGATTTTGAAGGTTTTGGCATCAAATCTATTCCTAGGAAAGAGAACCAAGCTGCTGAGAGGCTTGCGGCAGTAGGGGCAGCCTTTGACATTGTGGAAAGCATTCAAAAGGACAAGGTACAACCAAACATCCATGTGATTGTGAGGCCTTCAAAGGCTGACAACAATGTAAGTTGGAAAGTGTTTGAAAATGATCAGCAAATCATCCATTTCTTCATAAGAAGAGGCTGAATTCTCAGCCAAAAATCAGGAAAATTTAGAGCAGCAGTATGGTGACCAAGTGGTACAGCTGAGAACTAACAAGCTACCCAAGGGAATTATCACTTTGGAGTCCATTTTCAATCCCAATGATCAATTTAGGAAAGAGAAAGCAAACATTCAAGTCAAGAGAGAAGATTCAGTATCCATCTTGGTGGAAGAGAACAAACCATTGCAAATTGGAAAGATGACAACTGAACAAGAAAGGTATGAGTTCATGCAGCTATGTCAAGAGTTCCCGGATGTGTTTGCTTGGAACTATGAAGACTTGAAAGGTTTCAATCCCAACTTAGCTCAGCATACCATTGAATTGGATCCAAATACTAAGCTTGTCAGGTAGAAACAAATCACAGTCAATCCACACATGGAGCCTCTCATGAGGAAAGAATTGAACAAGCTGATTGAGTCAAGGATCATATTCCCAATCAAGCACTCTAGTTGGGTTTCCAACTTGGTTCCAGTCAGAAAGAAGAGTGGAGAGATCAGATTGTGTGTTGACTTCAGAGACTTGAATAGAGCATCTCTCAAGGACCATTACCCACTCCCTTCCATGGAGAAAATCTTGCAAGTTGTGGCTAGCTCCGAGAGGTTTTCACTACTTGATGGCTACTCAGGCTACAATCAGATTGTGGTGAAGGAAGAAGACCGTTCAAGATAGCCTTCACAACCAAATGGGGAACTTATGCATACAGGAAAATGCCATTTTGGCTATCCAACACTGGTGCTACCTTCCAAAGAGCAATGGACATGGTGTTCAAAGGTTTTATTAATAACATGGTGCTGATATACCTTGATGATATCACTGTTTTTTCCAAAAATGCAGTAGACCACCTCTCTCATTTAAGACAAGTCTTCACGAGGTGCAGGATATTTGGAGTATCTTTGAATCCTAAGAAGTGTATCTTTCTTACACATGAAGGAAAGCTCCTTGGCCATATTGTCTCCAAAGAAGGATTAGCAATTGATCCAGAAAGGGTTGAAGCCATAAGAGCACTACCATTGCCAAGCCACAAGAAATCCCTTCAGAGTTTCTTGGGGAGGGTAAACTTTGTTCGGAGGTTTGTCCCAGATTTTACATCCCTTGTCAAACTTATCACCAAAATGTTAAAGAAAAGCATGGCTTTCAAGTGGATAGCAGAAGGCAAGGAGAGTTTTGAAGCAATCAAAGAAGCCATCTCTCAAGCACCAACTCTCATCAACCCGAACTTCTCAAAGGATTTCATCCTCTATGCCTTTGGAGGTAATGATACTATTTCTACCATTTTGGTATAGCAGAACAAGGACAATGATGAGCAGCCAATTGCTTTCTTCAGCCAGAGCCTAGATGACTATGAGGTGAGGTATTCTTTTATTGAGAAGCATGTACTTGCAGTAATCATAAGCTTGAAGAAATTCAAGCATTTAGTCTCAAACAACAAGGTCCAGTTGCTGGTCTCTCATGCTGGGGTTAAAGACTTCCTCCTCAACAAGGATTTGAATGAGAAAAGGGTAGGTTGGATCACTTGTGTCATGGAGTATGACATTGAGATCAAGGTCACCAAGATGGTAAGAGGAAAAGGATTGTGTGAGCAGCTGATTTTGGGGAAACAAAAAGAAGTATGCAACGAAGAAGAGGCTGTTTTGACAGATTCAAGACGGCCATGTGCAAAGTAGCACTCAAGAAGGGGATAATGTTTTCCCCACTCCTTGCTGGACCCAAGGTATAATACACTTCCTAAGCATAGGCCTATGCCCTCCAGAGATGAACAAGACCCAAAGAAGACACTTCAGATTGCAGGTTGTCCCATACGCCATTGTTGATGGAGTTTTGTTCAAGAAAGATGTGAATGGAGTGTTGTTGAGATGCATTAGCACAAATCAGATTCATAGGGTGTTGGAAGAGTTCCATGGTGGACCAGCTAGTGGTCATTTTGCACCGAGAGTGACAGCTCTAAAAATTATGAAGGCTGGTTATTATTAGCCCAAGATTTTCAAGTAATTTCTTTGGATGGATCAAGAGGTGTAAGAATTGTGCATTCTTCATAGGAAAAGAGAGACTTGCTGCCCTTCCATTGCATCCAATCTCAGTTGACCAGCCATTCACGCAATGGGGTTTGGAATTCATTGGAGCCATTAATCCCAATTCAAGCCAAGGGCACAAATGGATTTTGATAGCCACAGACTACTTCACCGAATGGATCAAGCAAAGTAGCACTCAAAGAAGAAATGAGTCTAGCATCTTAGACTTCTATGAGGGAATAGTAACTAGATTTGGCATACCTACTACAATAATCTCAGATAATGCATTGGCATTCATTAGATCCAAGGTGACTGAGTGGGCTGTCAAGAACGGGATCTACCTAAGTACTTCATCAAACTATTACCCTCAAGGTAATGGCCAGGCTGAGTCTACAAACAAGAACTTGTTGAGGATCATTAGGAGAACTCTTGATGAGAATCAGAGGTCTTGGCATACCAAACTGAAATCAGCCTTATGGGATGATAGGATAACTCCCAAGAGATCCATAGGTAACTCTCCATTTAGGATTATTTATGGAAGAGAGGCATGTCTCTTGAGTTGCCAACATTGGAACTCATGAAATAGTTGGAGCTGTTGGAGTTTGAGGCCATGGAGGTGAGATATGCAGAGTTGATGGAGCTTCAAGAGATCAGAGATTAGGCATCCCAAGCAATGGAGAAGGATCAAGATTTAATCAAGAAGACCTTTGACAGGAAGGCCAAGAGTAGATCTTTCCAAGTTGGAGATCTAGTGTTAAATTGGGATGCATATAGAGCAAAACCGGGAAGGCATTCAAAAATTGATGCCATTTGGAGTGGCCCATACATGGTCACGAAGTGCAAGAACAACAATGCTTTCCAATTGGCTTCATTCGATGCAGAAGAACTGCAGATTCCAGTCAATGGAATCTATCTCAAGCATTTTTTCTAAAGGGAAATTCTCCACCTTGTAAATATTAGCTTAGGTTTCCATTCCTTCAAGTTCTTGTGCACATTTTTTTGTTGTAGGTTAGTTTTGCTTTCCCTAAGTGCTTTGGCACAACTTGTTGTCCCTGGAGATGTTTTGTAGTCCTTGCTTCCATCAGGTGATATTCCATCTTCCTCCTTGCAACATTCTAAGTCAGTTGGGGTTCCAAACAGAAAATTTGATGACTCCATGCCCAATGGGCTGCTTCAGGCAACTAGTATCTTCATCTAGCAGGCAGATGACCCCTCTGAGTCACCAAAATTGTTATCCAAAATGTGCCCCTACTTATTTTGTGGCTAACTCCTTGTGTCATTACCTCTCTTGTGCATCAATATCCATTTTTTGATTTTCAGGCACTCAAATCTTTCTAGAAATGGCACCATTGGATAGAGCTCTCTCTCAACTTTCTAGAAAGGTAAAGTTTTCCTCCTAACTCCTCATATTTTTCAAGTTATGGCTCGGAAGAGTTTTTGGGAAATTTTCCCTTAGGGGCCCGTGCCCGATAAAATTTTGCCACGTGTCATCCAAATGATGGGGTGTAGGGAAATTTTGAAAATTTTCCAAATGCAAAAAGAGGTAAAATTCGAAATTTTTTCCCGTCGATCCGTTTTGGGCCTGTTTTTGCCCTAAATCTTCAAACGGCCATAACTTTCGATCCAGAGCTTAGATTTTCACGTTCTTTATATCAATGGAAAGATGGTAAAATTATCTACATGATTTCATGGTAAATTTTTAATTTTGGTTTATTTTGGAGGATAAAATAAAAAAACACTTCTGGTATGTGCCCATGGATAGAACTGACGTTTCAACAACCAATTTTAATGCAAAATGGGTCGCATTCTTCTCCAGTATGGTCAAAAATGTTAGGACATGGGTTTGTAAGGACCTCCATGTTATTTTAATGCATTTTGGTTAATGAGGAATGGATCCCATGTGTTTTCACGTTTTCTATCTCTTGGGCTCGACCCATGACCTGCACCGTGTAAAAGCCAGATTTGGCTCATTTTTCAAAGGATGAACACCTTTTTTCACAAAGCAAGCTTCTGTTTTCACCTTCAACAAGTGATTTTGGAAGTATTAGACCTTCCAGGATTGTAAGAGGCTTTTTCGTCTTTGGTGTTGGAATACAAGGATTTTGATGTTGAAAATCACAATGCAGGCTCTGTGAATGCTTTCAGTCCTTTGTATGTGTTGTTTGCTTCATTTCAAACCCTTGATTACAGCTTATCAACCTGTGCATGATGTTTAATGTTTCAATTTCTAATTTTTTCAATTTTCATGAGCAATAAGTGCTCACCACTCCTTTGGTGTATCACTTTTATCAGTTTAGTTTCAATTTTTACATTTCTTATCCCTGTCTCCTTGTAAATTAGGATAAAATTAGGATCTGAACCTCTGCAGTTGTGAAAATAATAGATCTAATCAGAGGATTTTGAGGAACCAGCCTCTAATCTAGAGATTCCTCTCTCATCTTGCAAGTCCCACACTTGGAGAGAGGTTTCAATGTTGTGCAATCACATTGGATGCCCTAAACATCAACTTAGAACCTTGATTTGCATCTAGGGGTGCTGCTGATTTGCAACAACGGGTACTATTTGCATACTCCCAAATCATAGTGCACACAAACCAACTTGTCTATTGGTCATCTTGTGATGAAGAGAGTTTGTACCTACACCACAAGAAAAATTCTATCCTAGGTTTTGAGTCCCACATTAATAAGCCTAAGTTCGAGGTCAACAAGGATGTATTAATGGAGACACCGAGATGTTGAAGGGGTGAATCCTATTGTAGATGCCCAATGACTATCCGATGAGAATAACCGTAATGCACTCAAAAAAGTGTAGATGGAAGTAGAAGACATACTTTTCGATAGAAATAGTAGAATAAGATTCTTGAAGTATCATGTTGAGAAAAATAATGAGGAGATCATTGAGAGGGACATGGAGATAAAATAGAAGGAATTGATCATTACGTAGTTAGAGACATCGGTTGAGGGATGAAAAGGTTAAGGTGTGCAAAGTTTATAAAAAGGTATAGGTTTGTTCAAATTCCATTATCTTAAAGCACCTGGACCTATCCCCTCCCGAGAAGAAGTACAATTTGACCATACACTTCTTGGAAGAGTTAAAGTGCATACTCACCATTGAGAGGAAATCACTTACATTGGATTTGGCAAAAGAGGTGAAGGTGTGCAAGAAGGAAGAAGAAAAGTTGAAGATTGGATAGACATTAACTCATCACTCGACCTCCTTGCCTTAGTGAAGAACGTGGTGCAAATAGCCAAATTTTTGTGTGACAACTATGGGGATAGAGACAGTGGTAACAAACATATTGGTTACTAGCCATGAGGTGGATGTGAAGGAGTTTTAGAGAAAAACAAGGGCAATAGAGTGGAGTGAGAAAAGATCGTGGAAGGAGTTGAGAATAAATAAGAGGTGATCAAAATATTGAGGGTTTTGATTAAAATAAAATGAAGGAATTATACCCCCAATTCACTCAAAGGATGGATGCACTGGGCAACCTTAGAAAGAAAATGGAAAACATCATAGATACATTGAAGGCTAAGGGAGATGACATAATTTTTTATGAAGTTAGCATGTTTTTGAGTGATTTAATTCAACAAGCATAGGATGAGATAGATTCTTGGGTTAAAATTAAAGCATTTGTGAAGAGAAACTTCCCACTCCTCATGTGACAATAGCAAGATCCTTCTATTCTTCCATTATTTATTCAATTGTAGATTATTTCATTTCTCCTATTCTTTATTCTTTGGTGAAAGATTAGAGTGTTTATGGGGACGGATAACATGCATAGTGTGGGGTAATGTTGGGCACTAAATTTAATAAGTCCCAAGGAAAAGGTCAAAGCATGTGCGAAAGGTAGTATAAGAGGAAGGCACTCAGGGAAAATCACGCAAGGAAAGGGTTTGATTTGGAACTAGGGTGTGCACGGAAGTAGAACAAGGGTTTAAGGACTTAGCCATATTTTTTTATGGCATCACATGGAAAACATGTGAAGCTATAGAAAGCATAATGATGAGTGGATGAGGTTGCTACATGGATACTTAAGACTCAAGAAAAGAATATTACATGAGAGAGATTATTCGAGGATAGGAAACATTATGGTTATGTGCTAGAGAGTGGATAAGGTTGTTACATGGAGACTTGAGACTCAAGAAAATAATATTGTATGAGAGATAATATTCAAGATAGGAATCATTATGGTTACGAGATGGAGAGTGGAGTTTTTTATGGTTCGCTGGCATTTGCATGGCTTGTACATTCAATTATAATAGATATGATGGAATTTGGAATGTGGGCTTTCCTTTGGAATGAAGGTAAGGTGAGATATTATCCTATATAAGGAAGCATTTAGATCTGAAACAAGGAGGATGAGGAAACTTAGTAGAGAAATGTGTAGGAACTAGGAGGGTATACTTAAGAACTCTCTATGCATAATATCTTCTAAGTTTTTGAGATGGTATTTCTTGATATATTTGGTATATATGACCCTTGTGATGTAATGAGGCTACTGTAAATGTTTATAAATCAATATATGGTGTGTTATTCTAGATATCTTTGTTTATGGGTATAAACCCTTGTGTTATTCATGTTTTTATGGACTAGATCTAGCTTCTTTATGCTTATTACAATGTTTATTTCCATTTGAGGTACATTTGTGCCTAGATTTGGTATCTTTGCTTTATGTCTTTGAGTGGATGCATATATTTATGTTCCTACAACCCATCCTCCATTAATGGTGGAACATTCTTGCAAAACTCGAGATAAAGGAGGGGTTTGGCATCCTATGCACCTTAGGTGAATGCCTAACGCATATTGGGTGATAGGTCAACACACTTGGGGTAGAAAGAAGGTATATGAAAGATGACTACAAGTAAACACTCCCAATGTTAAATGCTAATTTCCTTTCATGTCGGTTGAGGTATGAACTAATTGCAAAGCATTACAGAAAAGGATGTGATTTCACCCACTAATATCTACTGGTCTTAAAAATGGTCAAGAATCTCTTCATAATCATTCTAGAAATGCAGGAGAAGTGTATTGAGATGATGTATAAGCCTCACTTATTAATTACATTGGTACCATATTCGAATTCAACAACCGATGAGCCTCGGGACAATTATACAACCCTGGAGGAATTCAATATTTATGTTCTTTGTATTTTTAACACCGAATTTGGATGAGACATGGATAACCTTTTTCCAATGAGTATAATTATTCAAAGATCATTGAACAACTCAATAGGTAATAGGAGGACCTTTTAAATCTTAAGTGCGGGGGAGTGATGAACCCTTGTTTTTCCATGTTTTATCCCATGTAAACCCTGGTGCTATCATAATATAATTTTGCACTATGCATAATCTTGACATTTTATAATTAATACTTTACTATATTTTTTAAGGAAATTTTGTGAATATTAGTATTATTATTTTATCTTGTTATTGCTTCTTAAAATATGGATTAAATGAATTCTTTTATAAGTATTAACAATGTATTTGGAAAAGGATATGTTGATTCATCAAATGAGTTAAGCGCAAACTAACACAAGACTCGTTGGTACAATGGCGTAGTAATTTCCTTATAGCATAGGAATCTCCTGTGCATTAGAACATGAATCATTATGGATTGAAGGACTCGTCCAAATCACTAATTCACAATACCTTGAAATGAGGAACTTATGAAAAACAGATAAATAACTCAGATGGCCAAACTATGATTTGATACAGCTGGCACATCGGTTAACACAATGACATGATCATGAAACATCTACTACTACCTAAACCTTTGAGGATTATTATGTCTAGGAAATTCCATTTTAACTTTAGTTTCATGAAGACATGATGCAGATGAACACTTATGGATTTATGATCACCATGATTCTCAGGAATAAATCTAGGATCCGTAATATCTCGCAACATTGATTGAATGTCTCAAAAGAGTCAATTACAAGCCTTACTTATAGTTAAAATGATAAATTCAAACATAACATAGATTAATCCTTCCATGATTGTAATTACTAAAAAAATTAGTATTATTGTAGGCATCTTCTAGTTAAGTATATTTCATTAATTGTAAATAACTAGTTGTCTCCTAGAGGAACTAACATTTCTCTAATATAAAAGATAAAATGCATTAGGATTCAAGAGTTTAGTTAGTTCATTTGATTAATGAATATAAAAGTAATTTCTATCAATAAAAGTGTATATTCAAGGAGAACCTTACTTGTGTAGATATTAATGTTGAATCGAATCGAAGGGAAGGAGCAAAGGCCACTCCTCCCCAACAAAAAAGAAATATTTACTATTTATTTCCTTTCTATTATTTCTCATTCATTTGAATTTCTATAATTTAAATATTTTCATTAACTTTAATTTTGTATTCAGTAGTATTTTACTTCCATTTACTTCATTTCTTAAGTACGATTACCTAGTATTCAACTCACTACATTATTAAGCTAGTACAAAGAATAATTCCTACTATTCACATTATTACAAATAGCCATGAAGACCACCTTGACCGACAAAAGTGAACTAACTAAATATTGAGTATCAAAGATGCTCATCACTAATTAACAAAGATGTGACATTTTTGACATATTTTGGTCAAATTCTTGTGTTCTTGAAGTTACAGACCACATGCATTAGCATTGATCTTGTATGCATTTGTGTTGGTCCTCATGCACTCGTTCTTGAACCTTATGCACATTCATTGATGCCTGTGTGCTAGCATAACTACCTATGCACTAGTGTTATATGTATTTTTCTTCTCTTTATTCACAGAGAACCCTAAACATTAACATTGACCCTTATGTGTTATCTTTATTGTCTACACGTCATTGTTGTTCATCATGCACTAACATTCTATGTATTTTATTCTTTTTCTGTATAGATAACCACCTACATATACACTATAACTTGTGTGCTAACGTTGATCCCTCTACATCTATGTTAGAACATGTGCATTAGCATTGATGCATCGTGTCTATGTTAGAACACTGTGTGCTAATATTGATATTCCTATGCTAACATTGATCCGTTGCGCTAGTATTCTTCCTCAAATGCTAGCATTCGTGTCAATTTTGTGGTTGAATTTCAAGATTTACAGAATCTATTTTTTTGGGTTTGCTACTATTTTACAGGTTTTATAACTTCTATTTTGTAGGATTTTCCTTTTAAATCATTTTCTAACATGTTTAAATGATTTAATGAATGTTTTACTTCTATGCTTTGCTTGAGTTAGGATAAATTTTGTGTATGCTCTTCTCTTATCCCTTTTGGTGATCTTGAGAATCAAAAGCAAATTTTGTCTTCTTCTTCTAACATTTGGATTAACTTGTAAATTTCATCATTTATATTGTTTATGGAAATTAATAGTTTAGAAAGAATTTTTTAATAATCATTTGATATAAGTTTTTCATTTCTATCTAGTTGGATAAATCATTGTAAATGGTCTCCTCTTGTATCTTTTGGCGATCTTGAGAATCAAAAGCAACCTTGGTCCTCTTTATATGGGAAATGATTTAATATTTTGTGCGTAAAACCATGTGATTTTAAAAGAATCGAATCAAAACAATTACTAACGACATTGTGTTACAGTTGCAAATGGTGTGCTAAACCAAAATTTTAATAGAAGATAAAAAAACATAGCACTTTATTCAAAACACTCTATTTGCAAGTTTATGTAAGGGTTAAAAGATTTCTTCTTTAAACCACGGGAAGTATATTTCCATAACCCATAAAACTCATTATGAGTATTACCACAAGAATCCCAAAGTATTCCACACCTTGAGGGAATTGGTGGATAAAATGGGATGTGCATCACTACCTACTTGACTATAAATGCCCATGAGGAATGCTTCAAGTTATATATATGATACCCCATTCATTAATTTGATTTTGGGGCAATGGTCCTTTGTCTAGGAGTTATCTAGCAAAGCATATCTCCATTAGGAAAGTATTGAAAAATTTTGAGAACAAAATCCTAGGTAGACATTTGGCATTAGGGCCAACTTAAGAGCCTTAAAATAGAAAAAAATTCTTCATAGTCAACACCTTTTAGACAAACAAGGGAGATTTCATTGAAGTTTACACAATGTTTTATTCATCATGAAACTTACCACATATTTTTTTCCTCTATTTCTAGCTTGTTATAAAACAAGGTGAAACTCTACCAAATTTAGGCTACGTATTTTTCATCACCACTTGTTCTGTCTCCCTTGTTTTATTGTTGAAATTTTGGGTCAACATAATGTAATATGAAATATTACAAAAATTGGGTCCACCACTTTTTCACCCACTTACATCCTTCCTTATTTTGACTATAATAGTAAGTGTTGAAAGTGTGTTGGTACGTATTCATATTTTGGTATCCTTATCGTGATACTTGTTATCCAATTTTTCACCACTTGCAAATTGACTAACTTCACAAAAATGTACTTGGGAAAATTCATGGGATATTGATGAAGAATTTGGAAACTCATGTATTTTCATGTTTTGGGCACTTGGGATTATTACAGAACATTTCTCTATCTCCTTCTCTCTTGGCTCATAGATCCAATAGTTGGCCAAAAATTTGGGAAAAAAATGTTAAATTGGATAAAATTGGCCTTCAGAAACTTATGTACTTTTTCCTAACTCCTCAACTTCATAAAGATGTAAAAACTTAGAAAATTTTGGGGAAAATGGAGAAAAAAAAATTGGGTTATTTCTTGTGTATTGTTGGTTTTACGGAGTTAAGGAGGTACACACAAAACAATTCTCAAGTTCTTTTAGTTCCCCAATATATCAATTTGGTTAAAATACAAAGGAGTTAGAGTTGTGCATATATGTGAATAAATGGATGAACGCCAAAACTAGTTCCGTCAGGGAACTAGTTCCCCACACTAGCTTGAGAGCTAAAAATAAAGGAAAACAAAAAAATGAGAAGTTAATGGAGTGTGGAGTGATGCGGTGTGGAATAACTAAGGATGAGCAGAACATGTTCTTTGAGGTCACGTATTCCTTGCATCCCCAAAAATATGCAACACAAAGTGAGTGTGGAGTAGTGCGAAGGAGAGTAGTTTAGGGAATGAAGTACAAATGGAACAAGATCCATGGGAACTAAGGATTTGCACAAATTAGGCCAAATTGCAAATCAAAAGAAAGGAGTTCGAGGGTCCAGATATTGTATTTTGTAGAAAATTGGAGTTTCAAGAGAACAAGGATGGTGGGGAACACATTCCTTGCACGAGATGAAAAGCCACAACACAAAGGAGATAGAGTGGGTTGTGGGTTACAAAGGCCACAAAATAAATAAGAACAAGTGTAACCAGTTCCTCTCATCAATGAGTTCCCCATAAACCCATCCAACCTGTAACCAAAGTGGAAATAAAGGATTAATACAGACTATGATAAGGTACAAAAAACCCATGTTCCTAATGACACCCAGTAGATCCACATGGCCATTTCTTCCTCTCGAGATTGTCCAAAATTGAAATTTTTTATATTTTTGGAAAGGTATTTCCATCCTCTACACCTGAAACTTAGTAATATTGAGTTAGGTGAGAGTATATGGAAGAAACATAAGAAAATATGTCTAGCATGTAATAAGCAAAGTCCCGAGATAGCTCAACATCCAGAAATGATGAGGTATGGTTCCTTGGATTCTCCAGAAAGAAAAGTATCATTGGGGACTAGATTTGGCAGGCTACCCATTTCCATTTTAGACATTTAATTCATCTTTTACTTGGGTGGAAGTAGAATTTCGAGTTCCACTATTCCCTCTCTTTTCTCATCTTCTATATATTATAAAAACCTCTCATTTGTGAGGGGGATATTATAAAATTCTAATGGAACTTTGTCAAAATTGTGTTAGAGAAGTTGTGAGCTGCATACCTTCCTTTGAGATATGAAATGTGTTGTTGTGCCTTCTTCCTTACGTGTAATGGAATGGTCATAATTTGAAATCAATAAAATATGTGTTTTGTGGTATTTCTCTCAACCCTAGCTCATATTTTGTTGTATTTCCTTTCCTCTCCATTCTTTCTATAGTATTTTGTGCATGTATTTCTCACTTGTAGGTTCATTTGATTGTGTTTTCTTTGTGTCGGTGTCACCTTTTTCTTGCCTCTCCCTTCTCCATTTTCCTTCTCCCTTTTCCATTGTTAGAGTATCTCCACCCCTCTTATTGGTGATATCATCTCTCTTTATCTTAGGATTTTGGTTTTATGCATCTCCTTCTCACATTGGTCCCTTGGAATGATATATTAGAGTTAGGTAGTTGCATTTCAATTCCTAGGATTATTTTATCATTAGGAATAGGTAGTGGAACTAGCTTTCTCTAGAGGTTTGTGTCACAGTGCAAGTCCCACAAATTGAAGATAATACCATGTTTCCTCAAAATGTTGGATTGTCTATGGCTCAAGGAAGGGTGTAAGTTTTAGCTCAAATAGTTTTCAAATTCCTGTGGGACAAGGTCTGAAAGGTTTATATTTCAAAGGTGTCCATACTAGAATCCTTAGATCCTTTAGTACCCAACGGTTTTGGCATGTCCGGTGGAGCAGTGTTAAGAGCTTTACAACTCCATACTTTGGAAGGATTGATGTGTTATTGGTGGTATCCAATGTTTGGAGGAATGTTTATAACAAATCCAATGACTCCACTAATCTAACCAACCCATTATCTCATTTGCAAACCCTTTCTTTCATACATTTATTCCTTTCTTTTCACCCTTCCATTCATTTCATGTTTCCCATGCATTCATGGATCTTCATAGACCTATTCATTTTTTTCATTTCAGTTCTTATTCCCTTCACTTACGAGTATAGGGATGATATCCCCAAAAAAATCCTGATAAAATTTCCTCTTTATGATGGAAATGGAGATCAATCTCTTATTGATCATAGTCAACCATTTTTTCATTCATAATACTTTTGAAGAAACTGTTTGTCTCAATTCTTATTCTATAATTTAGAGACAAAGAAAGATATTAGTAGAACATTTTGGCTTCACAATCCATCTCCACTTGGGATTAGTTGGGACAACAATTTTACAATTGGTTTAAGGGGAATGTAGATGTCATTTGCCTCATGGAACATCTCTCAAGCACAATACAACGATCTTCAATGAAGTGAATTTATGATTTCAACATTAGATTCAAGATGACCTAGCATATAATTCCTCAAAAATTAAGACCTTTACAAGTTATTGCATTATTATTTTTGATACAAGCTCTAGGAGGAAACACTCTTTCTCAAGAATTTGACATTGTTTTCTTTTTTTTTTTTTTTATTAAGGGAAAATAGGTTTGAAGGGACTATACCCTGTATACAAAAGGGCTCAAAAGCCAGATAGTAAAGGTGAGAAAAACAGCCCAGAGAAGGGAAAAACTGCCAACCAAAGAGGGCTCAACAGCCAAATATGACAATATAAGTGAAAAAAGGATCCAAACGTACAATGATCCAAAAAGAAGTAGAAAAGATCAAAAAGAAACCAAAAGAGAAACAACATATAGAGCTCCACCAAAAAAAGCAGTGCCAGAACCACCAGATAACAGCAACTTCGCAGCCAAAAAATAGCATCACAGCAACCCGTTACTTGATAGCCCTGTCAATCTTGGTCTTGATAGCCTGCAACAACATGAAGAAGGCAATGGCAGTGGCCTGAGAGGAGTCTTGCATATCCACCTGAGCAATTGCAATATCCCTTTTCTCTTTAGGGCCCCAAATGTCCTCATTAACCCCACTTAAACTGTAGACACTATGAACATGTTGTTCAATGAAATTATAAATGCTTTTGAGGGCAGACAATATGCAGTCATTGCGGCTTTTAGCATTCCCCAATCTGCCATCTAAGGACTATAACTTCTTGAAGACTTCAGCAATAACCCCCTCTTCCTCATCACTTTGAAGAATCCCTTTTCCCTTAGCTCTTTCCATATTTTTTATAGTCCCTTTGAGCTCTTGTATCTCCTTTTCTAATCTGTCCACTCTGTCCATCAATTCCTCCTCCTTGGGCTCCTCCACCGGTTTACTAATATGCAGGAGGTTTTCAGCAAGTTCCAAGTCTTTGTGGCTCCTTAGGACCCGTTGGGAAGCAGGGATTTTAGCTTTGATGCTCTTGCTTTTCTTGTTGGAAGCAACAACTTCACTCTTTCTTTTCAGCAGGGGGAGTGGAAGCGGTGTGAGCAGGTGGAGGTATGGAGGAGGGAGGTGGGGTAGGATTCACGGGGGCAGCTAGAACAGTGGCGGTGGATCAGGAGGATAAGTCCCTGGTGCAAAGGGACAACCCTAGAGTGGCTCTGAACTTCCCTTATTGATTTCTCCAGCGAGTTTATCAAATAGTGAGGAAAGCTGATTATGTTATTTCTACAAAGGTGAATTAGAAATATCAGATGCTTTTGAGGTATAGTCACAAATCTTCCTTCAAGAGTTACATACCTAACCACCATCCTAGAAAGCTCAGCAAAAGGCTCAGGAATTGATGCCACCTTGATGCCAGCAGTCACGAATTCAAGATTCTCCCCCTCGTCCAGAAATTTCTTGGTCTCCACCTCCCTGTCCACCTTCTTATTGAAAAATTTGGTGCCTTCCAGGCTGAGGCCCATGATCTGGGCGATGAGCTCTTCCGTGATTTCCATCTCCATGTTACTATATTTGACAATCCTATTCTTCCATCCTTGGGTGAATCTAATAGAAATGTCTTGGTCGAAGCCTTGAATCCTTTCAATTAAATTAGACAGGCCCCCAATTTGTAGGTAATTCCAAAGCTCTATATTCTCTTTCCACGCAGGATTGTGGGTCGGTTCAGTTTTGCAAGGCGGACCCCCCATGTTTCCTCTGCTCCTTTTCCTGTTCTCAATGGTAAAAAAGCTACCACTATGCGGGACAGGCAGAGCTTTGATTTTGGTATTTGAATCTTTCCTTTCGTGAAAGCAGGTTTAATTATTATGCTATACTTGTTATTATTGCCCCGCTCCTCGGCTTTCCTCCTATGCCAAGAAATGATGACAGTCCATCCCACACAGATCGCATCAATCATCCATATCTTTTGTGATGTCATCATAATGTACTTGAGGATCCACACATTAGCGTCCAAATTACAGCCGTTAGTGTTGATTTTCACTGCCATGTAGATCAATGATTATGGCTTTATTGATTTGAGTGGGCAGAACGTCCCCCCTAAGCCAAGTTTGAAAGGAATTATTAACACCGAAGTTAGCCAAACTGTCAGTGACCCTATTTCCTTCCCGATAGGTGTGGGTGATTTGAACATTTTCAAAGCTCTTGCATATATCAATAGCTTCCCCAATAGAATCCCTGATAGACCAGCTGGGGTGTTGCTTTTTATTTAAAAGATTGATGATATTTAGAGAATCACCTTCAATTATAATATTTGGAATATTACAGTCTCTGGCAAGTCTTATACCCCAAAGAGCCGCTGGACTTCGGAATAATGATTAGTCTGCCTGCCCATTCTCCCAAAAAAACAACAAAACAGCCTCTTTGATCTCTGATGACTCCCCCTCCTCCAGAGTCTCTCGGATTGCCTTTTGAGGCCCCATCAAAATTTAACTTGTGCCAATCAGTGGGAGGTTTAATCCATCGGACTGTGTTTCTATCAATACCATTGTTATTCCTATTGACAATGTCAATATTCCAATCAGTCAGGATGTATTCTTCATTCTCCGGGTAAAGTCTATTTTTAGGGGGTTTAAATCTAGCAATATTATCTTGCACAACAATGATAATTTCCTTGTAGACTTTGTTACAAGCCTGTCTATTGTTTCTGAAAATGTTATCATTACGAGCCTTCCAAATTCTCCACATAGTGTGGGGTAGAACAAGTTGCCACAATATTTTCACCATACAATGCTTAAACGGAGAGTCCCATTGCTCCCAGGCCTGAAGACAGGTAAGGGGAAAAATCCATCTCAGATTAAATTTTGCAAAAACGAGCTGCCAAATTTTGGAAGCAATCTCACAATGGAGGAATAAATGCTTTATATCTTCTACCTCTTTCTGACACATGCAACATCTATTCGGCATGATGAATCCCTTCTTGATGAGGTTGTCATTAGTTAGGATCTTGCCATTAATAATTAGCCACCAAAAGAAGTTCACTCTAGGGGTTAACTCCGGCATCCACAGCTTGTGCCACTTAATTTCACTTTCCATGGATACAAAGAAAGAATTATATCCTGATTTAACAGAGTATTCCCCATCAAAAGAATCTTTCCAGATGAGTTCATCCTTAAGATTTTGATTACTTATATGGATTAGAGAAAGTTGATTCTGTAAAGATGAAATATCAGCCTGTATACTATCATTCTCCACTTTTAGCTATTTCCATTTTCTTTTGTTTCCATCCCTCTCAATGTACCCCTAGATTTTGTGCCCATACTTTGTAATTAAGTTGTCTTTAATGTGATCATAAGCAGAAATCCAGTTAGAATCAGTCCACTTATCAGTCCAGAAGTTTATGTTTTGTCCATCTCCAAGCTTCCAGCTACACCCCTGAGAGAGAATGTGTCATTGCGAAGAAGGTTGTTCCAGAAAATAGAACCACTCGGAAGAGACTGATCATATATGAAGGAAATCTTGTTTTGGTTTGAAAGATATTTGATCTTAACCAACTCTGTCCAAGGTCTGTGCTCTTTTATAAGCCTCCATCCTAATTTTGCAATAAGGGTAGTACTCATATGTTTGATATCTTTGATGTCTAACCCCCTAAGTCTCTTAGGTTTACAAACCTACTCCCAAGCCACAAGATGATATTTGAATCTATCCTCAGTACCATGCCATAAAAAGTGCTTTTGAATCTTCTCAATACTATTCATCACTGCTTCTAGGCATGCTGAACATTGACATGATGTAAATAGGCAAGTTTTGGAGCATGCTTTTAACCAAAAGGCACTTACCTGCACTTGAAAGGACAGCTCCTTTCCAGCCAGCCAACTTTCTTTGAAATCTCTTAATAAGATCATTCCATACCTCCACAGAAATCTTGCCAGTACTTAAAGGTAAACCTAAGTAAGTAGCTGGTAGAGAATTAATAGTGCATCCTAGAATATTAGCAATCTTTCTTTTCCTTTCCCAAGGGGTATTGAAGAAATAAATAGATATTTTTTCAAAATTAAATTTTTGTCCCGAGGCTTCCTCATAAAATCTAAGGACAATTTTGATAGCCTTTGCCTCAATGATAGAAGCCATCAGGAGAAGCAAAGTGTCATCAGCAAACTGCTGGTGTGAGGAGATCTGATTACTAGTAGTTGGAGGGAAGCCTTTTATCATGCCAATGTCAATAGCTTTGGAAATAGATATGCTTAAACTATCAGCCATAATAATGAATAATAGAGGGGAAATTGGGTCACCTTGCTGTATACCTCTATTGCTGGCAAAAAAACCCACAGGTTCCCCATTAACAACCACAGAGAATCTAGAGGTAGAGATACAAGAGTGAATGATTTTTCTGAATTTTCTTTGAAAACCAAACTTGGATAAGACCTCATCCATGAATCTCAAGAGACTCTGTCGAAAGCTTTATGCATGTCTAGTTTGATGGCCATCCTGTCTTTTTACTTTTATCCATAGAATGTATAGTTTCATGAACCATGATAATTCCATCTTGGATAATTCTTCCCTGGATGAATCCGCTCTGTTGTTGTGAAATGATCTCCATAAGAATAGGTTGCATTCTAGTGGTGAGAATCTTTGTGAAAATCCTATAAATAACATTAACCAAACTGATAGGCCTGAAATATTTGAAGTCCTTTGCATCCAAATTTTTCGGGGCAAGCACAATGTGTGTATTATTTAGTTCTTTAATGAGATTTCCCATTCTGTAAAACTCATTAACAGCTTTCAAGAGATCTTCAGAGCATATTTCCCAACATCTTTGGTAAAAGTTAGCCAAAAATCCATCTGGACCTGGAGCCTTATCCCCTTCTAAAGCAAAAACAACCTTTTTTAATTCCTCAATGGTGACAGTTTTTGAAAGACTTTTAAATCTCTCAGCAGGTATCAGATTATTAGGAATGGAGTCTAAGAGGAAAGAGGCCACTTGTTCATTGTAGGAGTTATTCTCAGTGAGGAGGTTCTTGTAGAAATTAAGCGCCTCTATTTTGATGTCCTCTGGATCCTTAGTAATGTTTCCATTTCCTTTAGCAACCTCAGATATTCTGTTACAAGCTCTATGTTTGAGGGTTGTCAAATGAAAAAAATTGTATTTTTGTCTCCTTCTTTAAGCCAAAGGGCTCTAGATTTCATTCTCCAAAAGGATTCTTCATGGCTGTTTATATTATGCAAATCCGAGAGGAGTTTTTTTCCCGCTGATGATCCTCTAGAGACATACCTTTCATGGAAACATTTAGCTCAAGCTCTTCTAGCTGTTGCTTAAGTTCTTTCTTCTTTTCAAAAATGTTTCCAAAAACCTCTTTATTCCAAATTCTAATCTTTTGTTTAACATTCTTCAACTTCTGTAGAAGCCTGAATTGGGCCGTCCCTGTGCCTTCCCAAAACCACCACTCTTTAATTCTATCCAGAATATCTTCATGCTCGAACCACATTTTCTCAAATTTTAAATTACCATGAAAAGGTTTTGTCCAATTGAAGAAATTTAGGACAATTAGATTATGATCAGATCCCGTTCTGGGGAGAGAAGAAAGATGAAAATTCTGGTCCAGAATCCAATTTGCAGAAATAAGAGCTCTGTCAAGTTTAACCTGAATTAAGTTCTCTCCTAACCTTCTGTTGGACCAGGTAAATTGATTGCCATGAAGCTCTATGTCCATAAGATTAAGAGTCGAGATGAAGCCAGCAAATTATTCCATACCAAGGGATAATTCAGAGCTACCCCCAAATTTTTCTCCCAGATTCAAAGGAGTATTGAAGTCTCCCATAACCAACCAGTTCATGTTTTCAACATTGCTTGAGAATAAGGTTAACTCTTTCCATAGATTTCTTATACCAGCAGATTGGGCACGTAAATATTATACGAGAATCCAGCTATGATTATTTTCAAGACTTTTAAAAATAATAGCTAAATGGTTAAGGTGGAGGAGAGTACCTTACCATTAACAATCTTTGTATCCCAAAAGATCGCTAAGCCTCCATCTTCAAGATTCTAATTCAGATTGGTAAAGGAAATCCATTCCCATTTCTCCCTTTCTTCCATCTTCTTCCACATCCTTTGTACCTAACAATGTAAATAATAAACATCCCCTTACCTATGACTCATCCCCAACAAATCTCATCATGTTTGATGATTATAGAACTATGAAAGAGTGGTATGAATCTCATTGGGAAGCTGAAATTGTAAAAAGAAAAAAGAAGGAATCTTCTTCAAAATAGAATCAATTAGACTTAGAGAAAGATGATCCACAAGAAGAAGAGTTATTTGTAGAGGAAAAATAGAGTTCAGATCATCCTGTAAACAACCACATGTAGAAACCTAAAATTAGCACAACTAATTTCGTTAACCACATACACTATCTTTTCAATAATATTAAAATCAAAACAAGTCATCTAATTACATTTTTCAATCCAGGAAGAACTTATCCTAATTCTAAAATCCTTCACAATATTTACTCCATGTAAATATCTTCACTCACCTCGTAAATACTACTTTATAGTTGTAGAATCTTATTAAATACCACATAACCACCCTAAATCAACCCTAACCATTTAAAAACCATCCAAAACCTATTTTCTTACTACATCCTAACCTCTACACCTTGTCCCCAACCTCCCTTAACCATTTACTCGCATCAAAAAACCAAAAAATTTGTTTAGAAGTGGTTTCAACCACTTTTCAAGCACTTTCCCTAAAAAAGTGGATCGTCGATGATTCTACCTAATCGCTAGTGATTATAAATAACACCTTTGTGCTCTCTCTTAGGGATATTCAATATTTAATGGGACCTCTTTCTCAATTCCGCACCTTACTTCCCAACATTACAAATTCCAAGACATATTCAAACATCATCAGGCATCAATATCAATCATTTACAACAATGTTTTTACAACCATTTTCATCACTCAACTTCTAGGAAGTGTGACAAGACAACACAACAAATCTGATCATTCCCACTAAATATTTGAGGCATCTTTTGGCTCCTCATCTATCTAAAGGTATTCCTACATATTTTTTATCATTTACAAGTCATAAGAAACATTAAAAGCAATCAAAAACATCATTTTAGAGCTTTAACTATCATTTTTAGCAAAAATGTCAATTTAACAATAATTGGTAGTGATTCACCAAAATCGCTAGCGATTGGCCTAAATTATTGGTGATTCCTGTCAAAATTTATCTTGTTTTCAATTGTTTACTTTCATATCATTTTTATCAAACTCACTACATTTAACATGTTATTTCCAAGCATGGATCTCTATTAGATGGGCGCTTGGGCCCTTATCACAAAGTCATAAGCATTTATGACCTTCCTATAGTTAAACACCCTTTCTTCTATAAAAATACCACATTATTCACAAGTTGACCTTGTGCACAATATGATTTGAATTTGAAAAATAAGACATCAAATATTAAATCAAATTACTTCACGAGATCAAGAAAGAGATCGAAGATTTTTGGTATGACAACTTCAAATCTGTCTTGATCACATCAACCCTTTCCTCGGCCACCTTTGAAGCTTCACTAGATCTTCCTTTCAACCTCGAGTTATAAATCTAGACATCTATTTTATAGATATTGTTATCTATTGCATATTCTTATCTTTCTCAATTCACTTAATTTTTATAAAGTGAGTTGACATCCTATAAGGAAGTCCCTTTTGATTCCTAGAATCGACCTTTACCGAGAATCTCGTTTATCCATCTATCTAATCCTTTCTATTTATTTATTTGAGTGCAAAGTGATTTTCAGGAAAGGAGGAAATTTTCATTCATTCAAACTTAGAAACTTAATCTATCCATCAACATCAGTGTTCATCCTCACGGGTATAGGTAAACCCCGCCATCTTCGAGGTTGGTTTTGTTTTTATTGTTTCACTTCATTATCTTAAAATAAACAAGTGAAAACTTATATGAACATTATGGCTTTCTGGTGGGACCCTTGACCCTTTCTTCATTTATATTTCATTAAAAATTCCCTTTTTAGCATTCTTCTCTATAATTACCAACAATCCCGGTCAAATCGCAAGAAATTCATGTCAATCGCCAATTGATCTCTCTCGACTACTTTTGGTTACTTAGTTAGAAAACCTCTAACATTATTATATTTTTTTTTTTCGTATTATGCTAACCCTTTGTAGGTTTCTAATCTAGGGGATTTTTTCTTGTTACATTATTGCATTTCTAAAAAATAAAAATGTAAACATTAAACAGAAGTGTTTTATAGGTGAGTCCTCTTTTCTTCTTCTAATTTTCAAAGAATTACATTTTGTTATCTTTTATCATCAAAATCAATTATTCTTTTGGGATTAAAATGAGCCTTTCATCTTGTTTGATCACATGGTTTAATTAGGAGATTAATAAATTGCATACACTAAATCTCTCATCACATATAGCCAAATCACTTCAAACACAAACTAGAATGAAAACAAATCTACCTAGGTGAAACTATTTGGATTTCATCATCCAATAGGGAAGTTGACTCAATATTTTGGCTGAGTATAAAAAAATAGTTATTGGTATATTAGCTAAGCACTCAACACCCTTAACACTTCAAGACTATAAAGTGAGGGGGTAGCCCCCAATACCGTGCCTCGTACCAACACCAACATAGATTTGGGACTCATATACCCGTAGGTATATCGAGGACTCTAACCTTTAGAATTCTCGAAACCATCCATAGACAACCATTTCCTAAGACCCAATAAGATGTTTCACACATTTCACCTTTAGTTCTAAATTAATCAAGATAATCAAAAATTATTTCGTGTGATTTTTTAACCGCTTGTAATCACCCCATCTAGATTTATTTTTCAATTTTTAGGTGATTTTGTATTTCAATGCTACTTATAAGATAACAAACCCATATGCAAACATCATAAAACATGACAAAATACTTCCTACATTCCATTGATAATCTCCAAACATGCCTTCAAGGTGAAACACATTTGTTAAAATAATGATGAGCCACTCTATCACACCCCGACCACAAGATCAAAACCAACCACATTATTATAGTAGTAAATCTACTTTATCTAAGATACATGATCCTTTTAGTCCCCGTTTATTTGATAGTAGGGATCTTTTCTTTTAAGATATCTTAGATTCAAACCCTTTCACTCTTAATCCATACCTTTCTATCATGGGTGTTCATCTTCAATTGTCGATACCTATGCTACAACCTTATGTACCTAATACTTCATGCAGTTTCTCCCATCTCATTGATCCAAATCACAAACTAGTTATTTAACCAATATATTCTTATCCTACTAGAAGCTAATCCTAAACATCCAACATTTTGTCTTCAGTTCCTATTATCACATTTGACCTTAATGTGATTTCCCACAAGAAACAACCACTCAAACACCAACATCTTCACTAGATCCTTTGAAAGGTTCCACACCACCGAAAACAACACAAATGTTTATTCATCCTCACAAACCTTTCTAGATCCCTATACCATAGAAAAACCTCTAGTAATTTATATCGTTATTCCTACCAGTGTGTCTCAACCACCACCCTCTAAAAAAACCACTCCATCTCTCTAAAAATTACCATTTCTATCCCTATATATATACCCCTAATCAACACTAATGTTATTGCCAGTAGCCATCCAACTTCACAATAGTCCTCAACCCCACTTATTTCACAACACATACCTCACCATCACAACCACTTTCTTCCTCTCAATCTATACTATAACCATCATATCCTAATACCCATATTTATATTCCCTTTTAGAACATACCTCAACAATATAAACCCCTTGTCTTCACTTCTATTCCTTTTCAATAGGTACCTCAATATTCACATCCTCTTATCACACATATACTCCTTACCAACACATACCCCAACAATCACAACCTCATATAAACACATCCATGCTAGTCAAGTACTAATAAATCTAACCTTCACAACTGTTAGTCTCACATCCCACTTATAATATCCCTATGAATATTCCCCAACAAAACATTCCTTTCCAACAAAATATCCCTCAACAATATCAACCATACCAATAACCTAATCATTTTTCATTCAATCAACCTGGCTCACCCACATTCAGCACACAACAACAACCACAAATTGACCCCCTTCAAAATGTAATGAATAGGATTTCCGATTTCAAGATCATTTTGTAGGCCTTAAAAATACACTATTATACAAATAACTATGCAATGACCCTATTCATCCATCTCGTACTATACAAAGCTTATCATCCTAACTAAGAGCATCCTAAATTTCTCAAATTTTATAGTAAGTAAGATCCTCAACAACATATATGATCTTTTTACATGTGTGTTACCTTATAGCTCATGACCAGGACCTCATGTTAAGAAAATTCCCCATGTCCTTGGTTGGTCCTGCTTTAGAATGGTATAACAACATCCCACAATATTCTCTCTTCTCATTCACACAACTCACCCAACTCTTCCTCAAACACTTACTATCTTGAATGTAATTAAACTATTTGAAGATGAATGCAAAGGTGCATATTTTTTTACCCATTAGAGGGGTATTATTAATCAACCATCATTCTATCTCCTACAAATAGAGTTGATCAAATTAATTTCCTATTCATGTGCCAAGAACATCTCATCCACACTCTAAATACAATCTTTCCATAAGTTTGACGAATCTTTTACAATGGCCCATAAGCTCTAAATCTGTGTTCTTGAATAGGATAGAGTAAATCTTAGACCAAAGAAAGAAAAATATGAATTTCCATCTAAGTCATCTTGTAATGCATATAAATCACTGATAATGTCAGTAGTCGTAAAATCGACCCCAAATAACATTCTAACACCAATTGCTCTTGGCCTCAATGAAATTATACTCCTATTGACGAATTATATAATGTGTTTTTGATAAACTTATCACCGCTAACATGATATCTTTTCCACTTATCCATCCTATCAATACCTATGTTTCAAAACCTCTTTGTACAAGGATAATGACTATTATAAGTACTATATAGTTAGGGGTCATGAAATTGAAATATTTCATTCATTTTTAATGTTCTCCAATATATTATCGATAAAGGTGATAGACACTTAGATAATCCTAATGTACCACATGACCAAAACCTTGATGTCTTCAAGAAACCATTTCCAAACCAATCTCCATTGACTAGTAAACTGAAGCTAATAGTGTTCAGAATATCACACCATAAACACCATTAATAAGACACTTTCTATCACTAGATCTATACCCTCATCTTCCTATACTAATACCCGTGCATCAAGATCCAAAATATAATAAGAAATATACCTATAACCCGTCATAAATAACAAAACTCCTTCATCTATTACTATCATCTCTTCATCTAGAATATCTATGAACTCTTTGTAGACATCTCAGAAACAACCCATTCTCCAAATCATGAAGAGCTCATATGATGATTGTGTGGCTCAATATCACCCACGTAACCTTCAAATTTTTATTCCACCTCCATCTAAAAAGGTTATAATCATATCCTAAAATCATTCAACTACTCCAACACAAAAATAAAAATTTCATCCTTATATTATGGGGTTAAATCCTTCTTCTAACACCTATTACCATTACAAAACAAAAAATATTCATCAATGCAGACAACTAAAGAACACACATCTAAAGTAACATCTCCTGTAATTTCCAAACCAAAGAAGACATCATTACCTTTGACATTCACATAAGAGGGACACTATGCAATAATTCTAGAAAATATTATTCGATAATCACTCATACTATTAACTCCTCTCAAACCATCCATCCATCTCTCGGAGGCTAGAAGCCCTCCGGTATAAATACGAAGCCTTCTGTGACTACCATAAAATACAAGAAAACTCTCTAGAATACCATAAAAATTTTCATGGAGCCGTTAAGAAACTTGAAAGTAAAGGTCATGTTCCTCGAGAGTTACAAAGATCAAATAAATCTCACACAACATCTACGACCACCACAACTACACCATCATCCACATATATTACTATTAAAGAATATTTGAGTAATGTTATTCCTCATCTAGTCTATAACATCCACATTACTATCCGTGCATGTACCCACGAGTCTAATCCTTCAGAACAAAATAAATCTAAGACTCTTGTAACCATTCCCTACTTCTAGAACTCACTTCTTTCTCATCTAGTGATAAATATAAAATTTCCATTTCTCTCACCCCTAAGACATCTAATCGACACCACCGCCAAGAAAAAAGTATTCATTATTTCCACTCCACCATCTTCTACTGTTATATATAAATTTGTTATTAAAAAATTATACCAAGCTCTTCACAAAATGTCATTTTATGATTTGGTTCAGACATCACCTTCATATAAATAAGCCATGATCAAATCCATTAAGTATATATCGGTACATATACATGAACCACATTAGTTTAGATATTTTTTAGTTGATCTAAAAATATATGCCACCATCTCCTTTGACTCTGCCAAAAGACCATCACTTCGGCTAGAGGATCATGACTTACCTCTCTTCATCACCACTAAAATTAATGATGTCATTGTCAAGACAATCATGATTGGAAGTGGTGGTGCTGTCAATATCATACCATCCATTGATTTCAAGAAAATTTTATCACCAAACACCGTCATCACTCAAACACTAATTTTACTTTGAGATTTTAATGATACAATCGATCTCACATTAGGTACGATCATTATACCTCTTAAGTTTGGTATCAAAAATATTCATGAACTCTTCTATATTATAGAGGAATTCCAATACAATATGTTATCAAGAATAACTTGGATATGTACCATGCCTTGTGTTCTTTATACACTCTACCGATGCCATAAGTATGAGAATGAGTGAATAACATTCACAAGTACTCTATGGATCCTAATCCTTTTGTAGACTACAATATGACATATCATCTAAATAATGTCCTTGTACCTAAATCCAAATCAGAATCCTCTAATGAAGCATCTACTAGCACGTTTATCCCATCATCCAAAATACCAGATGATTCCTCCCTTAGTGATGTTATGGAACATCTTTCATTGGGGAGTACCGTCTCCTCATACTCAATTCACTTCCTACACACAAAACATATGGAAGACCAGATAAACAACCTATATATGAGCCTAATGTCATATATTTTATCTCTTATGGCCCCGTGTATCTAAAAAAACCTTATATATGGAGGGGTTGACCACCCTTCCTCACAATCCATTCATCAACACCATGTCATGACATTCATGTCAGACTTCAATTGTTTATATAATCAAGCCTATGTACAAATGTACCTTCATCATTGCGTATGGAGAAGATTTGGACTTGGATGATAAGAATAGGGAATACACGATTTAATTACCCAATATTACCTTAAACCACATGAAAAGTATGGGATAAGAAATGGGATACCTACCATCAAATCATCTTCTCATACCACATCCTCATGTGTTATAGAATTAGAACCATCCTCCGCAAAATAAAATGATGATCCCATAGACGCCAATAACACAATATCCATCCTACCTAGTTTTTTTGTCAATACTATCTCCTTAGGTCCATTGAATTATCAAAATAACCACATCACTAAAACACTTCCTCTCATTTGGCCAGAAATGATTGAAGAAGATTCACCCACCATCAATATCCTTTAATGTCGTGATGATCAAGATATACTCTCTCCTATGGAAACAGAGGACCATTTCCTACTGTAAAGCCTTACCACCTTAAATATCAACCCTTATTAATGAATCCACCATTTATGATAACATAGGGACCCCTCAAGAACCTCATATAGTTAAAGTCGGTTAGTCACTAAATCCACATGAATTAAATGATTTCACCACCTTCTTATCTAAGTATAGTCAAGATTTTTCTTGGGCATATAGTGATATGCCATGTATTAGCCGTAACATCATCGTACACAATATTGTCACCTATTCCAATGTTAAACCACTAAAACAAAATATCCGTACGAGGCACCCTTGCATAGCTCTTATCATCAAAGAAGAGTTACAATGCTTCTGTTCTACTAATTTAATCATACCCATTGACTATCCAAAATGGGCCTCTAACATCTTACCCATAACCAAATCCTCAGAAAATTACACATTTTTATTGAATTTTGGGATCTCAATATCAATTTCCCTAAAGATAATTTCCTTCATCAAAACATCAAACAACTTGTCGATTTAACATCTAGCTACAAAATTCTCTCCCTTATGGATGTATTTTCTAGTTACAATAAAATCCTCATCACCACTTATGACCAACACAAAAATTCCTTCATTACCCCTTTCTAATCCATAGGGATCAATAAAAACACACCACTTCATTAGTTCCAAGAAGGAGAAACAAGAAAAGTGAGAAAAATAAGGTAAATTGAGGTTCTGGATAGAACCACCGCTTTGTATAGAGCGGTTGTTTTAGAACCGTCACCCTATAGCACAATGGTCATGAAA
Organism: Taxus wallichiana var. yunnanensis; assembly: GCA_018340775.1. NCBI lineage: Eukaryota > Viridiplantae > Streptophyta > Pinopsida > Cupressales > Taxaceae > Taxus > Taxus wallichiana. The sequence goes on from CM031239.1 coordinate 846,457,740, forward strand.
CCTCTGCCCTTCTAGGGTAGCGGTCATGAGACCTCTGGTCTACATAGGGCAGTGGTCCTGACACTTTCGAATAGAAAAGAATAATGGAATTTGAGTGGACGTGTTCTTGAAGCGCCCAGCCATGTATTTTCCCTTTCATTCCCTTTCATATTCTCCAATGCATGGGAGGACATGGGAAGGCCTATAAATACATTAAAGGAGTAAGAGAATAGGCATTCAAAGATCCAGAGAGATTGAGAAGTAGATTTTAATGAGAGCAAGTGAGCAAGATCTTCAATGCTGGAATGGAATTGTAGGAGCAAGGTGTAGAAACAAAGCAAGCAAGTAATTGGAGAGAAGGTTTACATTGTTTCTTCTTTTCATACTTATTGTAATATGTAATTTTCTATGTTAGACCAATAAAAGTGGGAAGAAAGATCAGTTGCCCTTCCCGAATGGTTTTCCTCCATTGGAGGTTTCTAGGATAAAATTGTTGGTGTTGAAGTTTTGAATTATTTCCTTCTCTGTAATTTCCTTTCTATAGCACTAGATAATCAGTCACGAAGCTCTAATTTTCAAGCAAATCTATCATTTTCCAAAGTTGAAAGTAGAACAACATAGTTGTGTGATTCGTAGAGTTCCAAAGTAGAAGTTTATGGATCATTTTGGTATCAGAGCTGATTATATATCTAGGACTATGGTATTTGAATCTTTCTTGTGATTTTGTATGATAGTGACAAGGTCCAAAGGTGAAGAAGTTTTACCTTGTGAGCTAGATATTTCTATGAAGAAGTGGAAATAGATAATTCAAGCTCAAATGGAGGAAGAGAACTTGGTCCGTAGAGTTGAGATGCTAGAGACCATGATGGATAGATTGCATAGAAAATAAGAAGAGATTTTAGATATGCAAAAGATGGCTTTGGTTAAGCAAGATTCCATAAACTCGGTGCTTGAGCATGAGCCAAAAAATTTGGTATCGAAAGAGCCATGATGATGAAGGATGGAAAGAGCATGAAGAGATGCCAATTGTAAGCGAGAAGGTAAAATCTGCACATACACCTTTTAAAGTTGAAATGAAAGTGGAAATAAAGAATTTTGAAGGAAAAGTAGATGCAGAATTACTAGATAAATGGCTAAAATATTTGGAAGTCTACTTTAGTGTACATAATGTCACCGAGGCACAAAGGGTCACCTTTGTACCTCTCAAAATGGAAGGTCATGCTCTAGTTTTGTGGGAAACTAATCTAGCCACTTGTGAAAAGAAGAAATGTCCTATTTTCAAGTACTTGGAAAGGTTTTAAAGAGTTGATTAGAGCTAACTTCTATCCTATTGGCCATAATACGACATGATGATTAAGTGGTAGTACTTTAGACAGGGTTGTCAAAGTGTCCAAGACTACACTACGGAAATTTAGAGACAAGCCATGTTGCTTAATATGGACTTGGAGGATGAGGACATTGTAACCAAGTATTTGGGAATACTTCACACTCACCTTCGGAGAGAGGTAATCTCCATGAAGCCCAAGGATCTCAATTAATCTTGTGTACAAGCATACTACATTGATGACGAGAAGAAGCAAGGAGAAATAGAGCCAAAGGGAGACCAATCAATAGAACAACAGGACAAAGAACAATGGAAGACAAGTATTAGAGGTAAATGAAAAGGTAAACATACCACTACTACTTTGCATACTTGTAAAGATCCTAAGAATTTTTGCAAGAATTGTGATGTAAATGGACATACTGATGCCACATGTTGGAAGTTGCACCCAAAATTACACCCAAAGCACCGAACCAAGGATTCTAAGAAATCCATGGCCACTGTGAAGATAGAAAGAGAGGTGGAGATTGAGGATGATTTAGATGTAGACAAAAGGATGGGATGCATGGCCACTAACATGTATGGGGCAGCAGAAGAATAAGAGATGAGTAACCTATTTCAAATCAGAATCCAAATCAAGAAGACTATGGTAAATGCTTTAGTAGATTTTGGTTCTAAGTCAAATTTGATTTCTGATATGGTTGTAGAATAGCTTGGTCTAGAGACTTACACACATCCACATCCATACCCACTGGGATGGGTGAAGAAGGGTGTAGAAATACAAGTTACAAGGAAGTGTAAGTTTCAGTTTGGGATAAATACCCAATACATCAAAGGTTGATATTATTCCACTTGATGCATTTGACGTTGTCTTCAAAAGTCCTTACATACATATCAAGGATGTTGTGTTCACAAGGAGGGAGAACTAGTTCATATGGGTCAAGGATGGAGTCAATTTTAACATGCGGGCACACCAAAGTAAATTAAAGAAAGCTATAGCAAGTAAGTGACAACCAAGCAACAAGAATTATTTAGGTAAATCATCACTTTTGTTGCTTTTATTGGAAGAAAAACAAAATGGATGTGACAAAGGATATTTCTGACCAAAGGATGGAGAATTTGGATAGAACTTGTCAGTTTTTATAGATGAAGCCACCACAGAACTAATAATTTAAGGAGAAAAAAAAACTTTCGCTATGTAGTCACCGTATCTACCTACGGATTCACTGGACCTGACCATGGGGCAACAAGAAGAAGAGGAAATACAAGGAATGGTGGTGACTATAATAACAATGTATTAGGATAGGATTCAACCAATCCATCTCAAGAGACAAAGGCAAGAAAGGAATAAACCACTACAGTATGGGACCTTCGCCATACTTAAGAAGGTTGGAGAAGAAACCTTTAGGCCATACTTTATGTAGATGCACACGATAGTAAGTTGCAAGAGCTCACATCCACTAATGCCATCTATGCATGAAAAAGAAGGAAAGATACAGAAGTTACCTTCCAAAGAGGATTTTACTCAAGGAAACTCAGAGGAGGATGTAGCACTGGAACAACAAACTAGAGATCTAAAAGAGTCTTGGCAGGTTGGATGAGAGAAGACACCAAGGTAGACCTAGTGGTACTCAAATGAGCATGAGAGGGAGTTGATTCCTCTACCACTCCCCCACTAAGATTTTATGGGACAAAATCCTCGTAAGTAGGGGAGGTATGATCCATAGGGATCTAGAAAAACACAAAAAATCATTAGTTCCATCAGCACCAAGAAGGAGAAACAAGAAAAGTGAGAAAAATGAGGTAAACCAAGGTTTTGAATAAAACTGCCGCTCGTATAGAGCGGTGGTATCAAAACCACCACCCCATAGGGTGGCAGTCTGAAACTTCCACCAGCCGGCCAAGGTGGTAGTCCCGAGACCGCCACCGAGTCTGCATAGGGTGGTGGTCCTGACACTTTCAAACAGAAAATAAGAATGGAATGCGAGTGGACATGTTCTTGAAGTGCCCAACCATGTCTCTTCCCTTCCATGCCCTTTCACATCCCCCAGTGCATAGGAGGACATGGGAAGGCCTATAAATACATGAAAGGAGTAATAGAATAAGCATTCAAAGATCCAAAGAGATTGAGAAGTAGAGTTTAATGAGAGAAGTGAGAAAGATATTCAGTGTTGGAATGGAATTGTAGGAGCAAGGTGTAGAAACAAAGCAAGCAAGTAATTAGAGAGAAGGTTTACATTATTTCTTCTTTTCATACTTATTGTAATCTATAATTGTCTGTGTTAGACCAATAAAAGTGGGAAGAAAGAGTAGTTGCTCTTCCCGACTAGTTTTCCTCCATTGGAGGTTTCAGGATAAAATTGTTAGTGTTGAAGTTTTGAATTATTTCCTTCTCTGCAATTTCCTTTCTATAGCACTAGATAATCAGTCATGAAGCTCTAATTTTCAAGCAAATTGGTCATTTTCCAAAGTTGAAAGTATAACAATATAGTTGTGTGATTCATATAATTCCAAAGTAGGAGTTTACTGAGATCACTTGGGGGACCTTTTATTACCACATCATGCACTTGAGACTTAAGAACATAGGAGCTTCTTATGAACGTGCCACGACATATATCTTTCATGATCTTATCCACAAAACTATAGAAGACTACATTGATGACATGTTATCTAACAAAATTGCACCTGTGTTGAGGGGTAATATATATTCTAACTTTTCTTTTCCCTCACTTTTGTGGATAGAAAATTGAGACACCTCATGGGTTGTGGGTCTCCCTATTGTGAGGTGAATCTCTGGGATTACAAGGTCAGTTCCTTCTTTAGAGTATCCCTAAACTAAATCTGTGGGGTTTGAGGGTTAAGGAGATGGATAAAAATGTGATAAAGTGGGGTGATACATCAATTTTTTTGAAGGATAGACTGAGAAAACACAATATACTAAGAATAAATGGAACAACACATGATCCAATGGGTTTCTACTAATCTCAAGGAAAACACTATTATGTTAAGGGATCTCTAACAATAACATGGTAGATAGTTACACACTAGAATTAACATAAACACCTCTTTGCAGCAAGGTATATAGCATAAGCAAGCTTAATAAATTCGGGATATAAAATTCACAAGAATGAATATTGTAATAAAAACCACTAGAAATTCTTGGAAAGGCAATCAAATGATTCTCATACAAGGCTATTCTAGCATCAATGGCTTCAAAACTTAGTACATGAAAAATTCCTCCCTTGTACTTTGCCAATGCACACAATAAATAGAAAAATTATTCACCCAATCCTGCTAAAAAATAGACTGTAGTCTAACTCCCACTTGCATGATAATTTTATCCTTTTATAATGAATAAATAATAAACAAGGCCTAAAATTACATGTTGGTGCATAAAGGTAAAAATAGCCTTCCTTTGCTAATTTGTAACTCCTAATCAAACCGAGTTGACTCCCTTATTAGCCTCTGCATAAGGTGTATTGTGTTTTCAAAACCTTTCAAATATTTGAGTGAATAATTCACCAAAGTCTATTCTTGGATTTTTCTAAAAAAACAACTCTAATACGTGCATGTTAATTTTATCCTATATCTCATCTTGATTACATTAATGATGATTTGGTATTCTTCTCACTGATGTGACACCTATCCCAAAAATTAATTTTTTTTTTTATTTTTTAGTTATGACCATATGCATAAAAGAATTATTATTCGAGTGCCCCCTTCAACTATGGATAGACTAATGTTGCATGGTCTAGACTTAGGCAAACATAATGATTTTAAAAGAAAAGGGCCATATGCTTATATCCTCATGGGTCCCTAATGATCACTAATTTTCATCTAATGATCACCACTTTGTAGATTATGTGGTTCATTATTTCTCTTAGGTATAAGACCTTAATAATTAGTATGAATTTTTTCCCCTAGCCCACGAGGGCATGCCCATGGTGATGTCGATGATAATTTTTGACCCCTAGTTGAATTAGGGTTTTTTGTGCTTTGGACACACGTTTTCTTTGACACGGAGGTGAGTTAGGTTAACTCACGATCAAGTTGGGAAGAAAAAGGATCCAACCCTAATCATTTTAAAATTTTATCTTTTGAGCTCTCTACTTGGTGAATGTTGGGCCTTGAATCGACTAAGTCCTAAAGCAAAGGTTAGTGCACGTGGAAAAGTGTGCAAGGAAATGGGTTGAGTTAGAAATAGGGCACACATGGAAGAAGAACAAGGGTTTAAGGACTTAGCCATATTTTGTGTTATTGTGTCACATGGAAAACATGTGAAGGATCAAGTAGGCATGATGAGTGGATAAGGTGCCAACATGGAGTCTTAGAGCTCAAGGAAATAATATTACCCGAAGGAAATATTTTGGGATAAGAATTTTTATAGCTAGCGGAGGCTTATCATCATTTAAGAAGCTAGAAAAGGCACTCAATCATTGAGGACTACATTTCCACCTAGCATGTGATCTAATCATGGGTGAAATATGTCGGTGAAGGAAGGATCCATATTCTATTTAAAGGAGTGCTTGGGTCTGAAATGAAGAGAGTTTTTTTGAGGAAACAAAGTGCTACAAGAATGTTCAGAGGTTATGGATGTGGAAATTGATGTTACAGTTTGTTACTATTGTTATTATTAGAGAGAGGCTAGGAAAGTATGATGTTATGCATAGATGTAGGTGCTCAACTATGAAACCAAAGCCGAGATGGAAGAAAATAGGTAGGGTTATCTTTGTAGAGTTTTTTTGTATTGTTGGGATGTTATTCTTTGATGTATATGGTTTGATATGACCCTTTTTGATGTAATATGGTTATTTTGAACAATTATAATCAATATATGAAACTCTATTCTAAATATATATGTTTATAGACCAAACCCTAATCTATTTTCATGTTGTTTATCGTTCATATCTGATTCTATTATATCGTTGTGATGCTTATGTTTATCTTATGGTGCTTTTTTCTTAAGAACTAGTTCCATTACCTCAGTATTAGGTTACATGCATGTTTTTGTTTTGTAAATCATTCCTCCATTAATGGCGAACATTATCACAAGGCTCACATAAAGAAGGGGCTAGGTGCCCACGCCCTTGGGTGAGTGCCTGTCATCACCAATCCTAAGACTATGATAATTCTTCACCGGGAACTCCTCGTGCAATGATTATTTACTAATGCATAGCCTTTAGTTTGGTGGATGTAATCTGAAACAAAACAACAACATTACACAAGAATACCATCGACTATGATAAGACGGAATGATGAAAATCTAAAATACCAAAGTAAATTATAATATTAACATGAAATTGTTACAATCTCACCCATGAGGTACTTCAAGTGTTATTGACTTCACTTTCCTTTCACCAATACTATGGGAGAAACTTTACAATTACACCTCTTAATGGCTTCTTCAACACACCTTTAAACTGATGGCTTCCTTCGCACACTTCCTACAATATTTCTCACTACTTCCTTCTATGCTAAATGAGGGGGTGGCCTCTCTATTTATAGAACTTCCAGCTTATCCATCTTATCTCTAAGATAGGATAAGAAATCCACTCGATGAATCATATTCCATACCTTAACTCTTATCTCGTACATGTAAGCTTATCTTTTAAGATAAGATAAACCTTATCATTTTACATGGGTTCCACATTTTTAGACTTTTTACAAATAAAATACAAAAATATTTATGACCTCACTCCTTGTCCTTATTACCAATATAATATTTCTAATTCCTAATCATGTAGACCCTACTTCTCTAATTACCCAAACTTTGACATTTTAACATTCTTTGGACCACTTACGACAAATATTTACTTTTTACAACATTCCTATTGTATTTTGACTATTACCGTACTCACATTATTGGTGGCACCGCGACGGTGTTGTTATCTTCTATCAGACGCTACTACTAATTATACTTAACAACATCCTATTCCTAATACATACATTAATGAAATAGAAATTACGGAGGAAAATTTTAGTGTCGACATCTTCCCCCTTCCTAGCTTCTACTCGTCCTCGGAGTAGACTATTATGGTGCTTAGAAAATCTTCAACTTGTCGTGGTTGACCCATTTCGTAATGGGAGTTCCATCCAATTCCTCCAGTCGGTACATACCATTTTCATGCACACTGACTATTTTGTAGGGCCCCATCCATTTTGGAAGAAATTTTCTCTCTTCTTTTTTTTGTATCTGGAATCATATACTAGAACCAAGTCATTTACATGAAATGGAGACCAATGGATCTTTTGATCAAAGTATTCCTTCTACTTCATTTTCTTCTTATGGCTTGTATCCTTTGCTATTTCCCTCATTTCCTTGAGAAAATGAAGATGTACCAACCTTTCTTTTACTGAATCACTTTCATCCATCCTTTCATTTTTCATAACTCTCACAGTGGGAATATCGAACTCAATAGGAAGAACTGGATCAATGCCATAGGCCAACTGAAATGGGGAGTATCCTGTTGCTGACTTTGATGTTGCCCTATATGCCCACAATGCTGCATGAATCCTTTTATTCCACTTATGTACCTACAAGGCTACATCTTTTGCTAGAATTTGACACAACACAAAATTTGTTTGTTCCACCTATCCATTTGTACTTGGCTTGTATGTTGTTGACTTCCTGTGCTTAATAGAAAATTTATTGACTAGGGCTTCTACTACCTCATTAATGAAGTGGCTTCCTTGATCTTTTACAAGTTCTAATGGACAACCAAATCTGGTGACAATGCGTTCATATATGAACCTTACCACCTCATCCATGGAAGTTGTTTTCAATGGCCTAGCTTCAACCCACTTGGTTAAATAATCTGTGACAACTACAATATACTTATTTTGGCGTGAGGTAGTTGGAAGTGGACCTACAATGTCTATTCCCCACTTTTCAAAGGGACCAAGTGGAAGAATAGGGCATAATGGAGCTGATGAAGTCTTACGGTTACCATGTGTTTGACAAATATCACGTCTTACAATAATTATAACAATCTTTAAAAAGAGTGGGCCAGTGATAACCTGCATCCAAGATCCTTCTTGCTGTAAGTTGTCCAGAGAAGTGCCCTCCACATGTACCATTGTGGAATTCTTCTAGTAGTTCCTTCCCTTGATCACATCCAACTACCCTCTTGTACTATCCATCAGGTCCTATTCGAAATAATACTCCATGCATAATAGAATATGGACGACTCGACTTGAGTAATCTTTCTCTTATTCTTTCATTGGCACCATCAGGAAACTTGAATTCATTCAGATAATTTCAAATATCTATGTATTCACTAGGGATTGTGTCAAGGGATAACAATGTTGCATCAAGGAAATAATCATCATCACAAGATGATCCTAAACCATCATAGGCTCGAGAGAGTGCATCTGCATTGACATGCTTCTTTCCTAGCCTATCTATAATATCAAATTCAAATTCTTGTAGCAAAATTATCCATCTTGCTATCCTCCCTGATGGGTTAGGCTTATTTACAATATATTTTAGAGCTTGATGATCTGTTACAACTAGAAATTTTTACCCTAGAAAGTAATTTCTAAACTTCTTTACAAGAAAATGATAGTTGAGCCTCTTTTTCATTACAAGATAATTTACCTCAAGATCGCTCATTTGTCTCGCTCCCAAAGTAAATTGGATGTTCATTCCCATTTTCATCCTTTTGGCTCAAAGTACTTCCTAGTGCTGCATATTAGGCATCAAGTGTACACAATGAATGGCTTGCTCCAACTGGATTCTTCAAAACAGTGAAGACACGTGGCTTCCTTCATTGTCCAAAAGCTTCATGCTCCTTATTTCCTAGTTCATAAGTAACATCCTTCTTCAAGAACTGGGTTAGTGGCTGTGTAATCCTTGAGAAATTCTTGATGAACCTTCTATAGTAACCCACATGGCCTAAAAATGATCTCAACTTATTTCTATTAATAGGAAATGGTAAATCTTTGATTTTTGAAACTTTATCAGATCGCACCAATACCATCTTTGGATACAACATGCCCTAACAAAACACCTTTAGAACATCCAAAGACACACTTTGTAGGGTTTAGTGAGGCTTGTGCTTCATCTAACCTTTGAAATGTTGTCTCCATCTCGGTGAAGGTGGTCCAACTTGCTCCCATAGATGCAAAATCATCCGAAATACTCGATGAAGGTCCCAATGTAGGGTTCGAACACCCTATTCATCAAACGCTGGAATGTTGCTGGAGCATTACACAACCCAAAAGGAATAACTCTATAAGAAAATGTTCCCAAGGAGTGGTGAACGTGGTCTTCAAACTGATCTTTCTTTACTATAAGAACTTGGTTGTAGCCGCTATATCCATCAAAGAAACTATAAGACTCGCCAGCCTACTTGGCCCAAGATCTAATCGAAAATGGATGAGGGTAATGATCCTTCTTTGTTGCCTTATTGAGATTCCCGTAATCAACACAAATGCATAGCTTCCCATTCTTTTTTATTGAGATCACAATGGGAGAAACCCATTTTGAATTCTCCACAGCAAATATGAATCCTGCATCAAGCAACTTATCTATTTCTTCTTTTACAGTCTTGGAAAAATTAGGATTCATTCTATATGGCATTTGCTTTATGGGCTTAACACCATCTACCAGCTCAATAGAATGTTCTACCCAACTTACTTGACGAAGTTCCTTGTAATCAAAAGTGAATATGTGTATGTACCTTTGAAAGAGCTGGAGGTAGGATTCCTTCTCACTCTCCATCACAGCATCACCAATCTTTATTTGTTGGAGATGATCATCAACTTCTTCTTCAGATAATTTTATGGGGTCATGAGTTGGTGTGACTGGAAGGATATCCATGACTGAAACATCAACCTCACTTTCTTCATCTTCAGTGTCCACTTCACTGGTACTAGAGTAATCAGAGGATGTCCAATCATCAGTTTCATCACTTGAATCGATAGGTTCTACCTTATGATGCCGAGGGATCATGTTTATTTTCACCCTCTCTCTACCACGTCCAAGTGTCATGAAGCCTTCATTCCAGTAGTTTCTTGCATGAACTCTCCTTAGCCATGGTCTTCCCAAAGAACATTGGGTACACAAATGCACCATTTTTATCACCGAAAGTCTACCACACATACAACACCCATAATGAGATATTGCCACATTTGAAACTACACCTTCTGGTTTAGTTTTTCCTTTATTTAATGACCTTAACATAAGTGTTGAAGGGCGATCAATTTTTAAACCCAACATATTCATTACAGACTTGGTCATTACATTAACTGCAGCACCTCCATCAACTAAGACATCATGAATTGAAATACCATTACATAATACCTCAGCTTGTGGAGCATAGGGATCTTCCTCTACCTCCAAAATAGGGACCTCAACCTCCTTTCTTCGTCGAGCATTGAGTCCACTTCGCAGCTCCCGCCTCTTCTCAGAAGACATAGCCAAGAGTTGACCATATGTAATATTTGCAGGCCTTTGGACAGATCTTCCAAGATGGAGTATGGTCCTTGCCCCTGTGAAATCAAAAATCCTACACACCCAACTTTCTTCTCCTATGTTTCTTACTAGTTTCTCCTTTCATCTTCTTAGGATCATTTCCATCTTGATTATCTTTTTCTTTCTTTCTTTTTGTTACAAACACATCTACTTCATTATTTCTTCTCTTATCTACTACATCAAAAGAATTCACAGGTGCTTTTCCTTTATCATTATCTCCTTTACTAGATGTAGAAGCTCTATTTGGACAATTATACTTATAATGACCCTTTTTATAACAACCATAACATACAACTTCAGAAATATTTCTTTTTGGACCTCTATCTCCTCCCTGAGAACTAAATTCTTTTCCTTGAAGAAGATAAATAGTTAACTGACCCATCTTTTTAGCAGATCTTCATACTCAGTAGATGTACTAGGAGAAATATTTGTGCTCACTGGGAGTGGTTGTGGATTCTAGACCAAAGGTGTTGGTGTAGGCTCTACTTTAGCAACAATTTCTTTGGGCTCCTCTTCCATGCTTTCTTCTTACCTTCTTGCAATCTCCTTTGCTTGTTCAATGGTAGCTGGGTGGTCATACTTTACTCATTGTCTGATCTCTGGCTTCATCCCAAGAATGAAGTGCTTACAGAGGAGATTATCCACACCATTCATCAACCCATCCACTAATCCTTCCTTCCGGATCTGGGCATCGAGCTTCCTCCTTAGCTCTAGAACATGAGCATGATAATCCCTTATCTTCTTTTTCTCTCCTTGGGATAGTTTTGTGATATCGATCATGAGATCTACATATTTCTGTTGTTCACCAAATTCTTCAAGAAAACTTTTAGTTAATAAATCCCATGAATTTTTCACATTATCACCTAGTGTTTCAAACCACCTAAGTGCTGAACCATCCAAAAAGGTAGGAAAAAATTCAGTCCATTGTTCCCTTCTTATAAGGCCATTACAAATACAAGATCGTTTAAACTCTTGAATGAAAGAAGAAGCATCTTCATTAGATTGAGCTGAAAAAATAGGAATCTTTCCCATTTTCAAAAGTAACCACCGTGAAATACCAACCCACAAGTACAATCAACAAGACTTATGTGCACAAATAATTGGAATCACTATACTAGAAAGTGACTTTACACCTTTCTACAGTAAAATAGAAATGACCACGATAAACTATGGTAAGACTTCACTTATCATGTAAAACTGACTTTACTTGTGGTAAACACTATTCACGGTAAAAAGTGAAGTTACTGCGGTAAATACTATTCACGGTAAAAAGTGACTTTACTGCGGTAAATACTATTCCCAAAAATGACTTTACCATGGTAACTACTATTCATGGCAAAAATGACTTTACCATGGTAACTACTATGCACAGTAAAAACAAGGTTACCCTCCAATTGATTTTTGACTAAGTGGGAATATCTCTCCAGAAAATCCACCAACGAGGAATGGTCTCAAGAAACGGTACCAAAATGTCATCACCAATCGGCACTATGATAATTCTTCACCGGGAACTCCTCGTGCTATGATTATTTACTAATGCACAACCTTTAGTTTGGTGGATGTAATCTAGAAATAAAACAACAACATAACACAAGAATACCATCGACTATGATAAGACAGTAATGATGAAAATCTGAAATACCAAAGTAAATTATAATATTAACATGAAATTGTTACAATCTCACCCATGAGGTACTTCAAGTGTTATTGACTTCACTTGCCTTTCACCAAGACTATGGGAGAAACTTTACAATTACACCTCTTAATGGCTTCTTCAACACACCTTTAAACTGATGGCTTCCTTCGCACACTTCCTACAATATTTCTCACTACTTCCTTCTATGCTAAATGAGGGGGGTGGCCTCTCTATTTATAGAACTTCCGTGCTTATCCATCTTATCTCTAAGATAGGATAAGAAATCCACTCGATGAATCATATTCCATACCTTAACTCTTATCTCGTACATGTAAGCTTATCTTTTAAGATAAGATAAACCTTATCATTTTACATGGGTTCCACATTTTTAGACTTTTTACAAATAAAATACACAAAATATTTATGACCTCACTCCTTGTCCTTATTACCAATATAATATTTCTAATTCCTAATCATGTAGACCCTACTTCTCTAATTACCCAAACTTTGACGTTTTAACATTACCAGACCACTTACGACAAATATTTACTTTTTTACAACATTCTTATTGTACTTTGACTGCTACCGTACTCCACATTATTGGCGGCACCGCATCATTGTGGCGCCGTTATCTTCTATTAGATGCTACTAATAATTATACTTAACAACATCCTATTCCTAATACATACATTAATGAAATAGAAATTACAGAGGAAAATTTTAGTGTCGACATGCCCAACACATGGATGATAGGCCCACACACTTGGGGCTTGAAAGAGTAGTCGAGCTAAACAATGAATACATTTTGGGTCCGCTACTGGACCTCTTTTGAACCTATTGTGAGAATGATGTGTAATGATAGAGCCCTTGAACTTGGACAAAATCGAAGCATGGCTCAAAAGCAAGGAGGATGAGTTTTTGCAAATATTTAATACTAGACCTAAGTTTGATGCACATAAATGGGTAGAGGATTATTTGTATCATGAGTTTTATGAGACATTCTTTTGTTATTTCCCAGTAGAGTTATATGAATGATTTGTCAAGCATATGAGTTAAGGTTAAGTTGGTATTATGGACCCATGAAATGTTTCAGAGGCTACATGATGTTGATCGACTTGGATTTGTGTTGTGGATCAATGGTGGAGTAGGGTATTGACTATATATACTATAAAATATATGATCTCTACGTATGTTTTTCCGGAGGTTACCGAGTTTGAGTTCTTGAGGAGCCAAGAGGATTGTTCTTGTAGGATATACCCTTAGCTATCAAGATCGTGGTTATTACTTTGAGTTTAGAGCCACTCCTATGGTGGCTAACTTTCCACTAAGCATGGGCACGAAAGCTAGTGTGGAGAAAGATGGTATAACTTCTAGATGAAATGGAGAGAGAAGAGATACGGCTCAAGTATAATGAAGCTTGGGAGAGGGAGTTGGAGAGATAATGAAAAGTTGCAGGAGTGATGGATTTATGGAGGTAGACGTTGTGGGAAGAATTTAAGGTTTGTGAGGAAGTCATGGAATCCTCGAGCGAGTCTATGCTACCCCATCTTGAAAAGAATGAAAGATAGACCACCTTGGCTTTTGTTGAGAGCTCATTTTTGGAGAAGGGAGATTTGTACAGCACATTTAGGCCCACCTAGTGACAAAACACTAGAAGTTGGTTTTCCAAATCTAGAGATAAGTATTATCAACCCGATTGGTCTTGGCATTGATGATCGAGCGACACCTAGGAGATATAATTTTCCATTCGATACGACTATAGCCACACATTCATTCCCCTGTGTTTGGAGGTAACTTATCCGGTACAACTTTTGGGTAAGGTTTTGGTATAAGTTTGAGTGCCACATCTAGAAGTGGTTCAACTTCATAGGCTTGTGGGCACATAGCTTAGCACAATAGTGGGTTCGTAGGGTAAAACCGCATCAGAATCTCATCATCAATAGGAGGAGGATTTGGAGGGATATGTTCTGTTGGTGGAGGAAATACAAGAGGAGGTCAAGGTTCTAGATCTAGTGGACAAGGTCTTGAACCACCCCAAAAACTATTCTATAATATGTCTTTGCATTTTCTAGACTATAAGGGTGTGGATGATGTTGCGAGCATGTGCACAAGTGCAAGTTACTATGGCATGCCAAAGGAATCACGATCTAAAGAGGAACGAAATTCAGTTTGTAACTACATTGCAAGGGTGTGTGCATAGATGGTACAGGAAGTATGATCCACACCAAATGGTGGTGGATTTTATCACGTTGTATGATGAATTTTTGGTAGAGTTCTAGAATCCTCGGTTTGAATAGAAGAACATCAATGTGTTGAAGGAAAATCAGAAAGGAATGGAGGAGTTTGTGCGGGAGTATGACGCATGTTTCAACTCTCTTATCTAAGTTATCTTATGACATTCATCCTTCACAGCATGCTCAATGGTTCGTTGAAAAATTGATCAAACTATTTAGGAGGGAACTTTCACATAAGACCTTCACAAATCCACGTGAGGCCTTGGAGGATTCCTTGCATGTTAAGGATGTGGGAAGCATTGATACCATAGTTAGCCCATTCCTAGAAGCCTAGATTGTTGCCATGGAAAAGAAGTTGAAAATTTTCTCTTTGAACTCAACTCATAAGACTCATAGTGGTTTATGGTGCATGGATTTTTAAGTAGAGGGACAGATAAAGGAAATATTACCATGAAGATTGGGTGTGTGCCATGATAGTGGATTGTGAGATTTTTCACAAAGATAATGATGAAAGAAAATGCATAATGTTACAACACATAATCCATAAGAATGTGTTTTTCTATTGTAGGATTTTCACCTCTACTACTCATGACACCAAGGATTGTATATTGATTGAGAAAATACATGATGCCATTGATAATGGTGTGTGCCAAACTAGTATTGTAAGTAGCTCCAAGGATGATGGTCATCATTATGAAAGATACAAAGATAGAGGAGGTCGAGGTAGAGGATTTTGAGGTGGATTCTCGAGGCCATGATAAGCGTGGAGGAGGAAGAAGTGAATTTCCTCGTAGAACTGTTATAGCAATGGATCAATAGAGCATTACAAGCATGAGTGTCTAGACTTGTTTCAATGCTCATGGTGTGGAAATAAGTACAAGTATGAAGATTTCCCTGAGTTATATGAATGCTTGAGCTAGAACAAAAGAAGCAAAGGTGCATGGGGATGGTGAATGTGAAGCATGTTGATCCACATAGGATACCTAGGTTACCGTGTAGAATCTTGAACTAGAACCTGTCTTGGTGACCATGTGAGCGAGGCTACGCGTGCAAGAGAAATTCCAAAGAAAAGGCCTCTCATCACTAGATAAGAGGTGTTACATGTGAAATATCCTTATCTTACTCATTAAAAGGAGGTCTATGAAGATACCATGAAGGTGATTAGGAGTCTTCAAGGGGAGATTTAATATATAAAGGTATAATCATGGAAGTTGGAGCAGAATAAAAGTGCTAAAGTCCCCAAGATAAATATAGATGAATTTAAAGAAGTATGTAAAATAATGTGCCAAGAGAATATCATCCCTTTTTTGGGAGAGTAGCTAAGAGGAAAAGTACCAAGCAATAGAGGTGAGCCCGAGAGGTAGGTCTTGCATGTTAATCTGCCGCTTCATAGTATTGAATATGAAAAAGAGATCACATTGAACTCAGTTGTTAATGGTTGGATTTTTCATAATATTTTGATCAACACAGGCACAAAAGTGAAACTTCTCACTTTGGATGCATGGAATCAAATGGGAATGCTCCCATTGTATCCATCTTAAAATGTGTTGTATATGAAAAATAATACAAAGGATATGCCCATCGACGTGTTAAAGGATGCATCTATAGCCATCCAAGGGGAAATTTTCACTAGATATTTTGAATTCTTAGTGCTTGTTGAGGAAGATAACTTTCTAGCATTACTTAGGTTCCCCTGGTGTTACAAGAATAATGTTGACTTGCAATTTAATAAGGGGTCAAAAATTTTTGAGAACAAATATGAGCACGCCATCATTCCACCGATCGATGGAATGTTTGTGCCCTATATGGAACACTTGGGAGAATATGACCTAGATAGGATCTATGTTCGCACCATTAGAGACCCCAAGGTGGTTCATCCATCAGAGGAAGGTGTAATTAGTGGGATGATGCTCAATCTATAAGTGATAAAACTAGTGTTGCATGTGACAATTGGGCACATGGGACCTATGAGCTGGTGGGAAGGAAAATGAGGGGCATAATAACTAGATTTTTCAAGGTGCACTTAGTTAACCTCTCCGGGAGGAAGATAGTTACCTAGTTATACCGGGAAGAAAACCCTAATTTTTTTATGCAAGAAATGGAAGTTAAGTGGACTTATCAAATTTAAAGGATAAATATGCTAACATATACCTTATGCGGGAAAAAAATGCGTTGGTGGGTAACACATCAAAACAATATATTGGAGTGGAGAGAAGTGAGAACCATGTTCTTTATGTTATTTCTAAGGAGCAATGCACCCTTTTTTATATAGAATTATCATGGGAAGGATCTCGACTCATCCCACATCTAGGAATGTGAAAAGATTAGATGGGAGGACACGAAGCATTGCCTTAATCGTAATGGGTGCATAAGTTCTATTCCAACTTAGAGGGTTGCATGTGTATGTGGTACATTCATTCAGATATTTTCTATATGACAGGTGAATTGGTAGGATCCGATCTTGGGTATGCTTCAAACATTTAAGTATCAAAGTACTAAGCCATAGGTGAATAAGGCATTGCAGGTAGTTAAGCACCGTACTATGGGAGATAGTGCCATGGCAGAGGATAGAATAATGGATTTGTTAGGGGGCCTAGTTTGGAGGTGTGATTTAATGAGGACTAATAAGAGGAAGTACAACTTGAATGCACTTTCTTGGAGAACGAAAAAGGAATAGTTGTCTACTTTATAAACGATGAAGAGGTGCAAAAATTGGATATTAACAATACCGATCATATGTGTGAGGTTAAGAATAGTGTTGATGAGTGATCACATGCCTACCATAAGCCATTGAACTTAAAAAATGTTGACATTGGTACGTAAGAAGAACAATAAGAAGCTATCATTGGGGACTACTAGATGGACTAGGAGGTCTCAAAGATTATTGATCTTCTGCATGATTTTTAGGATTTGTTTTCATGCGTGTATTATGAGCTTAAAGGATTTCACCCCTTGTTTGGAGAAATGAATATCATGCTAAAGTAGGGTGCGTTCGATTTAAAAGAGACCTTACAGGATGAACCCAAATCTATGTGTCAAGGTTGGGGAAGAGATTGACAAGGTGATTTCATTCGGTATAATAGAAGTTGTTGAAGAATCGAGTGGGTAACCCCTGATGGTCATTAATATAAAAAGGATGGGAGAATACAATTTTTTTTACTAAAGATACTTGAATGCAATATGTGTCATAGATCCTTTTACAACCCCATTTACTAAGGATATTAAAGAATGTGTTGTGGGGTGAGATATGTATTTGTTTACTGAGATGGATTATATGAATATCATCAAGTTAGAATTGTGAAGGAAGACCAGGAGAAAACCACTTTCACAACAAAGTGGTGAAGATTTTCCTATATTGTTATGCCCTTTAGGCTTAAGAACACACCTCCTTTGTTTTCACGCATTGTATTATAGGCCTTCTAAGACTTCATTCAAAAGTTCTTTAAGTCTACTTAGATGACTAGATAGTTTACGGACTAGTAAAGGACCATAGTGACAATATGAGGTTGATGTTTGAGAGGTGTAGGCAGCTAAGTATCTCCTTAACATCAAGAAATGTGTCTTTTTTACTCCGTTTGGCACTTTATTTTAGGTCATCTCATATGCAAAGAGGGCTTATTGGAAGATCTGCCAAGATGGTTGTTATTTTGGAGTTGGAGGAGCCTACCAATCAAAGCATCATGTGTGGATTTATAGGACATATAGGGTACTATAGAAAATTCATTAAGGTATATGATAAGATTACTACATTAGTGAAGGATTTTTGAAGCATAAAAGGATATTTCATTTTGATGAGGTGCAACATACAACTTTAAACACGTTGAAGGATAAACTCACTACTACGCCCATCTTACAATTTCCCTCTTGGGATAAACTACTCCATGTACATGTTGATGCTTAAGTTATGGCAACTAGAGAAATTTTAGCACATCCAAGGAGGGTTTTTAATCATCCCTTGTGCTATTATAGTAGGAATCTTACTCCAGTAGAACAAAATTATACCACCATAGATCATGAGGCATTATCGATGATCAACGCGTTGCACAAATTTAGGTAGTATTTTTAAGCAACTCCATTTATTTTCTACATGAGACCACGTGGCATTAAAGTACTTGGTGAACAACCCCATTTTGCAAGGGAATATGCCATTGGATACTATTATTTCAGGATTTTGAGTTTATAGTCACAGAGAAACTTGAGAAAAGTAATTTGGGACTTGATCATTTGTTAAGGATTACTTGGTGAGTGCATGTAGAGCATTGAGAATATAATGTTAGATTTCAAGTTGTTTAGGCTAAAACACACACCCTCATAGTTGGAATATATTTATTTGTTCCTATGAACAAGTGTGGTGCAAGAGGGAATGAAGGCATTAGAGAGGAATTGGTTAGCCATACTCTCCACACCTTATATGCTAATTGGTGGAGACTTATATAAGCTAGGACATGATGAGGTTTTGTGTTGGTGCATACTAGAACATGAGAACACTATAATCATAGAAGAGGCTCATGGTGGAATTACATAAGGACACTATTTGGGGAATGCAAATGCGAGTAAGATCTTTTAAGCTAATCTTTGGTTAGAAATTATTTACAAGGATTGTATCGAGTATTGCAAGGTTTGTTACCATTATCAATGCCTTGGTAAACCAAGGAAAAGAGATGAAATGCCATTAAGGGTTGTTTTTAGTGTAGATCCATTCAATAAGTGGGAAATTGGCTTCTTGGGCCCTATTTCCCAAGCCATGTAAAGGACCTGGTTCACACTATATCATTACATGCACAAACTATCTTACACAAGTGGAAAAAGCAACGCCTATGAAGGATTGCATGATGGCAATAGTAGTTAGATTCTTGTGGGAGAATATAATCAGCGGTATAGATGCCCACTGATTTTAATAAGTGATAGGGGTACTCATTTCCAAAATGAGATAGTTAGAATCTTATTGGAAGAATTCATGGTGGCCCATCATAAGACTACCCCTTATCACCCACAAGCTAATGGGATAGTGAAATATTTTAACAAAATTTTGAGTGACACGTTGAATGAGATTTTGATGCTCATAGATAGGATTGGGATGATAAAGTTCTTGTTGTGTTATCATCATATCAGACTACTTATAAAATATGAAACAAGGCCACACCTTTTAAATTGGTTTTTAGTGTGGAGGTTGTGTTACCTATTGAGTTCATTTTACTATCGTTGCATATTACACGTGTAGGAGGTTTAGCTGATGAACAAGCACTTGAGGAAATGATTGACAAGTTAATCTAGTTGGATGAAAGATGGACAATAACATGATTGACTCGAGAAAACAAAAAAATCTAGGAAGAAAGCATGTCATGATGGACACATCAATAATAAGTAGTTTAAGGTTGGGTAGATGGTTTTACTTTATGATTCTATGTTTCTGTGCCTTCCTAGGGAATTAAAATTCCATTAGTTGGGGTCATATTTTATATTCTATATACTTGATTGTGACACTTTTCTATTACATGCGTTGGATGGAACATGATCTCCAAGTTATTTCATTGGGAGTAGGATAAAGCCCTACTATAAATAATTCTTCTTTGTGTTTGTAAATAAGGAAGTATTAACAATAATTTTATGATTTCCCTTGATGAAATTTGCCTTTCATGTGTTTCCCTTCGTGATTTTTCTGCTTCGTCTTTTATTTTATTTTTTTTGTGGGTGTGCTTGTGCGCTGGTAACCACTTACTATCCCAAATGGTTTTTATGTGCAAAGGACCACACATCTATTTAGTGTGGGGTGGAACGTAAAGGATAACTTAAGAGAATGATGTAGTTAGAAGAAAGCAAAAAGAGTAATGTTGGTTGGTGACCCGGGTTGTAAAGTCAAAGGTGCGTAGGATAGAAGAAAGCATGTAGCAGAAGTGTTCATGGTGGAATAATGGTTTTAAAAGGATTTGAGAAAACCATGTGCAAGGGTAAAAAGAGTAGAACAAAATGAGGTAGGTAATGTGAAGAACTCTGAAATAGGACACAAAAAATATTTCCTTGACATTGTAAACATGCACAATGATTTGTTGTTAGTAAAGTTTTTATGCACCGAGAAGGTTGTGAGAGTTTCACATAGGTTTTTACGCAGAGGAAAAGTGCTAGATAAAACAAACATGGGATAGCCACGGAAAAAATATGAGTTTAATGTATAGGTACTATGGTAGGTTGCACGTGAGTTTAACGTGGAGAAAATTGGGAAACTATAAATAGAAGGTTAGGAAATCTATTTGTTTTAACCTTGTGTTTAATATTAAAGAGCTCTTGTGAATTTTTTTTTGTGAAAAGTGGTGTGTGAAGCTGATAAATCAATAGATTTATGAGATAGTCGGGAGAAGAGTGCACAAGCGTACATAGAGGAGGTTGTTTAGTGGATCCTGTGAGTGATTACGCTACCTTATTGAAAAATGGTGCTCCGAGTTAGGGTTTATAAAGCTAGGGCATGAGTTTTCAAGGAGATTTTGTAGAGGAGTGGAGCGAGGGTTAGAGCGGTGGTGAAACTAGACAAAAGGAAGGAGTTACACGGAGTTTAAGGAGAAGAGAAATGACACAAAGGAAGGGAGTGAACACTTCACCAAATAAGGAAAAAGGTAAGGGAAAAGGAAAAATATCCATTTCGAATACTTTTAATGAAGAGTGGTATGCGGAGATGCAATACCCAGATGGCATGGTATTATGGAATGAATGGGTGTCTCACATACACAAGATGGCTATAAGTGACTACAACCATCGAATGAGCTAATGAAAAGGAAATGACATTAGAGGTTGTTTCACCCCACGAGAATTAGGGAAAATATGGAAATCCCATGTATGATGACAAGGTGAAGACCAAGATGCAAAAGGCTAGGATCTTACAACTCTACGAGTTTCCCTATTTTGGAAATCCTAAAAGGTTATACCAGTGGTTGATGTCATGCATCCATGAGGAATATTTTTGTTTTACAAGAAGGAGAATGTGTTTGATCTCTTAACTCATCCCCAGGGAAACTAGCCATATCTGCGAAGGATATTCATTAGATGGTGACTTAGGTGATAAGGATGCCTTAAAGAAGAAAACCACGACATATGAGCACAATAAGAGTTCATTCTACTTTGATATCAACTCAATCACCAATTTTTTGATGAATATGGTTGGGCATCTGGACACCAAGTTGAATGGGAAAGATATGTGGACATAGATAAATAAGAGGTAGTTGAATGTTTGTAGCAATTTTTCGGAGGGAACAATCTACAACCTCTCAACCTTTATGTAGAGGACATCATAGACATTGCGTGTGACAGAGACAAGATTATGTATGGTAACATCCTTCTCACCATTGTGTTTTTAGAAATAGGAGTGCCCAATGGGCTAGATAAATATGTTTGGGAGTACTCGGATGAGGAAGCCTCCCATGCTAATAGATTTGAAGCCTAAAATTATGAAAAAATGATGGTTTCTCATAAGGTGTGCTTAGAGAAATGGTTCAAACAGATGTGTGATGTGTTCGGGGGAAGAATGGAGAATACCCGAGAAGTTAGTTCATTGGTGGATGAAGAAGTTATACTTTGTATACCAATCGTCATGTTTACTTTTTGACGAATGACACCAAGAGTCCTTGGTGTAAATTTCCCTTCTCCTTCACAAGTGTAGTAGTACTTTCAAAATGTGGTCAATAGATTTAAGGAGACCAAGAAGCTTAGATTTTATCTAAGTGAAGTAGACCATGAGTACTACGTGTTGCGCCAAAATTTTTATACCCCAAGAAGCGTGCTTATGTAAATAATTATGTCTCTCATGACATACATACACATGTTGAAACTTTTGTCACTACCTATTGTGGGGAAGATAATAATAAGGTTATATATACACCTTAGGCCCAATTTCAGAAAGGGTGCATATGTTGAGGATGATTTTTCCATCTTGGGAACCCCCGATAGAAGAAATAAAGTAGTAATAAAGAAGAGGGAACGAGAGGAGACTCTGTAGAAAAGGTGTCGAGTGTGCATATGAGTTCAGATTATGGGGGCATAAGAATCGACATGGGTACAAGCACTTACACTCGTAGGAAAAAGTGCATTGAAAAGGATTTACTTGAGAGGGAATATTCTCCCAAGAAAGAGAAGTCCCCTATGTAAGAGGATTAACTAGTAAAGAAGAAGAAAATAGTGGCACAATGTTTGGAATCAAAGGAGATGGAGAGCATGGAAGACCACGAGGCGAGGAATAAAATGAGAAGTGTGAGAAAGATCATAATCCTCTTATGTATGATGTACATGAGTCTGATTAAGAAAGGGATGAAGAAAAGAATGAGTATGAGGAGGGAACCCATAATAAAGGAGAAAATGAGGAAGTAGACATGCATGCTCAAAATACCATGACTTTGAATAGAGAAAAAATAGATGACACAATAGAGAAGGAGGTGGTAGGTATTTTATAATAGCTAGTGGAACATGAGGTGGAGCATAGCGTTGACTAAGTTGTAAAAGGACAAGTGGAGAGTACAAGTGTAGAGAAATAGTATGGAAGCATGGGTGGAGATCCCAACCTAGCAGTAACTATCCTTAAGGCAGTGTGCATAGGTGGAAAGGGTGTAGTATCGGCACATGAAGATGCCATGACTTACATTAATGATCTAAATAAGGTATTGTACGTGTGCTTCCAAATCACAATGCCTATAGACCAAATCCTCTATTAGTCATATTTTGATGAAGAGTGTGCATACTGTACACAATAAAAATGCTATCCTAGGATTTTGAGTATCACATTGATGAGCCCGAGTTCAAGGTTAACAAGGATGCATTAATGGATACACTAGACACTAAAGGGGTGAGTACTATGTGTAGTTTCCTAATGACTATCGATGAGCTGATCTCAGAATGCGCTCAACAAAGTTTTGGTGGAAGTGCAAGAAAGAATTTTGGAAAAAATGATACAATAAGAGTCTTGGAGGATGAGATTAAGAAAAAGAATGAGGATATCATTGAGAGGGATAGGGAGATAAAACAAAATGAATTGATCAATATGTAGTTAAGGCATGAGATGAGGGATGGAAAGGTGAAGGTGCGTGAATTCTAAAGAAGGTAGAGGTTATTTCAAACACCATTATCTTAAAGCACCTAGACTTTGCTCCTCCTTAGAAGAAGTACAATTTGACCATGCACTACTTGGAATACTTTACATACATAATCACCATGTAGAGGAAACCAATCACATTTTAGTTGGTAGAAGAGGTGATGGTGTGCCGGAAGGAATAAGAAAAGTTGATGATTGGGGAAAAATAACTCAGTAATTTGAGCTCCTTGCCTCTATAAATACCACGACGTAAATAGTCGAAGTTGTGTGGTGAGGGTCATCAATCCTCACCATTAAAAATGTCAATCCGGGTTGGTGTCCAAAGGCTATATGCATTAATAGAATAAGATCTTGGAAAGCAACTCCTTTAAACAAAAACCAAACTTGCATAAAATAAATCACACTTACGGAAATTAAAAGGCACACTTGTAGAAATAAAGTTTGCATGAAAGAAACACACTTGCATGAATTGAAATGCACACTTGCAGAAATAAAGGCACACTTGCATAAATTGAAATTGATAAATTGAAAATAAAGGAAAGAGGAAAGGAAACCTACAAGTTCATAAAATAAATTACATAACATAAAAAAACAAAAATTTACAACAAAAGGAAAACTGCAGAAATAAAGAAATTACATAACATAAAAAAATAGAAATTTAAAACAAAAGGAAAACTATAGAAATAAATAAATAAACATTAACACATTGATCCATCTTCCTTGGAATGAGTGGCCAGCTTCCTTGAAGAGGATTAATTCATACTTTTAATTTAGAACTTGCAGAAAAACTTTACTTCCAAATATTGGAAAGAAAGAACAGATCTTGATTACTTGGGGAAAAGAAATTACATATCTAAGTGTAGAAGGTTGCATTTATAATTTATGCATCCAACCAACTCCTTATTTTAGGAAATACAATATGATATTATCTTTATTCCAATCCTAACAACTAAGATCTCCATCTCCACAAAATATGGAGAGAGATATTATTATCAAGTCAAATCTTATCTCACTTATTTTAGGAATATTTGCTCCCAAATCTTCTCCTTGATTTTCGGTAACAAGAATCATAATGATTTTATTCCTCTACATTATTGGAAGGAGGATTTCCCTCAAAATATTATTTTGACCAAATACCTTTCTCGTATTTTCCATTTGACTTTGTTGTTTTTTATTGTGGAACTTTTGACACTTGTCAAATACGCTTTTTCCTCGGACTGCAGTTCACTAAAAGTTAGATTTATCTTGATTGGTAAAACCTATAGAAAATATGAATGAGTTTTTTTTAAACACATTTCTATGAACAAAAACCTCTCTCAGATTTTCCATTTGAATTTTCTGTTTCTATTTATGGAACTTTTAGTGCTCGTCTGATACACGTTTCCTCAAACTGTAGCTCACTAAAAGTTAGATATCTCTTCATTGGTAAAACTTGTAACAAATATGAATGAGTTTTTTGTTAAACACATTTTTATGAACAAAAACCTCTCTCATATTTTCCATTTGAATTTTTTGTTTTTGTTTATGGAACTTTTAGTGCTTGTTTGATACATGTTTCCTCGAACTACAACTCATTAAAAGTCAGATCTCTCTTGATTGGTAAAACTTGTAATAAATCTGAATGAGGTTTTTGTTAAAAACATTTCTATGAACAAAAACCTCTCTCATATTTCCCATTGGAATCTATGAGTTTTCACAATCCCTCAAAAACTATCATTTTGTTGATGCAAGTTCCGGAACTAAAGTTGTCATTCCTTTTATGCAAGTTCCGGAACTAAATCTACAAGTTCTGGAACTAAATCTAATTTTTCCATGAATTGAAAGTTCAGAACTAACTTCCATTCAATTGATACAAGTTCTAGAACTAAATCTGTGAGTTTTGGAACTAAACCTGCAAGTTCGGAACTAACTCTGTGAGTTTTGGAACTAACTCTGTGAATTCGCAACTAACTCAAAACAACTATAACGTTTGCATGCGACCATAGATTGAGATGATTATGTTTTTGAACTTGCATAATGTTTCGAGAGGAATATGAATATGAAATCATATTTGATTTTAAATGTACTATTCATGATCAATTCTAGTTTTCCCAATACTAGCATTATCTTTCCTTTATGGCCTACATACACAAGACTTTGCATCTTTTCCCAAATAATCAATAGGATTAGTCAACAAAAAAGATAACAAAATATTTATAAAGAATGAACAAGATATATATCCCATATTCTATCTTAAGCATGAGGAAACAATAAATATAAGCTCCTAGATTACATTTAAATCCACTTTCAAAGGTAAGTTGGAAGGACCAAATAATGGTAATTTATGGCCAATTTATGGCATCATCATTGTGTATGACAATTGTGGAGATAGGGATAGAGTAGAAATCATATTGGTTTCTAGCCATGAGGAGGATCTAAAAGAGTTTTAACATAAAAACAAGGGCAGTAAAGTGGAGCGAGATAAAATATCTACAATAGTCGAGAAGAAATCAGAGGTGATCGAAACCTTGAGGGTTTTGATTAAAAATCAATTCAAGGAATTATACCCGCAAGTCACTCGCGTGATGGACACGCTGGGCAACCTTATTGAGAAGATGGAAAAAAATGTAGATACATTGAAGGCTAAGGAAGATGAACTAAGTTTTGATGAAGCTAGCATGTTGGTAGGTGATTTACTATAACATGTGCAAGGTGAGGTAGATGTTTAGAATAAAATTGAAGCATCTGCAAAGAGAGACTTTCCAATCCTCTTACAGTAGTAGGAGGAACCTTCTATTCTTCCATTATTTATTCAATTGTATATTATTTCAATTCTCCTATTATTTATTCTTTGGTGAAAGAGAAGAGTGTTTCCGGGGATGGATAACATGCATAGTGTGGGGTAATGTTGGGCTTGCTATCCAAATAACTCTCCTAGTTATTTAGTTAACTTGTATACACATTTTGGCTCTCATTTCCCCATTAAAGGTTGTGTGCACTCAAGTTCAATTGGCATAACTCCTTGGTTGTAGTTTCCCCTTGGTGCCCCTTCTTTTCCTTGAGCACCCTCATAACCTTTCTATTCTCTCCCTCAATTTTTATTTTACTCTTTGTTCCACTACTCCGTTGAGACCAACTTTTGCACTCCCGCATTCTTCCTAATCATCTTCTTCCCTTCCCACACACCTTACACTTATTTTAACTGGTTAAGTCCTTGACCCTCTTACTACACTTTGCACCCATTACTTTTTAATAGTTACGCCTTGACCATGTGTTCTCTAATCACCAGTTTGCCTCATTTTGCCTGTCTTCTTCCCATGCCTCATTCTTCCATGCGCGCGCTATGCACCCTCCTTTGCACCATTTTTTACGAGGTCATCTTATGACATGTTTGAGTGTGTCATGTGCAACCAAGTAAAAAAATGCCAATAGGGTGCCAAATCCTTGTAACGAATCAACAAATGGCACGTGGTAGAAATGAAAAATATTTGCATAGTTGGCCATCATTCCAATCAATCTGCACATGCCACGTGTTTTTCATGTGCTGACAACTCGATATATTTTGAAATTTGTATGATTTTCTATAGAGCTCATATCATTGTGCACTGGACTTGAGAGAAAGTTGCTAACATCATCTATAGTGCCAAAGATTCAAATTCAAATTCTTGGCAGATCTGGTAGGTGAGAAATGGGAAAATGTCTTTCTGAGCATTGATGAGAAGATCTGATTTCTCCAACAACCTAATTTGATATGGTCCTCCCTCCTTTATTCTTCAACACTCAAAACAGGATTGGGGAAGAACATTTCATAGATCTCTAGGAGAATTTGTAGGCATTAAATGCTTCTTTTTGGTGGTTGCATTTCAAATTCAATTTCCCCCCCCTTTCTTACCTTCTTCTTCCATAGATTCATCTATAAATGTAAGAGATAGACTCATTTGTTATGTTGGACACTCTGGACCCTTACGTGTGTTTCTAAGGACTCCATACTTTATGTATTTTGAGTTTCAGACCTCTAGATATAGCTCTTGCATGTGGATATTGGCCTCATTCATAATTGTAAAATATTTGTGCATTTATGAAAGTAATAAAAGCATTATTTTGTGACTATCCTTTATCCTAACGTGTTTTCATTACTTATTATGCCTTTTCCTTTATGTTGTGTGTTGGTTGTGCCTTTTCACATCCCTTGCAGTACTTTATTGAGTTGTGTTCCATGAAAATGATCTAGTGAATACGTGTTTAGTTGTGCTACTTGTGCCTAGCATCCTTTTACATTTCCTTTCATTCTCACTCGATTACATAGTGTTGAGCCCTCTTTTGTAGTGCTATCACCTTTTAGTGTAGTTTCCTTTTATTTCATCCTTATATCCTTGGTCCCTTGACATTATTAGCTTAACTTCCCTTTTCAGCACTAGGAGTAGCAGTAGCAGTAGAAATAGATAGAGGAACTAGACTTCTCTAGATATCTGTCCCAAGCACGCAAGGTCCCACAACTTGGGGATGGTTCCATTGTGGTCTCGGACACCTCGAACCTTCCAAGGTCCGAGACACGGAGTGCACGGATGAGAAACCAATAGTTTTTGGTATGCCGGTGGGACCAGCATTAAAAGCTCAAATTTCATATTTCTAAGTTCTTTTGTGTGGACTTAGTATTTCAGACTTTGGAGGCTTATTTCAACACATCTGGCGACTCCCAACATTTTAAGATCTATGTTTTAGTAGTCCTGAGTTTGTTTCATGAGAAGAGTGCATGAGAAGAAGAAGTGCGGTGGCGAAGATTCTTGTGAGTACCTCCAACTATCTCCATGAAGAGTCCATTTCAGAAAGCCCATGCACATATCTCCATCTCCTACACGCCATGCCCATTAACCTCCTCCTCAAAATAAACATCCTACATGCCTTTTAATGGTGCATTAGAAACCTCCTCCACTTAGGAACTTTAGAAAATTTTCGGAGGAAGTCCCTTATTACTTGTTTTACAACATGATATACCAAATGGAACACTCAAGAGTATTCCAAACTTTCTTGGTGAAAATCAAGTCACCCTCAAGAGCATATCCATGATATAGAAAATGTGTGTTCAATCTATTTAATAACACATGATGATGTAGCATTCAAAGCTACTTACATCGTCCTTCAAAGGTAAAGTGCTTCAATGGTACCAAGGTTTGTGACTTGGATCTATCACCACCTAGGTTGAGCGGTGAACAACTCTTTATATTACTTTGAACATAAGTCAATTCACTTATCTCTGGTGGAGAAAATGACAACAACAACGAGGGTGCCCAACGAGAAGATGAGTGATTTCAACATCAAATTTTAGAAGACTTGGGACGAGAATCCATCATGTTGTAAGACCTACAACCCAACATGTTTTCTTATACTATAATAAGGCACTTAACAATGATATTTTAATTATGATCCAATCTATGGGAGGAAGGACTCTACCATTTGCTTATAGTATTGTAGTAAGGGCGAGAACATAGTCTTATTCAAAGGTGGGAAAGATAGCTCCTAGACCTCTTATTCCCTTGTTCCGAGAAATGTCACAAGCACCCTAGCCTTCTGTGGCCCCTGTTCCTATTCTTGAACAAAGTGCACAACCAGTTACCTCAACATCCTACTCTCTAGTGTAGTAGAAAGAAGATGAAGAGTTGAAGGCCCTGATTAGAAATTTATCAAACAAGGTGATATCATTGGAAAAGAAATAGGCACATAGCCAAAGGAAATCAACCTTGGCCGAATCAATATGGAAGCCAAATGTATGTGCCCAACCAAAAAAATGATAGATGACATGCTAATACACATACGCTCTTGTAAATTATTCCTTCGCACCTTATCTTCCAAAGACCCAGTGTTAGTTGGGCACTTGTTCTAGTTTAGAACAATTTGGTGCAAGATTTAGAATGGTGCTTTCCATTCAACATAACACATATTCAATATCACTATGCTAACACTACGTTCACACAATCCTTCATGATCCGTAATGCTTCCACCTATGAGCCTTAAATAATTGCCTCTGAAATAGATGATCTAGAAATACAAGAAGCTCATTGAGAGGAAAATATGATGTTCTTTGGCATAAAGGACTTCTCTATAATCAACCAAGCTACAAAAGATGTAAACAGACTGTGCACCCAAGTTATGAACAACACAAGGTACAAAAAGAGGATGTTAGAGTTAGCCACGCAAGTCCCACTCCTATCAACATAAGTAGATCCTTGAAAGAAGAAAGATGTAGAAAAGGCATCCTGTAGTAAAAGCACTCAAGTCCCTACAAAAGAGGTCCCATTAAAATCTCCTTCTGAAGTAGCATGCACCTCTCCCTTAGTAGGTCAAGCCTTTACTCTCGCTAAGTTTTAGGCTTCCACACCTAAAAAGTCAAGAAGGGATGTTGTTCCCCAAATTCATAAAATAGGGGCCTTTCATTTAACATTGTTTACGGATGAAGAGAAAAACATAAATGTCGAATGTGGGATATCCCGACCATTCCATCTCGGTGGGATCTATTACATGAATCTCGGCGCAACTTCTACATGTTGATCTATTTGTATAGAAGCCATGCACTTCTATCAATGTCTACTAAAAAGAGCATAAACAAGTAATGTTTCTAAAACTCCACCCTTCTATATGTCCTTGATCATAGGAAAAAAATTAGTGCATAATTTCATGATTAAATCAGGTGCTAGTACTTCTATCATGCCTATGAAAATAGTCGATGTCTTAGGTCTAAAATATATCCATTTGTCTAAAGGAGTCCTATAACTTGATGGTTTAAGTGTCACCAACTTAGGAGTCATCAAAGATCTTGAGTTAACTCTCCATGCATGTCCGAGCCTAACCATTACTCAAGATGCCTCAATCATTGACCTACTTCTTTTTTTTCCCTTTTGTGCCCTTGGAATATTGACCAAGTATGAAGGAACTTAGGCGTGTGGGATCCCAGTTATAGAATGGTGCACAAGGCACAAGTGCACAAGAGAAAGGATTAAGGAATAAAATAGTGCATGACGCATGAAAGGAGGTTTAGGACTTAGCCAAATTGAGTTCCCAAGGTAAAACACATGAAAAGTGTGATTGGTTGTGCGTAGATAAGATGCCATCCGGAGACAAGCTGGCCCAGGAAAGAGCATGCCCCAGATGGAATCTTCTAGAAGATCATCATGAGATGGAATGGAGAGCTCAGGCTTGAAGGAACATGCTCGCATGGAGGACCACATTCGACACTTGGTGATAGATTTGAGGGTGTGGCAAGGTGATTTGGCAGCCCAAGAAAGTGATAAATACAAGTGCCTCTTTGTAGGAAAAGATATAGAGAAATAGATAGAGAGATATACAAAAAAAGGATATGTCATCGGATATACATAGGGAATAGTGGGTTAGAGACTAAGCGAAGCTCTGTAGGAATGCTACGAGTGGATATTATGGTTCAGAAAGGATTTACTAAGCATGGGGTTGTTAATTTTCTTTTTGGTAGCTTAGCTACATATGTTCGATGATGCGCATGACTACGGTGCACTCTGTGACATTCTCGTAATGAATCAAGAATGTATTGAGGTTACCTATTATAAATAGATATGAATATTAATTGGTTTAATGTATATTTCATTCATATGAGTTCTCTTTCCTACTACCATGATACGAATGCATGGTTGTATTCTTCTTTTGTTAGAGTATATGTTATGGAATCTGTTAAAGCACTCAGTTTGAAGTGACTGCAAGGATATGGAGGCCATTATGAGCCCTATGGTTCTTATATGTCTCAACTTCTTTCCTAAATACTCTTACACTAATCATAGATAATGCTTCCCACTAAACTCACATAAAAGAGAGACTTGGTACCCACGTGTGCCTCAGGTGAGCGCTCAACTTTTGCTAGGTGATAGGCCAACGTGTATGGGGTTCTTCCTTTTGTGATAGGAGTAAAAATGACTACATCTTGGTTTTGTTGCTGGGACATCTTTTTGAAGTTGTAGTGGGATATAACATGCATCATGATCTGTGTAAAGAGTAATGACAGATTGGTTAACATTGGAAAATGTTGAATTGTGGTTCAAGAGCACGAAGGATGAATTTTCTTAGAGATTTAGCACTGGACCTGAGTTTAATACATGTAGATGGGTAGAAGAGAACCTCTACCATGATTTGTATGAGAATTTTTTCTGCTGCTTCCTAGTAGAGTTATATGGATGGCTTTCAGCCTATGCATCTAGATCAAGTTGGCATTATGGATCATGGATATGGACCGAAGAAGACTACCAGAGGTTGTAGGATGCAGATATGATGTGGAGCCATGTTGTAGATCATTGGTGGAGAGGATTACTAGCTAGCTACACTCTGGAATACACCATTTCTATGTATTCTTGCCTAGAGGTTGCTGAGTTTGAATTTCTACGAGAACCTAGAGGAATGTTTCTACGTGTTACTCCTCTAGCTATGAAGATATTGATGGTTACCATGAGTTTATAGGTGCTTCCAATGGCCACTAAACCATTCTGAGCACTAGGTAAAGAAGCTTGAGTTAAGGAAGCTCGGGTGGAGGAAGATGACAGATGATACAATAAAGAAGGAGAGGGAAGAAAGATGGATCAAGTATAGCAAAGCGCGTGAAAGGGAGATTGCTAGATGATGTGAGGCTGCTAGTGTGATGGATTTATGGAGATAGATGTTGTGGGAAGGAATCAAGGTTCACGCGAAGGATGTGGAACCTGAGCAATCTATGCTACCCCATATTGGAAAGCACGTAAGGGAGACCCATTTGGATTTTGGTGAGAGCTTGTCAAATGGAGAAAGGAGAGTCATTGGCACATGTATAAACCCACCCGGTGGATCGATCCTGGTGCTTGGTTTTCCCAAGCCGGGAAGAAGTATTGATTAGTTGAAACTAGTGCAAGAGATAGATCGTGCCTAAGAGATACAATTTTTCATTCCCTTCTTCTATGGCTACACATATTCTAGTATTCGAAGGAGTTTTGGACAAGGGGTAAGTGTACAAGCTTAGGGCTTGCATCAAGGACTCGACACGGGACAAAGTATTGGTAGTGGGGTGCTATCACACGGTGTCGGTGTAAAGTTCGGTGGGACCGTAGGAGCACTTGGCACAACTCCTACACGCCCTATTGGACCCAATGGTTCGGTGGATCTGGTGCTCTCGGAGGCACACGGGACACTGGTGGATTAGGTGGTAGAAGAAACACTAGAGGGAACAAAGGCTCTAGTTTAGGAAAAGGACCCCACCACCACCTTAATTATTCTTTGAAATGTCTCTACATTTTCTAGATACCAAACTACTACAACCTATGTTTTTCCTTCATTAATATAATATCAAGTTCACAAGGTTCAAATTTTAGGTTATTTGTTTTAGTTAGGTTAGGGAGTAATTTACCCCCATGCCTCGCTCTCTAAGGAGCTCAGAGATTCAACTATATTTTTTCTCCTACTTAACACTTCAAAATTTTCCTAAACCATTCCCAATGGATAGGAAATTTTCTCACCTTTCTAGTGATATAAAGAAGTCCTCCTAACTCCTTGTGGAACTCAAGATATGAGTGGGCGGAGTTCTAGGGAAAATTTCCCTTAGGGGGACACGTGTCAAGAGGAGAGGAAAGTGCCTTGAACGGGTTGGCGGGTCACGGGGTGGCTTAGGGAATTTTTCCCATTACATAGGCTCAAGGTCTCAAAACATCCCGCACCTCCATGGGTCCACTAGGGACATGTGTCACTACCCGGTTGGTTGCGAGAAATGACGGGCCGAGCGGAGCGGGAGGCTTTAAGCCTCTTTCACCAAAATTCACAAGGGACCAAATTGGTCCACACCTCCACCGATGCCATGAGGTTGCCACATGTCATATGCTAGTTGAGCAAAGGGAAAATGGGGTGTGGAAGAAATTAGCGCCTTGCGCCCGAGGGGGAGGAAAAAGGAAAGAAAGGACACATGGGTCCGCGCGCCCGGAAGAGGAGAATCGAGGGAGAAGGCGGAGTTGCGGGCCGTGGGGAGAATTTAAGAAATTTTCCAAAGGCCAAAAATCAAAATGACAAGGGGCTCCACCCTACCCGCTGCCACCCCAAAGTGCCACATGGCACCTTTCTCACATGGGCATGGGGCTAAAATGGAAATTTTTTCCAAAATTTGAAAAAGTTAAGTTCAAAAAAAGAACCGCGCCTCTGCCGTAGCCCCTTGAGGACACATGTCACCTTCTAATTGGTTGTGGGATGGTGGAGGAGGAAAAGTGAAAATTTTCCAAGGTCAAAATTTTAAAAGATAAGTTAAAGTTTAGAAAGAGTCCCCCTTCCACCGTGCCACGTGGCAGCATGATTGGTTATGGGCCGGTGGGGTTGCGGGGTAAAATGGGAAAATTTTCCCAAGGAAAAATTTTCAAATGACAAGTTAAAACTTTGGTCCACCCTCCGAGGTGCCATGTGGTAGATCCCGATTGGTTGAGGGATGGCGGGGTGGTGGACTTTTTAGGGAAATTTTTCCAAAGTTTAAAATTTAAATTTTTAACAGTTAGATTAAATTTTATTACCCTTTGAATGCCAAATTGAAGTAAAACTTCAAATGGCCATAACTTGAGCTAGAAAGCTGGTTTTGGGAAAACAAGGACTTTTAGAAATCTCTCAATGCCCTCTTTATACAAAAGTCATCAATTTTGAAATTTGATGAAGTTTGAGGGGTCAATTTTGAGAAACCAATCTACAGGGTTTTAATTAGTGAACTGACAATTTTCAACTTCACAATTTGGTTAAATTAGATTTCCTCCTTCACTCAACATGTCAAACAGACATGGAGGATTGGTTTAGGGAGGGTTTAGAGTGTTTTTGGAGAGTTGATTTGTCCAATTGATTCAAGTTTGAAATTTTTTTCAATAGTAGAAAGAAAAATGACCCAGGAAGGGATTTGATTCAATTTTGCAATGGTTATATTGTTTTCTTGAGTTTTCTTTGTCAAGTTGGGTTCAATAATGTCTTAGCATGTTAACTTATAACATTTTTAAGTTGATTACTAAGTGCAAGTATGAACTGTTCATTTTATTTAAAAGTGAATTGCAGATTGATGTTTATGACTGTGAACTATTCCTTTTGAGTTTGTCTATTAATTTTATCATTTGAATGTGTATATGGATTCCTAAACTAGTCAAAAACATTTAATTGAATTCAATCAACCATTCAATAGTAATTATGTAAAGCCTTATTTCTAAATTCAACTCATTCCAAGAGAACAATACACTGTCTTTTATTTCATACGCATGCTTCTTTTTCAAACAACAACTTCCAAACTTTAACAACAAATCCAAATCCAATACACCATACAAATTTGAGTAAAAATGCAAATATTTTATTGATCAACAATTACA
The DNA here is from genome assembly GCA_018340775.1 of Taxus wallichiana var. yunnanensis. NCBI lineage: Eukaryota > Viridiplantae > Streptophyta > Pinopsida > Cupressales > Taxaceae > Taxus > Taxus wallichiana. Next base: position 846,492,791 of record CM031239.1, read on the forward strand.
TCTTTACAACTTTTCCTTTCCATTTGGTTTCAAAGATACAAATACAATGCATGTAACATCATTTACATTTCTTTTCCAAAACAGAGAACAAATATAAATCTCCTTTACATTTCTCAGTCCAATTTCAATCTTCCATTATCAATACAAATGGTTTCACATTACAATTATTATACAACTCAACCACTCAAAGTGGGAAGGATCACAATAAACTTGCTCAAAGGATGGGACTATCAAATTGTATAATTCTTCTTGCTCCAAAACAACAGCATGCTTCATTTCTTCATCTTTTCATTTGATCACAACAAGGAAGGGGGAAAGGAAATGCTCTCCACCCAACCAAGACATCCAATGAGAAGGGAGAATCCATCCTTCCTCATTGGCCCCGAGCCCCAACCATATTGAAATAGAGAATGAGAATCAACTCATGGAAACAATGGCTTCCACAACAAACAAGCAACATTCTTTCACATGCATAAATCAACAAGATACATAGTCCAAGCAAAGACAACAGTTCACAACTGTGATTGGAAACCATTCACACAAAACATAGGCTTGATCAAACAAGCCAACAAGAGCAAGGAACTATGGGGAACTACTTATGCCTCCCTATTTGGAATTGGGCATCCACCTAAATCATACCGCCAATAAACATATCAAATCCCATAAACCTTATGCCTCCCAACCCCTCCTTATGCCCCCCAAAGTTTCTCCCTTATGCCCCCAAGAGTAAGAAATGCAAGAAGTTTCTTTTCCAAGGTGGATCCCAATCCAAAATCCCTCCACAATAAAATTGGTGCCATTGGCAATCCCTTATGCCCCCCATTGGAAATCCCCATAGCCTTCTCCTACACCATGTCCTAAGCAATCTACCCAACCAGCCAAGAACACAAAACACATTCACCATTTAAACATGCATGCAAGAGAAAGAAAACATTTAAAAACAAGCTCAAGATCCTACCTCTCCATAATGGAGTTTGTTCCAAGATCCACAAGCTTTCCAAATGCCCAAAAATAGTTCAAAATCAAAATGCTCAAGCATGTAAATGACTCCAACTTCTTCCACCACAAGCTCCCAAAACAACAAGCAAAAAAATGCCCCCAAGAGGAATGAACAAAGTTTCAACAACCACAAATAAGCAAGGAGTTGCACTTTTAAAGGAGAGGGAAGAGAAGAGGATGATGTGGATCCATGTGGGATGCCACATCATTCTTCCTCAACCCCAAGAGGAAATTCAACATCATTCACCAAAACACAATAAATAAAAATGACAAATTCACTTACACACTCCAAAATAACCCATACTCCAAAAGGACTGAATTAAAACCATGTAAGAGAAGTGCAATAAAAACTTACAAATAGTCATTTAAAAATGCATTTAAAAGGCTAAATTTAACCTCCAAACCATAGGTATGGTTGGTGAATAATTTTAAGAGGTGTGGGACAAGCTTAACTTGTCCCACAAGCCTCCAAATATAGCCTCCAAGGACAAATTCGAATTCCTAAGAGGATGAAGTGTTTAACACTCCAAAATCTATCTTACATTCTCTTACATATCCCTTACACCTTCTTACACATTTCTTACACACTCTTCCAACATTAACATTTAAAATCAACAACTTCATTAATTACATTCCATATCCCAATTTAATTTAATTAAAGTTTAACTATATGATCTCTCACATTAATCTACCACATTTAAATTAATTACAAGAAGGAACACATTACTAATAAAATACATACAACAATAATTAACAAAAAGGAACACATAATAAAATACATATCCCATGGTCACATATAATGGAAATCCCCCATGGGAATCCCTAACAAAAACACACACACACACACACAAAATAGTTGCCATGGTGACCTTGTTGATTTCACCCAAAATTCTAATATGGTTAGTCTCCAGTCCCCCGACATTGTTGTGATTTTTAACCTGCAAAAATGCAAATACCTCCTTCGGCCTCATGGCCATATCAGAACATCCAAAATGATATAAACAACATTTCAAGATCATCTAAACACATGAATCACAACAATATCAAGAATTCAACATTATCATTTTTAATTCATAAATCAACTATATCATCATCTATACTATTCCATACTAGGTCTACTCAAAATATCAAATGTCACAAGTCCAAATCAACATCTATAATATGTCCATGTCAATATTCTATCATCATCCACATATCAAAATGTCTCTAGTAACCATCATGCATACTAACTGAATCCAGATCAATAATAATCCATGATCTAACATCTAACCATCATACTAAAACAAAACATAATAGTGTCCATAATATGATCAATAATATCAAGATCAACATCTAAAAGTGTCAAAGGGAAGTGGGCACTACATCCCCCTCCCCTTAGACTCGACTTCCTCTGGAAGTCACTGGAACAAATGTGGAAACTACACTCGTAATACTATGGCATCCTCCCAAGTGGCTGCAGTCTCATCGTATCTGTCCCATTGCACCCATACTTGATCAATCTCTCTACCTCGAAGGCCAGGGTCCTATGATCTATGATATGGATGGGCTCCACCATCACCTACCCCCGATCTACACTGTAATGATGTCAATCTAGTACATGAGATGGATCTATAATATATCTCCTAAGAACAGAAAAATGAAACACATCATGTACACGAGACAAGCTGGGTGGCAATGCTAGATGGTAGGCCAAAGGGCCTATACGCTCCAAGATCTCAAAAGGACCAATGAATCTAGGAGCTAACTTAGAACCTTTTCCATAATGGATAGGGCTCTTATGTGGTCTAACACGAAGGAACACCTTCATGCCCACATCAAAGCTATGGTCAATCCTATGCTGATCCACATACTTCTTCTTCCTATCTTGTGCCTCCTGTAATCTCTACCTGATCAACACTACTGTTACTCCATGTCCTACAAAAGAGCTGGTCCAAGAGATACTTTGTCCTCCAACCTATCCCAACTAAGGGGTGTCCTGCACTCTCTACCATACAATGCCTGGAAAGGAGCCATGCCTATAGAACTCTGAAAACTATTATTGTAGGAAAACTCCACTAAGTATGTACTCCTCCCACTTAGACTACTGATCCATCACATACATCCTAAGCATATCCTCCAAAATATGATTCACTCACTTGGTTTGTCCATTTATCTCAGGGTGATATGTTGTGCTGAAGTTGATCCTTGTCCCGAGGACATATTGCATGGTAGTCCAAAAGTGTGAAGTGTACAAAGGATCGCGGTCACAAATGATCTTCCATGAATCCCATGCAACCTGAAAATCTCATCCAAATATACTCATGCCACTACTCTAGCTATATAAGTGGTCTTCACTGAGAGAAAAGTGAGCCACTTTTGTCAATTTATCAACCATGACCATAATGGCGTCGTGGTGATATCTCGACATCGGTAGCCCAACAATGAAATCCATGGAAATGGTGTCCCACTTCCATTCCGGTATGGCATGAGGATAAAGAAGACCTGTTGGATGTTGATGCTTAGCCTTAACCCTCTGGCACTCTAAACACCATGACACAAACTGAGCCACATCTCGATGAAGTCCTCTCTAGTGGTATAACTATCTCAAGGTAGTGTGCATCTTCTTCACCTGGGATGGGATGAATAGGGTGCATGATGTGCCTCTACCAAGATGTCCTACCTCAAGCCTCCATCTCTGGGAACATATATCCTACCTCTATGCCTGAGAAGACCATCTACCTCTAAGGAAAAACCATCAAACTTCCCCTCAAGGGGTCTCTGTGACTCTATCTCTACTCAATGCCGTAATGTAGAAGTTGTCAAGAGGAAGCTACTGAAGAATCCTGCTCCGCAAATCTGTGCTCATTGTAGTGGCCATAGCCACATGTCTTCATCTCACCTTGAGAGCATCTACTACCACATTCTCCTTCCCTTCACATGCTCTATCTCCATGTCATACTCACAAAGCAACTCCATCCAATGCCACTGACGAGCATTTAGATTGGGCTACGTGAAGAGGTGGCGAAGACTCAAATGATCTATCCTGAGTGTGAATCTCCATCCAAGAAGAAAATCTCCTCCATCTAACAAAGCATGTACAACTACCACAAGCTCAAGATCATGGGTAGGATAATTAAGCTCATGATCCTTGAGTTTGCGAGACTCAAAAGCTATAACCCTACCATCCTGCATCAACACACCTCCAAGCCCTGCTAAAGAAGCATCTGTGCAAACAAAGAACTCACCCTGTGGATCGGCACTACAAGAATGGGTGTTATAGTGAGGCACTCCTTCAATGTCCTGAAGGCCTACTCGCATCTGTCGACCAAACAAACTTCTTCCCTTTCCTCTGAAGGGAAGTGATGGGGTGTGTAATCTGAGAGAAGTCTTGAACAAATCTCCTATAGTAACCTACTAATCCCATGAAGCTACACACCTCGGTCACTATAGTGGGTGCTGGCCAATCCATAATGGCTCTAATCTTGGAAGGATCAACTGCGATACCTTCCCCAGAAATAACATGACCCAAATATTGCACCTCTGTTTGAAAGAAAGCACACTTCTCCAAGTTCCTGTAAAGTTGCTCACATGAAGACACTGAAGAACCTAGTGAAGGTGCCCCTCATGCTCCTCACGTGTACATGAGTATATCAAAATGTCATCAAGGAAGATGAGCATGAAGTGATCTAAAAAGGTCTGAATACCCCATTCATCAAACTCATAAACACTACGTAGGGGCATTCATCAAACCAAAAGGCACCACTGTGAACTCATAGTGCCCATATCTTGTGTGGAAAGTGGTCTTATGAATGTCCACCTCTAAAATCCTCAACTGATGGTAGCTTGACTTGAGATCAATCTTAGAGAACACCATGGCTCCCTTCATCTGATCAAACAAGTCATCAATATGAGGAAGAGGATAATGATTCTTGATCATTACCTTGTTCAACTGGTGTAATCAATACACAACCGCAAAGGATCCATCCTTCTTCTTCATGAAGATCACCGGTGCACCCCAAGGGGATACACTAGGATGGATAAGGCCCTTCTCCAAAAGGCCCTCAAGCTACAACTTGAGCTCACAGAGCTCGGGGTGGTCATCCGATAAGGTGCCCGTGAGATAGGCTCTGCTCCTAGAACTAGATCTATATGAAAATCAATCTCACGTGGGGGTGGCATCCCCGGTAGCTCCCCTGGAAAAACATCAAAAAAATCTCTCAAGATGGGATGATCATCTAGTGATGGTCCACTAGATCCATCCTCTGATCTATCACTAATTGTAATAACATACATCTGACAACCCCATCACACACACCACTTAAGCTACATAGCGGAGATGGTGTGAATAGAAATGGGTCTCCGACCCCGAGATCACCGACTCAACTCCTAAATCATCTACACAAGCTATAGTCTTATGATAACAATCCATCCTAGCCCTGTGTGTAGATAACCAATCCATACCTAAGATGACTCCATATGAGCCCAAAGGAAGAATACGAGAGATCTGAGGTAGTGGTGAAGGGTCCCAAATCCACTACACACTCCTTAACTAAGGAGTCCACAGAGATCTTGGCTCCAGAAGCCATCTCGACATCCCAACTAAGACCTTGCCTAACTGCCACCAGCCTGCATCACTCTACTAAAGATGGTGCAATGAAAGAATCAGAAGAACCAGAATCAAACAATACAGAGGTAGGAATACCACCAATGCTACTGTGGTCTCAATGATATGCTGCTCGGTGCTCTTCTGGTGGTTCTCAACCACTGCATAAATCTGTATGACTACATCCCATGTCACCACTATCGGCTTGAAACATGTGCCTTACCCTTGTTAGGGTTCGAGGGAAATCTCTCCAGAAATGTCAGCAACTCCACATCCAAAGCAACCACTTGATCCTCTCCAAGGAGTGGCACCTCCAATAGGTGCTCTAGAATTTGTGGCATGGATCTTGATGATCTGGCTATGGTCTGTTGTGGCCTCTATTGGTGAGCTCCCACTGATTGAGCTCTAGGTCCACCCTGTGTCCTGATGGGACCCCTAGGAGGAGGCCCCATACTCTAACCTCTCTGTGCATCAGCTCTCTGTGGAGGTCTATAAGGTGGGTGGGACTATTACTACTACTATTGTTGTGGCCTAAAGGATGACTGTGAGGAATGCTGACCACCACGAGGAGGAGGTTGACCCCCTCGATCTACTATCCTGCATCTGCTGAATGCGGCTCTTGACTCGGTCTCTAGCCTTGGGTTTTACCCCGAGTCTCCTCTGCAATATAGGCCTTCTCGATGGCCTCTGCTAAAGTCTGTGGATAGTGAATCCACACTACACCAATATCAAATTCAGGCCCTGGATGAACTTGTGAATCCACACCTGCTCATCCTGCATATACTCTACATACTAGAGTAGATCTAGAAATCTACTCTCATACTCTGCTATAGAAAGAGAAGCTGTCGGAGGTCATGGAACTCGTCGATCCTCTATTGGATGAACCTCATGATAGATACCTACTCTGAATCTCTCCTCAAATAGCTCCTAGGTCATTCTGTCTCTAAATCTATATGGAGCTTCTTCTCCTCTGTCCTCCACCATACTCCCGCTCCATCCCTCAGTAGATGGATCACAACACGAGCTTTTGTGTTGCTAGAACAAGGAAAAATTGAAGCAACCACTCAAGCTCACTAGCTAGGCCTCTACCTGAAATCCACCTATATCACCTGAGTAATGTGAGGGCCAAAGCTTTAGGATCTCCCTGATGTGATCCGTGCTGTGGTGTTTCGGCCTCTAGGTCTCTCAAGCACGCTCATCCCTAAGCCTAGGGCTCTCGAGACCTCTCTCTATGCTCTGGAACTCTATCACCCTGTCTCCTAGGTGGTGACTCTACTTTGATTGACTCGCATGGGATTTCTCTCCTCTATGCTCCTCACTGAGTCGAGGAGATACCTGACCCTCGATAGAAGGAGCTCTATCATGACTAGCTTGCATGTCCTCCTCCTAAGCCTCCGCGTAGAGTGGCATTGACATCCTGAAGGGTATGTAGAATTTGAGGTAGAATGGCTGCCACACCCTGATCTGGTGGTGGTGGTGGTGGTGGTGAGTCTCTGTGGAGGTTCCTCTCACTCTTCTGAGCCTCCTACATAGACCAAAGTGAGAGTTAGTTCATTTTGCTAAGTTTTACACAACTTCCATGTTTACTAAAATGTACAAATTCTTGCTAAGTTGTTTTCTAGATTTACAAGTGTACTAGGTTTAAGTTTTCATGTCTCAAGTTTTCTAGTGTGCCCAATGGTCCAAGCCTTTAAACCATCACTCTAATACCAAACTGTAAGTGCCCATTTAAACAACCACTTGAGACCCAAGAAACAACCTAGGGTTAGCTAGAAAATTATGGGATAATTTTTTTTTTTTGAAGTGTCTACAACCAGGTTGCAAGACATCAACTTACACTAACAGGTTCTAGAACAAGACCAAACTACTACAACCTATGTTTTTCCTTCATTAACTAATATCAAGTTCACAAGGTTCAAATTTTAGGGTTATTTGTTTTAGTTAGGTTCAGGGAGTAATTTACCCCCATGCCTGCTCTCTAACAGGCTCAGAGATTCAACTAGATTTTTCTCCTACTTAACACTTCCAAAATTTTCCTAAACCATTCCCAATGGATAGGAAATTTTCTCACCTTTCCGGTGATATAAAGAAGTCCTCCTAACTCCTTGTGGAACTCAAGATATGAGTGGGTGGAGTTCCTAGGGAAAATTTTCCCTTAGGGGACACATGTCAAGAGGAGAGGAAAGCACCTTGAACGGGTTGGTGGGTCACGGGGCAGCTTAGGGAATTTTTCCCATTATGCATGGGCTCAAGGTCTCAAAACATCCATGCCTCCACATGGGTCCTGCTAGGGACACATGTCACTACCCGGTTGGTTGCGAGAAATGACGACCCAGCGGAGGGTTGAGGCTTTAAGCCTCTTTCGCCAAAAATTCACAAGGGACCGAATTGGTCCGTGCCTCCGCCGATGCCATGAGGTTACCACATGTCATGTGCACTAGTTGAGCAAAGGGAAAATGGGGTGGTGGAAGAAATTAGTGCCTTGCACCCAAGGGGGAGGAAAAAGGAAAGAAAGGATGCGCGGGTCTTCGTGCCCGTGGAAGAGGAGAATCCGAGGGAGAAGGCGGAGTTGGGCCACGGGGAGAATTTAAATTTTTTCCAAAGGCTGAAAATCAAAATGACAAGGGGCTCCGCCTACCCACTACCACCAAAAAGTGCCATGTGGCACCTTCTCATTGGTTGGGCCGTGGGGCCAAAATGGAAAATTTTCCCCAAAATTTTCAAAAAGTTAAGTTAAAAAAAAAGAACCGCCTCCGCCGTAGCCCCTTGAGGACACGTGGCACCCTCTGATTGGCTGTGGGATGGTGGAGGAAAAAGTGAAAATTTTCCAAGGTCAAAATTTTAAAAAGATAAGTTAAAGTTCAGAAAGAGTCCGCCCTTCCACCGTGCCACATGGCAGCACGTGATTGGCTGCGTGGGCGGCGGGGTTGTGGGGTAAAATGGGAAAATTTTCCCAAGGCAAAATTTTCAAACAACAAGTTAAAACTTTGGTCCACCCCTCGAGGTGCCACATGGCAGATCCTCGATTGGTTGAGGGATGGCGGGTGATGGAATTTTTAGGGAAATTTTTCCAAAGTTTAAAATTTAAATTTTTAACATAGTTAGATTAAATTTTATTACCTTTTGAATGCCAAATTGAAGTAAAACTTCAAATGGCCATAACTTGAGCTAGAAAGCTGGTTTTGGGAAAACAAGGACTTTTCAGAAAGCTCTCGATGCCCTCTTTATACAAAGAGTCATCAATTTTAAAATTTGATGAAGTTTAGGGGTCAATTTTGAGAAACCAATCTGCAGGGTTTTATTTAGTGAACTGGCAATTTTCAACTTCACAATTTGGTTAAATTAGATTTCCTCCTTCACTCAACATGTTGAAAAGACATGGAGGATTGGTTTAGGGAGGGTTTAGAGTGTTTTTGGAGATTTGATTTTTCTAATTGATTCAATTTTGAATTTTTTAACAGTAGACAGAAAAATGACCCAGGAAGGGATTTGATTCAAATTTTGCAATGGTTATATTGTTTTCTTGAGTTTTCTTTGTCAAGTTGGGTTCAATAATTTCTTAGCATGTTAACTCATAAAAATTTTAAGTTGATTACTAAGTGCAAGTATAAACTATTTATTTTATTTAAAATTGAATTTCCATATTGATGTTTATGACTGTGAACTATTCCTTTTGAGTTTGTCTATTAATTTTATCATTTGAATGTGTATATGGATTCCTAAACTAGTCAAAAACATTTAATTGAATTCAATCAACCATTCAATAATAGTAATTATGCAAAGCCTTATTTCTAAATTCAACTCATTCCAAGAGAACAATACACTGTCTTTTATTTCATACGCATGCTTCTTTTTTCAAACAGCAACTTCCAAACTTTAACAGCAAATCCAAATCCAATACACCATACAAATTTGAGTAAAAAAAAAGCAATCTTTTATTGATCAACAATTACATCTTTACAACTTTTCCTTTCCATTTGGTTTCAAAGATACAAATACAATGCATGTAACATCATTTACATTTCTTTTCCAAAACAGAGAACAAATATAAATCTCCTTTACATTTCTCAGTCCAATTTCAATCTTCCATTATCAATACAAATGGTTTCACATTACAATTATTATACAACTCAACCACTCAAAGTGGGAAGGATCACAATAAACTTGCTCAAAGGATGGGACTGTCAAACTGTATATTCTTCTTGCTCCAAAACAACAACATGCTAGTTTCTCCATCTTTTCATCTTTGATCACAACAAGGAAGGGGGAAAGGCAACACTCTCCACCCAACCAAGACATCCAATGAGAAGGGAGAAGCCATCCTTCCTCATTGGCCCCCGAGCCCCAACCATATTGAAATAGAGAATGAGAATCAACTCATGGAAACAATGGCTTCCACAACAAACAAGAAACATTCTTTCACATGCATAAATCAACAAGATACACAGTCTAAGAAAAGATAGCAGTTCACAACTATGATTGAAACCATTCACACAAAACATAGGCTTGATCAAGCAAGCCAACAAGAGCAAGGAACTATGGGGAACTACTTATGCCTCCCTATTTGGAATTGGGCATCCACCTAAATCATACCACCAATAAACATATCAAATCCCATAAACCTTATGCCTCCAACCCCTCCTTATGCCCCCCAAATTTTCTCCCTTATGCCCCCCAAGAGTAAGAAATGCAAGCAATTTCTTTTCCAAGGTGGATCCCAATCCAAAACTCCCTCCACAATAAAACTGGTGCCATTGGCAATCCCTTATGCCCCCATTGGAAATCCCCATAGCCTTCTCCTACACCATGTCCTAAGTAGTCTACCCAACCAGCCAAGAACACAAAACACATTCACCATTTAAACATGCATGCAAGAGAAAGAAAACATTTAAAAACAAGCTCAAGATCCTACCTCTCCATAATGGAGTTTGTTCCAAGATCCAAAAGCTTTCCAAATGCCCAAAAATAGTTCAAAACCAGCAATGCTCAAGCATGTAAATGACTCCAACTTCTTCCACCAACAAGCTCCCAAAACAACAAAAAAAAATGTGCCCCCAAGAGGAATGAACAAAGTTTCAACAACCACAAATAAGCAAGGAGTTGCACTTTTAAAGGAGAGGGAAGAGAAGAGGATGATGTGGATCCATGTGGGATGCCACATCATTCTTCCTCAACCCCAAGAGTAATTCAACATCATGCACCTAAACACAATAAATAAAAATGACAAATTTACTTACACACTCCAAAATAACCCATACTCCAAAAGGACTGAATTAAAACCATGTAAGAGAAGTGCAATAAAACTTACAAATAGTCATTTCAAAATGCATTTAAAAGGCCTAAATTTAACCTCCAAACCATAGGTATGGTTGGTGAATCATTTTAAGAGGTGTGGGACAAGCTTAACTTGTCCCACAAGCCTCCAAATTTAGCCTCCAAGGACAAATTCGAATTCCTAAGAGGATGAAGTGTTTAACATTCCAAAATCTATCTTACATACTCTTACATATCCCTTACACCTTCTTACACATTTCTTACACACTCTTACAACATTAACATTTAAAATCAACAACTTCATTAATTACATTCCATATCCCAATTTAATTTAATTAAAGTTTAACTATATGATCTCTCACATTAATCTACCACATTTAAATTAATTACAAGAAGGAACACATTACTAATAAAATACATACAACAATAATTAAAAAAAGGAACACATAATAAAATACATATCCCATGGTCACATATAATGGAAATCCCCCATGGGAATCCCTAAAAAACACACACACAAAAAATAGTTGCCATGGTGACCTTGTTGATTTCACCCAGAATTCTAATATGGTTAGTCTCCAGTCCCCCGACATTGTTGTGATTTTTAACTGCAAAAATGTAAATACCTCCTTTGGCCTCGTGGCCATATCAGAACATCCAAAATGATATAAACAACATTTCAAGATCATCTAAACACATGAATCACAAAAATATCAAGAATTCAACATTATCATTTTTAATTCATAAATCAACTATATCATCATCTATACTATTCCATACTAGGTCTACTCAAAATATCAAATGTCACAAGTCCAAATCAACATCTATAATATGTCCATGTCAACAGTCTATCATCATCCACATATCAAAATGTCTCTAAGAACTATCATGCGAAGGATCGTAGGCTCATTGATCAGATCCATGAGGCCATTGATCATGGGGCATGCCAAACCAACATTACCAATGGTTCTAAAAATGATGATCACTATTATGAGGAGCGTGCGAGATGGGGGCACGCGTGGAAGAGGTTTTTGAGGAGGATTCCATAGATGAGGTAACCTCAGAGGAAGAAGTGAGTTCCCGTGTAGAACATTTTTTAACTGTGGATCTATAGAACATTATAAGCGTGAGTGGCTAGACCTGTTACATTGCTTGTGGTGTGGAGAGAAGCATAAGTATGAGGATTTCCCAGAATTATTTGAGCATAGGAATTAATAGCACCGGAAGGACAAAGGCATTATCTTGGTTAGCATAAAGAAGCGGTATATACAATGGATGTCTCGGGTAATATGGGATGAAGTTTGGAGCCCGTCTTGGTAATAAAAGGGCGTAATCCATGCAAGCAAGGGAGGTACCAAGACAAAATAACCTGGTTTCAAGAGAATAGGTCATTCATGGAAAGTATCCAGACCCCGCACTAGAAGGAGATATATCAGGACACCATGGATGTTATTCAAAGCTTGTAAAGGGAGATACAATGTATAAAGGACCAATCCAGAAAGGAGGAATAAGGAAGGAGAATTGAGGTGCAAAAGGATGACTGGATGAGGTCAAGGAGGTGTGTAAAATGCTAAGGCATGAGAAAATCATTCCTTTGCTAGGATCCTGGTTGAGGGAGAAGGTACCACATGCTAGAGAAGAGCACGAGAGTGAGGTCTTGAACGCAAACCTTCCCCCTCAAAACCTTGACTATGACAAGGATATTACGTTGAATGTAGTTGTATATGGATGACTCCTCAAAGCAATATACTAATTAACATTGGCATGGAGGTTAATGTTCGACTTTGCATTCATGGAATCAGATGGGAAGACCTACATTACAGCCATATTTGAATGTGTTTTATATGAAAAACAAGACTAAGGCAATGCCCATCGGTGTCTTGAAGGATACAAAGCTATTATTATTCGAGAGAGCCAAGTTTTTTCGGGACTTTGAAGTCTTGGCATTCACCGAGGTGTATAATTTTTAGCACTACTTGGGCACCCTTGGTGTTACAAGAATAATGCGAGACCTTTGGTTCAATAAAGGGTACATCAACTTCAAGAAAAAAGAGGAACAGGTCATTATACCCCTGGTTGATGGGAAGTTGACACCCTATATTGAACCATTGGGAGAAGAAGTTCTAGACAAAATTTATGTGTGCTCAATTAGAGACCCTGAGATGGTACACCCTACTAATGGAGTTATCTAGTTTGAAGATGCTCAATCAGTAAGTGATACCACCAGTCTAGCTTATGACAATTAGGTGCATGGAACTTACAAATTAATGGGACGGTAGTTGAGAGGGTCAGTGACCAAGGTAACAAAGGCATGCACTGTTAGGCACATTGGAGGAAAATAACTGCCCAAGTATTCAGGAGGAGCATTCCCTGAGATCTTTCTACATGAGGTAGAAGCTTAGTGGAAGAATGAGAAGGAATGGAGGGAGATGTTAAGTTATGTCTTTCTTGGCACAACATCTGTTGGTGGGCCACACATCAGGAGATCCTTTTAGAGTGGTGCGAGGTAAGAATTTCTCTCTCTATCAGATTTTCTAGGAGTAATGTACCCACCATCATCAAGGAGTACCATGGGAAGGAGCCTACCTCTTTCCATATCCAGGAGTGTGAATAGGTCTGGAGAGAAGGTGCATAAGCTTTTCCACCATCCCTCTAGGTGCACAAGTTTTATTCGACATTACAAGGTTGTGCACATGCATGGTACATTCATTCGGAGACACACCACCAAACAAGGAATTGACAAGAGCTCATGGCTGACCTTATTCAAACCTTTGAGTATTGGAGTACCAAGCCATTGAATGATAAATCCTTATAGGGTATCGAGCACCTTACCATGGGGGATAGTGCCAGAATGGAAGATAGGATATTAGAATTATTAGGTGAACCAGGATTAGAGGTGCACTTTGAAGAAATAGAGGAAGCAGAAGAGTTAAAACCTAAGAACGCGTGTTTGGAAAAAGAGAAGGGAAAGTTAGTACATGTGATTGATGGAGAGGAATCAGAAAGCTTAGATGTTAGCCATTCTATAGGAATGCGTGAGGTAGTGGATAGTGTAGATGCTCATGTGCGTGCCTACCATGAGCCTTTAAAGATAAATAAATTTAACATCGATTCAGAAGAAGAACCTAAGGAAGTTATTATTGGGGATTACTGGACAGAGAAGTAAGTACAAAGATAAGTGATCTACTGCATGAATTTAAGGATTTATTCTCATGTGGGTACCATGAGCTCAAAGGCATTCACCTTTCTTTAGGGAAGATGAAGATAAAACTCAAGGATGGTGCGCACCCAGTTAGAAAATGGTGATCTTGGATGAATCATAATTTGTGCATGAAAGTTAAGAAGGAGATAGACAAGATGATAGCTTCTAGGATCATTGAGCCAGTGGAAGAATTAGAGTGGATAAGTTTGATGGTAATCAACATCAAGAAGGATGGGTGGATTAGGATTTGTGTGGACTATAGGGAATTGAATGTAGTTTGTGTCATTGATCCATTTCCAACCCCCTTCACTGAAGAGATTTTGGAAGGAGTCACTGGGCACAAAATATATTCCTTTACGAGATGGATTTTTAGGATACCACCAAGTCCATATTACAAATGAGGACCAGAAGAAGATGAATTTCACCACCGAGTGGGGAAGTTTTGCATATATATTCATGCCCTTTGGGTTGAAGAATGTGCCTACTATTTTTTCACGCATAGTGGTGCAAGCATTCCAGGACTTCATCCATAAATTTCTTCAGGTCTATTTGGATGATTAGATAGTATATGGTTTGGTTAAGGACCATTGTGACAACTTGAGATTAATGTTTGAAAGGTGTAGGCAATTGAGGATATCCCTCAACATTAAGAAATGTGTGTTTGTTACTCCCTTTGGGACTCTATTGGGGCATATCATATGTAAGGAGGGCTTGGTGGTAGATCCCACTAAGGTTGCAGTTATTATGGGGTTAAGGGAATCTACTAGCCAAAGCACAGTGCGTAAATTCCTTGGGCATATGGGCTCTTATAGGAAATTCATTAAGTGATACGCCAAGATTGCCACACCTTTAGAGGAGCTACTTAGACACAAAAGTGCCTTCCATTGGGGAGAGGCGCAACAGAGGGTATTTGATACATTAAAAGATAGGCTTATTACCATGCCTATTTTATGTTTTCCCTCTTGCGACAAGCCCTTACATGTCCATGTAGATGCCTCAAGAACCACCATTAGAGCATTGTTTATATAACTAGGTGAGGGGATTGTTGATCACCCTCTTTATTTTATGAGTAGGAAGTTGACACCAGCAGAGTAGAATAATACCAATACCAAGCATGAGGCATTTTTAATTTTCTACGCGCTCTTCAAGTTTAGATAGTATTTGCTAGCAACAACCTTTGTATTATACACCGACCACATGGCATTAAAGTATTTAGTAAACAAGCCTATTCTTCAAGGGCACATATGTCGATGGGTGTTGTTGTTTCAAGAGTTTGAATTCACCATTGTAGTGAAGCCTGGAAAAATCAATTGTGGACCTAATCATCTGTCAAGAATTGATTTAGGAGAGGACACGTAAAGTATTGATTTAAATAATGTCGGATGCCCAATCTGTTTAGGTTTAGTATGCACCCTCGATTTAGAGGATATTGCAAAGTATTTTTAAAAGGTGTGGCAATGGATGGAATGAAGGCATTAGATAAAAGTAGTTGGCCATACATGTCACACCCTACATGTTGATTAGTGGAGAATTATACAAATTGGGACGTGATGAAGTTTTGCACGAGATGTGTGTTAGAGCATGAGCACCGACCATCATGGAGGAAGCACACGAAGGAAGTGCAGTGGGAATTACACAAGTGATGCCACCATGCGCAAGATATTAATGGAAATATTATGGTGGGAAACCTTGTACATTTACAAATATACAAAACATGATTTTATAGTTGAACTTGGATATTACGAAAGTGTTTTCCACAAGGATCATCAGTTACAAAAGGACTGAGGAAAGGGAATACGAGGGTGAGCAGAAGAGCAACATGCAGGATTATAGATAGCAGAATAATCCTTTATGTATACGAAGTTGCAATGAATTTAAAACAAGATCGTTTGTACAAGATGAGATTACCAGACACAAAGTTCTGTAAATAACCTTCTTCAGATTCATTAATCAAGGACACAAAGTTCCTTCTTGGTTATACAAGATCACTATACTCGCAATATTTGAAAATATGCAATCAGTGAGACTAACGAACTAGAAACAAATGATCTTCACGAAATTAAAAGAAAACACAGAGATAACAGAGATTGGATAGACAATGAATGGAAAGCCCTTTTGTATTGATTTCTCTCTGATCTATTTACACTTCCAGAAAATATGCCAAGTTCTTCCTCTTTTCAAAATGGCGCAAAGAAGGCCATTATATAGCTTACAATTCGGTTACTCTTCGTAACCGTTTCTTTTAACTAACGGATAGTCAAGGACCGCCAATCGCAATACCTTAACTAATTACAAGGAATACGAAAGGAATAGGAAGAAGAGAAAAGAATGAAGAAGGAGACAGGTGGACAGATCAGTCGAGAGGGACCCACCGTCTTGAAAGCCACTGCTTGAATTTTCTTCCACGTATCAGCTATGTCCTTGCCACGAGGGACACACAGAATTTTCATCTTGAGGATGACAATGAATATCTTTGAAAACTGATGTAACCAGCGTCTTGAGAGCTTCGTCCTTCTGCCAGCTGTCCTTGAAATTTGATCTTCGGATTGATAGCATCAGAGCCGCAACTTAAATTCATATTTTAGCATATTCGGGTCGAGCGGGAAAAACTAAGTATGAATTGCATTAGGTTCACTTGGGACATGTGAGACGCGAATGCACGAAACACGTGGTTCGGCCGATTCGGGAAAAACAGGGAAAAGACGCACAAATGTATTTTGGGACATTTGGGATGAAAACGCGCGAAGGATGCGGTTCGGGTGTTTCGGCGAAATTGGAACAGTTTGCATTTTTTTTTGATTTGGGACAAAGAGCTCTGAGGTATGCGACTCGGGAGTTTCGGCCGATCGGGGAACATAGAGCAATTTGGAACTCGGGACAGTTGGGACAAAATTGCGCGAAGGGCGCGGTTGGGTGATTCGGCGAAAATCGGAAAATGGAGCAGTTTGCCGATTAACTTTGGGACATTTGGGACATGAAAGCGCGGTTCGGGCGAATCGGCGAAAATGGAACAAAAGGCCCGTTTGAACTTGGGACATTTGAGACAAAAAGTTCGAGTCGCGCGGACTCGGCGGTTCGGGTGAAAATGGAACAACTCGCACTTTTTGATTTGGGACATTTGGAACAAGAAAGTGCGAAGTACGTGGTTCGGGTGATTCGGCCGAAATTGAAACAACTTGCACAATAAGTTTTGGGACACTTGGGACAAAAAGTTCGACGGGCCCGAAAATGGAACAACTTCGGGGATTTCGGCCGATCGGGGAACAGAATGCACTTTCGTACTTGGGACAGGCGGGACAAAAATGTCCGACAGGCCCGAAATACATACAAAATGACCCGAAACACAGATTTTCTCAATTTTCACGACTTAGGCACTTTAGAGGAAAACACTCATAACTCAAAATTTTGAAATTTTACTTTCATTAGGGCAGGGAATTTTGAGTGGACAACAGCTGGCTCCTTCTGGGGATGACTTGGTATAAATTCAAGGAATGAGGCAAGGCAAGAACTTAGACAAACTCGGGAAAGCAGACCAGTGCCTTATCCATTGGGCCACGGAGTCAAAAAGAACACCAATACAGAGGGCAACACACCAGAACAACAAAAGGAAAACACACCAAAAGTAGAGAGAAGCAAAACACTGCATGAGAATATACAAGGGACTCCCTAATCACCTAGGACTTGAACAACTTGAGGTACTGCCCACTATAAGGAAGTGGGAGGGGGGAACCATCCATGTAATCAAGATAGAAAGAATTCTTACCAGCAAAGTGCCTGATCTTGAAAGGCCCGAGCCAAAGGGAATCAAACTTTCCATGGCTGCCACGAGGTTCATGTCTTTTATCCCATAGCAACACAGTGTCTCCAACTTGGAAATCTCTGAACCTAGCTTTCTTGTCAAACAGGGCCTTTACCTTTTGCTGGTGAACAGATATCCTATCAGCAACCATCAATCTGTCCTCATTCAGTTTATGCAGGTACATAATCCTCTTATCCAGAGCATCACTGAAACTAGTATCCTCAATGGCCTTCATTAGGTGCAAGGCTGGTAGTTCCACTGTCACTGGCAATTGAGCTTCTGCTCCATATATCACTTGAAAAGGAGACATTCCAATGGCTCTCTTTGGTGTAATTCTGTCTGCCCAAAGAGCATCATAGAGCTTCTTGTGCCAGTTTCGTTGAGACTCATTGACCAACTTCCTTATGATAGTCACCAGATTTTTGTTTGTGGATTCTGCTTGCCCATTGCCCTGAGGGTAGTAATCTGAAGAGTGAGCCAAAGAAATGCCATATCCGTAGCAGAAGTCCATTATCTCAGCTGAAGAGAAATTCGAGGCATTATCTGTTACAATCTTGTTAGGTACACCATACCTTACCAAGATATTCTCCTTGATGAAGTTGCAAACCACTTCGGAAGTAGTGCTCTTAACTGGAATAGCTTCCACCCATTTGGTGAAGTAGTCAGTGGCAGTTAGCACATGAGTGTGACCAGCACTAGAAGCAGGATTGAGTGCACCAATGAAGTCCAAACCCCATTGTTGAAATGGTTCCTCAATCACAACTGGCTTGAGAGGCAAAGAAGCCAATTTAGGTCTTCCCACAAAAGTCTGACAAGCCTCACATTTATCAACCCACTTGGATGCATCTCTAAACAAGGAAGGCCAATAGTATCCTCCACGGAGTATCTTGTGAGCAGTAACCGTTGATGAAAAGTGCCCTCCACATGCATGATCATGAAAAGCTGAGAGCAACTTTCTCTGTTGTTCCTTGTCTACACACTTCAAAAATCTCCCATCTAAGCCACGCTTGAACAAAGCATTTTCCCATAATACATATTGCGCTGACCTCAATTTAACAGTCCTCTTTTCCTTGGCAGTTAAATGAGAGGGCATTCCCCATAGGTGAGAAAATGGGCGATGTCAGCATACCATTCATCAACTGAACTCAGGAACAGAACAGTAGGAAGGTCAACTTTCTCCTCAAGCAACTCATGTTTGGCTCCTTCAGCAATGAGCTCACAAAGACCTTTTCCACGAACCAGCTTGGTCGGTTTGATATCAATGTCATACTCTTGGACCTTAGCCACCCAGTTCCCTCTCTTGGATCCAAATTCTTGCTGTGTAAGAATCGACTTAACAGTTGTATCTGGAACCAGCACCATGGAGTGAGAGTTGAGGATATAGAAACGAAATTGTTTAACAGCTTTGACCACTGCAAAAGCATGTTTCTCCATCATGGTGTATTTCAACTCGTGATCTTTCAGAATATAGCTCATGAATGCAATCGGTAGCTCATGTTCATCAGAGTCTTCTTGAGTCAAGACAGCAATGCCAAGGTATTATCTGTAGCATAGCAATAGATGATGAAATCTTTGCTGAAATCAGGACAGGCTAAAACTGGAGTTTTAGCGATAGCTCTTTTGATACCTTCAAAGGATTCCTTTCCTTCAGAAGACCAACCAAATGTTTGTTTCCCTTTCATCATTTGAGAAATATTCAAAGTTAACTCTGCAAAATCAGGGATGAACCTTCTTAAAAAATTGATCTTACCGAAGAAGGAGTGCACCCCCTTTTTACTGGTTGGGAGAGGAATTTGCTGGATAGCTTGAACTCGTTCAGGATCAATCTTAATACCATCCTTGGAAACGATGTGTCCTAATAACCTTCCCTCAGTGACACAAAAGACAGATTTTTTAGGGTTCAGAGAGATCCCATGCTCTCTGCATCTCAGCAGAACTGTCTCTAGGTGATCAAAATGATCCGCTCTTGTCTTGGAAAACACTGTCAGGTCATCAAGGTAGATGACAATACACTTCCCTTTTAAGCTTCCAAAAGCCAGATCCATAGCTCTCTGGAAAGTGGCACCAGCATTAATAAGCCCAAAAGGCATTCTCTTGTAAGCAAAGGTGCCCCAAGGAGTAGTGAAAGCTGTTTTATGTTGATCTACAGTATCAACCTCTACCTGATTGTATCCAGAAAATCCATCAAGCATAGATAACATTTCAGAGCCTGTTACTGCTTGCAATATTTGATCCATCATGGGCAAAGGATAATTATCTTTCAGAGAAGCCTGATTCAGGTTCCTGAAATCAACACAGATGCGGATCTCACCATTCTTTTTTCTGACAGGCACAATATTTGCAATCCATGTTGAATGGTGAATAGGAAAGATAATTTTAGCTTTCAACAACTTCTGTATCTCCTGAAAGATGGTGTCAGCTACTTTGGGGTTGTATTGTCTCTGTTTCTGCTTGAAAGGCTTAATTCCAGGCTTGAGGGGAATAGAGTGCTGCATATCTTTTGGTTTGAAAGCTTTCAAATCTTCATAAGAGTAAGCGAGAACATCTTTATACCTTTTTAGAAGATCAATTGCTTTTCTCCTCTCATCTGCTATGCAACATTTTCCAATGTTCACGAACTTGGGGTCAGTAGAACTCCCAATATCAATCTTATCATACTCAGCTGATTGCTGAGGCCCAGAAGAAGCTCTAGATTTCACATACCTGTCATGCTTATCAAATAGTTCCTCCAAACTCACCAGCCCTTTAGGAATCTTGTTTCCTTTGAGCTTAATGCACCCTTCCTGATCTGTTTCTTCTCCTTGGGTGACAGCTTGGCCAAAGGACACACTTTCACGAGGCAGGTTGTCACTTCCCTCAAAATACAGTTGTTCAAAATTACCTTTGAGTTCCAGGAAGGAAAGCAAATGCTGATCATTATTGAAAACCTGCCAGTTATTGGCATTATCAGGTACACTAGGCCGATGGACCATCTCAATGGTGAATTTATCCTGAGAAAAGTCAGGATGAGGAATCAGCAGTGACCCTGAGACAGCCAACGAATCAGCCCTGCTGTTCTTTTCCCTAGGTACTGCTTCAATAGAGAAAGCATCAAGGAACTCAATAGAATCCCAAACCTGATTCCGGTAATGCCTTAACCTTCCATTTTTTACTTGAAAAAGGTTTCTGACCTGCTTTACAATCAACTCTGCGTCACCACGAGCCAGAAGATTCTTTATACCTTGTTCTTTGGCCACCTGCAATCCGAGAATGAGAGCTTCGTATTCTGCTGTGTTATTAGTGTTCTCGAACTGCAACTTAAATGAAAAAGGATGAAGGACACCTTCTGGTGACACCAGTAGAACACCAGCTCCAGAACCAGCTGAGGAACAACTTCCATCAAATTCTAAAATCCAAACCCCGTTAGGATCTCTAGGAGACACTTTGGGGGGTGGGATTTCGTCAGGGGACATAATCATGTAGTTGCCATGACCCATATCCTCATAGAGTATTTGTGCTCTAGGATCATCCGTTTTCTGCACAATATACTCAGACTGCTTTTCAGGCAACAACTTCTTCATTTGTCCATTGACAGGCACGAGTGCATGCGACCAGTCCATCTGGATTTCCCCACCCACATCTTTGCAGAAGTTCCTACTTAGCAACATCCCGTATGAAGGAGGGATATCTGCTACTAGGATGGTAGCCAACACTTTCTTTTCAGGCAAGGCAGCAAAAGCCACTTGTGCATCTTTAATCCTTCCAACCAGAGGCACTTCTTTACTCTCCATAGAGTAGCAAGATCCATAAGTACGAGTGAGGGTTAAGCCTAAAGCATGAGCTACTTTAGCTGGCATGACATTGTCCGAGGCTCCTGAATCTATGACACAATTACTGAGTCTATGGCCAGCTATGAGAAGTGTTACATAAAATGGTTTAATTTTGTCACCAGGCGAGGTGACAGCAGCTACCAGACTGGGCTGTGGCGCAGAAGGAGGAGTAGGTAGAAGGCCTTTAGAAGTGGTCTTAGAGTTGGAATTAACAAAGTGGATCATTTTGGCAAAGGCTTTGGGATGGGTTTGATAGTACTCAGCTTCTGAGATTTGTACCTTGGTCTTTTTCAGGTGATCAACAATATCAAAGGATCCAGAAGTGGACGGGCCATCATCATTTGGAATTCTAGGCTTATCAACTTTAGGAGAAAAAGAAGAAGCAACTTTGGTAGCTGGATTGATAGGACTCACCTTCTGTGTAGACGAAGTAGGGATAGGAGATCCTCTTCTTGCAATTACAGGGATAGTTGCCGACTGCTCCTTGGATTTCTTAGGTGGCTGGGTCACCTTCTCCCTCTGCTTTGTCTGTTCTCGAGTCATGACAGCAAAAGATTCGTTGTTCATGTCTGCTACCACTTCATCATAATCATCAATGCCCTCAGTGGTAAAGAAATTCACTCGAGATCCCTCAAGTTCCTCTGCCTCATCATCAAATTCTCTCGCAAACTCTTCACAAGCTTCGTTATCTTCATCATCATCTGGTTCTTCCACCTCGCAGGTCGCATTGACAGGGACTCTAACAGGAGGTCCTTCAAGTGCTAATCTTGTTTGAGAAGTAGGCAAACGATTCCTGGGCTGGAAATTTCTCCTCGGAACGTCTGCATAAGGAGCGTGCTGAGCCAGTTGTTTCTTTATAGCAAGAAGATCATTCGCAAGCTTCTGAACTAATGGGTCAGTGTTAGGTCCAGGGGTGGAAGAGGAAGAAGCAGCAGACTTAGATTTGGAAGTGTCTCTTCTCAACTTCCCTGACATGATCAAGTCATCCTCGACACTAACAGCCAGTTCTTGATCCAGAGCTAACGTTCCGAGATTAGCCCTTCTTAGTGCATAACTAACTTTAGGTGATTGGGCATTCAGAAAGAAACATTTTTGAATCCGATCAACAGGTCGAGTGTTTGTTGGAATTTTATTTATCAACCTGTTGAATCGAGCCACAAACTCTCTCATGGGTTCTTGCGAATCTTTCTTTATCTGAGAAATTTGGGCAAGCAAAGCATGCACATCTTCTGCCGGCTTGAAACGATTCTCGAACTGGGTTCTCATGGTGTCCCAGTCGGTTATAGCACCGGCAGGAAGGTGATAGAACCAATCAGCAGCATTATCCTGTAATGTCTCCACGAACAGCCTTACGGAGACGTCTTCATGTTCAACTCCCAAAACTCCACAGGCAACAATGAAAGCTGCGATGTGTTCATCAGGATGCACTTTGCCATCGCCTTTGAATTTGGGGAAGTTCTTCCGGTTACCTCTAGGTAACTCATGCAAAGGCTGAGTAAGGGCCAGGGGCCCGACACGATGACCCCATGGTAATGGCGCCGCCATTCTTGGAAAAATGGCTTGGAGAGGAACTTTAACACCAGCGAGGATCAAAGCTCGTAGATTGGGACTAGCAGGCTTTGAAGGAATACCACCCGCAGGACTTCTTTCTTGAACAGGTGGTGTGCTTGTCGAACGAGTCCTTCTATTTCTTGTTGAAGGGAAAGGAAAACCCTGCTGCTCCAAAAGTTGAAACTGAGAGTCTTCAATACCAAGGGTCCTTCTCCCTCGAGTAAAACGCGGAGTCGCCAGATCAAAAGATGATCAAAAATTACTGAACTGGAATGTGATTTTCCCCAGCGGAGTCGCCAAAAACTGTTGGTCGTCAAATAGGACTTTTAAGAAGAGCAACAGTCAGGGGACAAGAAGTCCCTCCTCTTTAATGGGAGAGGTTCCCTTATTCAGAAACGAACTTATTTACAAATATACAAAACATGATTTTATAGTTGAACTTGGATATTACGAAAGTGTTTTCCACAAGGATCATCAGTTACAAAAGGACTGAGGAAAGGGAATACGAGGGTGAGCAGAAGAGCAACATGCAGGATTATAGATAGCAGAATAATCCTTTATGTATACGAAGTTGCAGTGAATTTAAAACAAGATCGTTTGTACAAGATGAGATTACCAGACACAAAGTTCTGTAAATAACCTTCTTCAGATTCATTAATCAAGGACACAAAGTTCCTTCTTGGTTATACAAGATCACTATACTCGCAATATTTGAAAATATGCAATCAGTGAGACTAACGAACTAGAAACAAATGATCTTCACGAAATTAAAAGAAAACACAGAGATAACAGAGATTGGATAGACAATGAATGGAAAGCCCTTTTGTATTGATTTCTCTCTGATCTATTTACACTTCCAGAAAATATGCCAAGTTCTTCCTCTTTCAAAATGGCGCAAAGAAGGCCATTATATAGCTTACAATTCGGTTACTCTTCGTAACCGTTTCTTTTAACTAACGGATAGTCAAGGACCATGATCGCAATACCTTAACTAATTACAAGGAATACGAAAGGAATAGGAAGAAGAGAAAAGAATGAAGAAGGAGGCAAGGTGGGCGAGTCGAGAGAGGACCCACCGTCTTCGGAAACCACTGCTTGAATTTTCTTCCACGTATCAGCTATGTCCTTGCCACGAGGGACACACCAGAATTTTCATCTTGAGGATGACAATGAATATCTTTGAAAACTGATGTAACCAGCGTCTTGAGAGCTTCGTCCTTCTGCCAGCTGTCCTTGAAATTTGATCTTCGGATTGATAGCATCAGAGCAACTTAAATTCATATTTTAGCATATTCGGGTCGAGCGGGAAAAACTAAGTATGAATTGCATTAGGTTCACTTGGGACATGTGAGACGCGAATGCGCGAAACACGCGGTTCGGCCGATTCGGGTGAAACAGGGAGAAGACGCACAAATGCATTTTGGGACATTTGGGATGAAAACGCGCGAAGGACGCGGTTCGGGTGTTTCGGCGAAATTGGAACAGTTTGCATTTTTTTGATTTGGGACAAAGAGCTCTGAGGTACGCGACTCGGGAGTTTCGGCCGATCGGGGAACAGAGAGCAATTTGGAACTCGGGACAGTTGGGACAAAATTGCGCGAAGGACGCGGTTCGGGCGAATCGGCCGAAAATGGAACAGTTTGCCCGATTAACTTTGGGACATTTGGGACATGAAAGCGCGGTTCGGGCGAATCGGCCGAAAATGGAACAAAAGGCCCGTTTGAACTTGGGACATTTGAGACAAAAAGTTCCGGAGTACGCGACTCGGCCGGTTCGGGTGAAAATGGAACAACTCGCACTTTTTGATTTGGGACATTTGGAACAAGAAAGTGCGAAGTACGCGGTTCGGGTGATTCGGCCGAAATTGAAACAACTTGCACAATAAGTTTTGGGACACTTGGGACAAAAAGTTCCGACGGGCCCGAAAATGGAACAACTTCGGGGATTTCGGCCGATCGGGGAACAGAATGCACTTTCGTACTTGGGACAGGTGGGACAAAAATGTCCGACAGGCCCGAAATACATACAAAATGACCCGAAACACAGATTTTCTCAATTTTCACGACTTAGGCACTTTAGAGGAAAACACTCATAACTCAAAATTTTGAAATTTTACTTTCATTAGGGCAGGGAATTTTGAGTGGACAACACGAGATGATCACTTTCCTATTGGAGGAAAATAGTGGAAAAGGCAAAGAAAAATGCTTGGCATGATTACCATATTAGAAATAAGAAGTTTGAGGTTGGGTAGATGTTTTTACTGTATGATTCCAAATTTTTGTGCCATCTTGGGAAATTGAAAGTCCATTGGTTGGGTCCATACAAAATCTCATACATCCTTGATTTGAGTGCATGCTAGTTACAAGTGCTGGATGGGATGAAGTTTCCTAGACACTTCAATGGTAGTAGGTTGAAGCCCTACTATAAATAAGTCTTCTTGGTGTTTGTAAATAAGGTAGTTTTGTCAGTTAGTTTAGAAGTTTCCTTTATGCATTTTTCCCCCTTTCTTGTGTTTCCCTTTCGTGTTTTTGTTTTGCTTTGTGCCGTGGGTGCTGGTAGCCTTATTGATATTTTTGGAGAATTTGTGAGTGTGCAGAGGACCATGCATCGTTCAATTGTGGGGTGGAGAAAAGTGAAGAAAGCGCATGAATAAAGTACCAAGGAAGTTGTGTTGAAGAGCCTTTTTGTGTAGCCCAGTTGAAAGAGGTAGATGAAGAGAAAAGATAGAATGGTTAGTGCCTGTGGATAAAGCTACTTGGTAGATCCCATGTATAAAGGAAAAGGAAGTGAAATTAAAGCAACACAAGGTAGGTGAAAGTAAGAATTTGGACAGAAGAAGTACCTTCGGCGCAAGTTAAGCGTGTGCAAGAGTCTCCTGTCAAGTTGGTTTGGTTGCGTGCTAGAAGGTTTGAGAATTTTTCACGCAGAAGGGCATGTGAGTGAAGGTGCTAAACATGGAATTTGTTTGAAAAAGACACATTAAATGAAAAAAGTATGGGGGTAGGTAAAGTAGCATTTAATGATCAGAAAAAGGAAAAACTATAAATAAAGGGTCGGGGCACTCTCATTTTTACTTTGCGAAAATGAAGAGTTGGAGATATAAGCGAGTGTTATAAACTAGGGTTTTCAGATTCGATCAAGTGGAAGATCTATGTGATTAAAATGCAAAGAGCCAGTTTGAGATTATGAACTAGAAGGAATTACATGGGCGTGGAAGGAGTTGAAAAGGCATTGTCTTGTGAAGGGTTTATCCAAGTTAGGGTTCAACAAACTAGGGCATGGGTTTAGAAGAGTTATATCGCAGATCTAAGATTGAAGGTTGGGAGAAGAAAGATAGAGTAATAAAGAGAGGGTAGGAGTGACAAAAATACCTCGACCATGGCACCCAAGAAAGGAAAGGGAAAAGCTAAGGCTAAACAAACATAGCCCAAAGTAGACACAAATGAAGAATGGTATGTAGAGATGTAATACCCGGATGGGGTGATGTTCAAAGGAATGGGAATCCCACTTGAGAAGCATACATGTTAGTGACTATAATCACCACAAAAACACCATAGAGAAAGAAATGGCATTGGAATTAGTACGCCCCACCAACAAGTGAACACCTGAAGGTTTTCCCATATATTACGATGATGTTAAGGTTAAATTGGTGAAGGCAGGGCTGTTGTAACTCTACGAGTTGCCTTATTTTGGGAATCCAGATCGCTTATACTAGTGGTTGATGTCTAGGGTGCATGAGGACTATTTTCACTTTATTAGGTGCAAGATGCATGTGACTCCCTAGTTGATTTCATAATTTACGATGTGCCTCATATGTGAGGGAGATATCCTAGAAGATGACCTGGTGATAAGGACGCTATTCAAGATACCATCACCGAGTATGCATGCAAGAAAGGGTCATGGTACTATGATATTTCAGACATGAAGGACCCTATTATGAAGATGGTCACGCATCTGGTGACTAAGCTGAATGGCCAAGAAAGATGGATGTAGGTCAACAAACCTTGGCTACATGTCTGCAGGAATATTATAGAGGGGACGATATACAACTTATCTGTGTACATTGTAGAGGAGATTGTTAAGTGTGCGAAGGAAGGGGACAAGATCCTCTTTAGCAATGTCTTGCTCACCATAGTGTTTGTAGAAATTGGAGTGTCGGATGCCTCAGACAAGTTTGTGTGGGAGTGCCCAACTGAGGACCCTTCACTGCGAAGAGGTTCGAGAAGTATGCTTGTGATACAATGATGGCTCCCCACAAAGTGCAGCTAGAAAAGTGGTATACATACTTGAGGAATGCATTCGGGGTAGAGTGGAGGATCCCTAAACAACTCCGAGCAGCCACTGAGGGAGAAGCTGAGTTCACGGTGTACCAGCACTACTGCTTGGGTAGATTTAATCTTATTGACGAGTCATGGAGCCCTTGGTGTAAGATTCCTTTCACGTTCACTACCCAATACTTCCAAGCGGGAGTAAACATATTTAAAGAATCAAAGAAGATAAGGCTGGAACTAGGAAGGTTGGACTAGGAACACAGGGAGATGAGGAAGAAGATGAATTACCCTAGTGGTAAGCGCACATACATAGAGAAGTACGTGTCACACGAGATCCAAATGACTAGGCCGATGACGCTTCCCATCACTGAAGGATCCACGGCACATGTGTACATGTGTATAAGGATAAAGTTCGAAAACAACGTATTTGGAGAACGAAATCTCCATACTTGAAGACCCCTTGGGGAAGAAGAAGCTAGCATCTAAGAAGAGAGGCAGAGGAGAGGAAGGAGCACCAAGTGTGTCGACTACTTAGATAGTGAGCATGCCATCTACAAGCACCAAGCCAAACACCTACATATGGAGAAAGAGGTCTCCAGTGAAGGAGAAGGTGATAGAAGTAGAGGTACTTGAGCATCCCACCACCATGGAAGAATCACCAAAGGAATAAGAGAAAGTCAAATCTCCTGATCAAAAGCCACCTCTGAGGAAGAAGAAGAGGGTGGATGAAGAAGCAGACTTAGAGGTAACTGATAGCTTAGAGAAGTACTTGGGAGAATGAGATGATGAGAGTGAAGGAGGTGGAGATGAGGAAGAAGACCCGAGAAGGACAAAGAGCCACATGTGTTTAGTGTCTATGACTCGGAGGAAGAAATCGAAGAGGAGAAGCAAGAGTTTGTATTTCACAAGATATAAGGGCACACAAGATGAGGAAGGAACCAAAGACACAAAAGCATATGATAAGGATGCCAAGGAGCATGGAGCCATAATCCTTACAAAAGAGTAGATTACTAAGATAGTAGAGCAAGAAGCAAAAATATGCTCGAAGTCCTTATAGACCAAGAGTTAGAGCACAACGCGGACATACTACTTAAAGGAGGAAATGAGGAGATCATTGAAAAGGAACATGACCATCTAGGAGGCCTGCGCTTTCGATAGTTATCTTCCCAAATGCACGCGTGCTCGGGAAGGATAACTTTGGATACGAATAGAGACAACTAATGGGCTATGTGGATGACATGAAGAAGGTGTTACGTGTATGGTTCCAAAGCACCGTACCCACGTAAAGGCTCCTAGCCATGGGGTCCTTTGAAAAGGATGGCGCATACCCCAGACCAAGAATACGCTCTCTTGGGTGTTCGAGTCACACATGACAAGTCAAACTTTGAAGTCTACCAGAAATTACTCATCTCATTTCCAAAAGCTAAGGGAGATAACCCCTTAGTAAATGCCAAGGAGCTTTCAGATGAGCAAGTATGCAATGCTTTGGACAAGGTTGTGGTCGAGACCAAGGCTAGGTTGTTCGTGCGAAATGACATAATCAGACCATTGGAGGAAAATTTGGGGAAGAAGGAGGAAGAACTGGCGAGTAAAAGGCCAAGAGTTTAAAACAAGAGGAATTAATCAGTATGTAGTTAAGGCATGAGTTAAAGGAAGAAAAGGTAAAGGTGCAGGAGGTCTACAAGAAGGTGGAGTCGATCAAGAGCACCATCATATTAAAGCACCTAGACCTAACGCCAATCCCTTAGAGGTACACATCAACTTTGGAATGCTTAGAAGAAATAATGCTTATCCTCACTATAGAGAGGTGACCCTTGGCATTAGAATCTGCGGAAGAAGTGACTGCGTGCTTGAAAGAGGAATACTAGTTGAAGTTAGTAGAACTATTGCCTAGTACATCCAAGTACTCGTGGAGATTAAGGTCATTGCCGGATCTGCAGAAGCCACATATGACACATGCATGGATAGAGAAAAGGTAAAGAGATCCTTGGTCACCACGATTGATGTAGAACTCGAAAGATTTCAAGAAAAGAACAAAGGGAACAAGGTAGAGAGGTACAAGGTTTTGGCTGAGGTAGAGAAAAATCGAGGCAATTGAAGCTTTACGAAGCTCAATTAAGGCCCTATCAAGGAACTATACCCCTAAATTACTAGAAGAATGGATAAAATTGTAGACCTGGGTAAGGAAATGGAGCAGATTGTGGACACTTTGGGCACCCAGGGAATTGGCCTAAGCTTTGATGAAGTGAGCACGCTAGTGGGCAACCTATGCTAGAAGGAAAAGGGTGAGGTCGAAGTGTAGAACAAGCTAGAGGCATATCTACGAAAGAACTTTCCCAGCCTTTTGAATCGATGTTTCCCCCCCATTCTTCATTCTTTCCCCTATTCTTTCATTCCTTATTCATTTTGTAAAAGTATAAGTCTACATCTTGGTTCCATAAAATAGCTTTCCTCTTGGTCAAGTAAAATGTTTCCAAGGACGGAGAACAGGCATAGTGTGGGGTGATGTTGGGCCCCTGGAATATTGACCAAGTATGAAGGCACTTAGGCACACATGATCCCAGTTATAGAATGGCACGGAAGACACAAGTGTTTAAGATAAAGGCTTAAGGAAGTAAATAGTGTGCGTGATGCATGAAAGGGGGTTCATGAATTAGCTAGATTAAGCACCCAAGGTAGAACATGTGAAAACCGTGATCGGTTACATGGATAAGATGTCATCTAGTGACAAGTTTTCCTAGGAAATAGCATGCTCCGGATGGAATCTTCTAGAAGATCATCATGAGATGGAATGGAGAGCTCAGGCCTAAAGGAACATGCTCACATAAAGGACCACATTCGACACTTGGCAATAGATCTAAGGACGTAGCAAGGCAAGTTGGCAGCTCGAGAAAGTGATAAATACAAGTACCTACTCATGGGAAAATATATAGAGAAATAGATAGAGAGATATACACAAAAAAAGGATATATCATTTGGATATACATAGGGAATAGAAGGTTAGAGAGTGAACGAAGCTCTGCAAGAATGCTACGAGTGGATATTCGGTTCAGAAAGGATGTACTAAGCATGGGGTTTTTAATTTCATTTTCTCAAGTAGCTTAGCTACATACATCCAAAATGCGCATGAATGCAGTCTACACTCTGCGACACTCTGTAATGAATCAATGAATGTATTGAGGTTACTTGTTATAAATAGATATGAATATAAATGGTTTTAATTTATATTTTTTCATATGAGTTATCTTTCCTACCATGATACGAATGAATGGTTGTATCCTTCTTTCTATTAGAGTATATGTTCGAATCTATTAAAGCACTCGGTGCAAGTGACCTGCAAGGATCCGGAGGCTGTTCTAAGCCCTAGGGTTCTTGTATGTCTCAACTTCTTTCCTAAATACTCTCTTACACTAATCATATATAATTCTTCCCACTAAACTCACATAAAAAGAGAGACTTGGTACCCGCGTGTGCCTCAGGTGAGTGCTCACCTTCGCTAGGTGATAGGTCAGGCATGCATGGGGTTATTCCTTTTGTGATTGATCCGAAAATAATCAGATTATTACTACCTGATCTCGGACCCTTATAGGCTTTAATTATTTGCCGATGATTTTCTCCTTTTAAGTAATCAATTTAAAATAATGCAAGACAATAAGACAATTGCACAAAGATTGATTACAGAGTTTGGCAATTTCCTACGTCTCTGGGTTCGTGGTCGAACCATTCCACTAGTCAAAACTTGTAAGTTACAATAGTAATTTCACAAGAAAACCTAATGGAAACTATTTAAACTTGCTTAGAAGAATAACCAGACCTTCGGACGACAAGGGTGAAAAATAGCACCCGACTCCCACCTTCCTAGCATATTCGGCAAGCTTGATGGCTCCAGCTCCACTATTCGGAAACCTTCGGTTCTCGATCGGCCTTCCAGACGCTAATACAATGCCCTATGGCTCTCCGGTCGATATACCAGGCTTCACAATAATTTACTGTGGTGCTATGGGCCGACTAGGTAGTTTGAATAACTCCTAGCCACAATAATTTAATTTATTATTGCCTAACAAATAATAGGTCAATAATAATCAAAATAATAATGCCTAAAATAATTTAGGTCTTCACACAACAATTTCTCATTCTCCTCTTGGCTCTGACTTCACCTCCAGCACTCTAGGAATGAGCTTCTCTGTATTTTGTGTGTCCACAATAAGCTTAACAAATAATAAGCTTAGGTTGTGTGTATGTGTGTGTCCAATGAAATAGGTACCCTATTTATAAAATTTTAGGGTCCTTGAATAATGCATTGCCATATTATCCCTTAGGCTATTTTTAAACCTTTAGCCCGTAGTATGTTGATAAGGGATATAATATTCTAAAATGGGCGCTTAGCATTTTAAATGGGATTAAATCCCAAAAGAGCGGCTAAGGAGAAGTGGGGCAGTTTGCTTATTTAAGTGGGATATCCCACATTTGGCACCATTAAATTTGGGTAAGGTTTTAATAACCCTAACCCACTCCATCCTTCATGTGGAAAATCCATGCATACCATTAAACCTGCTCCCCACCACCGCTTTACTCCTCCTCCACGTGGAATTTTGGTGATAACATGTATAGTTGGCGGTTAGTAGAATTATGTGGGCTTTAATACTAATGTATAAATATTAATATATAGTTGTTTGGCATATACATGTGTGGCATTTGGAAAGTGGACTTACCAAGTACATATAATTTCAACCCATGTAATGTGGTATGGAAATAATTAACTCGGTCATCATGTAGTCCACTTGTTGTCTGGTCGATAGGAAAATCGAGCAAATTCGATGAGTGATGGCAAGCCACGTGTCATAGTGCGATTCGGTCCAATATTTGACTAATTGACCGAGTTGACTTTCCCGCTATCCGAACTTTAATCGAACATTTTTAGAGCTCCCGATGTCCTGCATTTTGTCACGTTCTTAAGGTCGTTGGAAATCTCTCGAGATGATCTTCTACACTGACACCACTTAGGGATGTTTAGGGAATTTTTTAAAATGATCCCCTGATCACAAGTCTATTGATCACCTACCATTTGTATGTGTGGTCATAATGCCTCGACACCGAATGATGTTCGAGCTGATCCTTTTGAGATCCTCTTGTTGACATACTGATATCAGGTACCATTTTGCTGCATGGTTGCAATGCCTCTACACAGAATGAAGTTCTGACTTGATGTCAATGCCAATGATGATTCAGCTACCATTCTGCTGCATGGTCACAATGCCTCTACACAGAATGAAGTTTCGAGCTGATATCTGTGAACTCTACTATCTACAAAAATGGCATATCAATCTCCAAGCTTTATATGAGTTAATTCCTATGTCCAAGCTGTAAAAGGTACTCACAAGATTATTAGGAGATATATTTGGAGCATTAATCAAATTTTCTAAGTAAGAAAATCCACTGAGTATGGTAAATCTTTCTCTCATCATTTTCTCATAGAATCTGATCTCCAAACTTAATACTGCATATGATCCATCAATCTGAATTATGCAATACATAATTGAAAAATTATTGACTTACCCATTTTAAAGGACTTTCACTTTCAGGTATTACCTGGTCCTGGGTTGACTTGTCAACTGGTGGTGGAGTAGAAACTTCTTCTACCTTTGCAATAGGCCTCCATTCCATCTTTGGCTTGCCATTACTCTGATGGTGAGATGGATGCAATTTCCAGCAATTTTCCACCCGATGCCCATTCCTTTGGAAATGAGCACAAAATTCCTCTTAATCTCCTTCTTCTGGGATGAGGAACTCTTTCTGCCATTTCTCGACTTTACATGACAAGATTGGTCTTTCTGATTTGCCTTATTCTTGACGAACAGCGTCAACTTCTTCATTAGTGTCCTTCTCTTCCAACATTTGGCCACTAAATGATTATGTAATCCACAAAAAGTACATGGAAAGGAATTCCACATCTTCTGAAAATCATAACCATACTTCTTAAGCTGAAAAAGTGGATCAGAAGTTTTATTGTGCTTACGATTATGGTAAGAAACTGGAGGTGGAATCTCATTACCTCTTCACTGATTTCTCTTACCACATCTTTCCTGTGATGATGAAGCACAACTTTCCTGCTCAGAATCTTCTTGCAGGACTAGTGGGGTATTCACTTTGCTTTGAAGCTTGTCTCCGTCAGCATTCTTGGAGCATTCTCCAATTTCCATTCCCACACTAGGATAACCCAAACCTGCAAAATGAGGACGATCCTCGACCTGTATTGGGTTAGCAATACCTTGGCCATTTTTACCAAGGCCTCTTCCATCAAATCCCATTTTATCTAGTAACTTGGATCCAATGCCTCTAGTATGATTTTCAAACAAACCAAATACTTCATTACCTAAATCTGAAACCGAATGGGAGGAAGAAGAATATTCCCATGGTGAACAACTTATAGTGCAATCATCTGCCATGGCCTCTGCATCTGAAGTTGAAGGTATTTCCTTCCTCTGATCACCACACTGCAACCTTGCCAAGAGCTCATCCTTGGTTTTCAGTTCCAATTTCAAACGAGCATTCTCCTCTTCCAAGGAGTAATACATTGATCGCAGGAGAGAGTTCTCTTCTTGGATCTAGTGATTATAAGCTTCAATTTCCTTGAGCTTTTCCTATTTAGACATCTTTCCCATAGTGCACTTGTACCTGTTCACACAAATTGAACCAACTGCACCAACTTGAAGCAATCACTCTGTTAATTAGATTTACCAGCTCTGATACCAAACATGATCCGAAAATAATCAAATTATTACTACCTGATCTCAGACCCTTATAGGCTTTAATTATTTGCTGATGATTTTCTCCTTTTAAGTAATCAATTTAAAAATTAATGCAAGACAATAAGACAATTGCACAAAGATTGATTACGGAGTTCGAAATTGCCTATGTCTCGAGTTCATGGTTGAATCGCTCCACTAGTCAAAACTTGTAAGTTACAATAGATAGTACTTTCACAAGAAAACCTAATGGAAACTATTTAAACTTGCTTAGAAGAATAACCAGACCTTTGGACAACAAGGGTGAAAAATAGCACCCGACTCCCACCTTCCTGGCGTATTCGGCAAGCTTGATGGCTCCATCTCCACTATTCGGAAACCTTCGGTTCTCGATCGGCCTTCCAGACGCTAATACAATGCCCTATGGCTCTCCGGTTGATATACCAAGCTTCACAATAATTTACTGTGGCACTATGGGCCGACTAGGTAGTTTGAATAACTCCTAGCCACAAATATTTAATTTATTATTGCCTAACAAATAATAGGTCAATAATAATCAAAATAATAATGCCTAAATAATTTAGGTCTTCACACAACAACAATTTCTCATTCACCTTCCGAGCTCCGAGCTTGTATTCGTATTTTGTGTGTCCCAACAATAAGCTTAACAAATAATAAGCTTGGGATATGTGTGTCTCATATAATGAACTAGGTATTCTATTTATACATTTTTAGGGTCCTTGAATAATGCATTGCCATATTATCCCTTAGGTTATTTTTAAACCTTTAGCTTTCGTAGTATGTTGATAAGGGATATAATATTCTAAAATGGGTGCTTAGCATTTTAAATGGGATTAAATCCCAAAAGCACAGCTAAGGAGAAGTGGGGCGATTTGCTTATTTAAGTGGGATATCCCACATTTGGTGCCATTAAATTTGGGTAAGATTTTAATAACCCTCACCCACTCCATCCTTCACGTGGAAACATCCACGCATACCATTAAACCTGCTCCCCACCACCGCTTCACTCCTCCTCCACGTGGAAGTTTGGCGATAACATGTATAGTTGGTGGTTAGTAGAATTATGTGGGCTTTAATACTAATGTATAAACATTAATATATAGCGGTTTGGCATATACATGTGTGGCATTTGGAAAGTGGACTTACCAAGTAAATATAATTTCGACCCATGTAATGTGGTATGGAAATAATTTAACTCACGATCATCATGTAGTCCACTTGTCATCTCCCGATAGGAAAATGAAGCAAACTCGACGAGTGATGGTAAGCCATGTGTCAAAGTGTGATTCAGTCCAATATTTAAACAATTGACCAGAGTTGACTTTCCCATTGCCCGAACTTTGATCGAACATATCTAGAGCTCCCGATGTCCTGTTTGTCGCGTTCTTATAGTCACTGGAAATATCTCAAGATGATCTTTTACACCGACACCATTTAGGGATGTTTAGGGAACTTTTGAAAATGATCCCTAATCAGTGATAGAAGTAAAAATGACTACATTCCCTATGCCTATCAAGATACATCACCGTTAAAGTAGGTGGTTACTTGTCTTCTCGATTAGTCTCATAGGTTACTCAAGACAAGGTATGGTACCGGTTTACCATACAAGCTGAGCCTATATTTTCCTATCATGTAAAGTCATATGTCACATAGCCTCTCCAAGCTAACTATTTAATCCAAGAAGAAAAAGCTTCGAGTCTCGAAGATAAATCTCTTCCACCCTCTCGCTCCTAGCCTAATGCTCAATGAATGGGTGGAGAGGCACCTTAAACTTGATCCATACACTAAATAAATGGAATCTTATGAAACTAGGCTTGGTAATTACTACATTCAAGAAAAATAAGTTGTGCTACCATGCACGCTTAAGGGAAATAAAGCTGAGAAGGGTCTATGGAAGTTGTATTTTGATGGATCTAGAAGTAGAAACAACATGGGTGCAAGAGTGGTTCCCATTTCCCCTAAGGATGAGAAATTATTCTTCGCACATAGGCTGTAGTTTACATGTTATAACAATGTGGAAGAGTATGAAGCATTGGTGCATGGCTTGCTCATTGCTAAGAAGAAGACAATTAAAGTGTTGCAGATCTTTGGGAACACAGAATTGGTTATCCAAAAAGTCACCAAAAATTTACAGAGAAATAATAAGCTTCTCAAATATTATAAGCATATATTTTGGGACCTCCTCAAGAGCTTTGATGCTCGAATCTATAGGTGGTGCCATGTAGAATGAACAAGGAAGCTAACCAAATGGCTGCACTTGCTTCAAAGTTCTCTCCTATGGAGGACTTTATCAAAGGAAACACTTAGCACATCAAGTTGGTGATCGACCATCCATTCTAGACAACAATACCAACTCGGCAAGTATTTGAGAGTGACTCGAGATCGTCCAATTCATTCAAAATGAAGCTGATTTTTCATCAAATATGCAAGTTGACCTACATGAAATCTATGGTGACCAAGTGATATAGATAAAGAAAAACAAGTTACCTAAAGGGATAGTTACCTTAGAGAAAATTTTTCTCGATGATGAGTTCAAGGGTGAAAAAATTACAAGCATGCCGACCAAGAAGACTTCTTCCCAGTCAATATTACATGTAGAAAAGAGTTTTTTCTCAAGTAAAGCTTGTGCACATGAAGAGAAACAAGCCTTCATCTCTCTTTATCAAAAATTTAGTGATATGTTCTCGTGGGAGGATGAAGAAATCAAAGGTTTTGATCCAAGTCTTCTCAACACTCCATTGACCTTGATCCGGTATCAAGCCTATTAGAAAGAAGCAAAGTGACAAGTCAATCCAAAGATAGATCCCCTCATGAGATAGGAACTATAAAAACTCATTGAGGAAAAAAAATATTTTTCCTATCAAATACTCTACCTGGGTCACAAATCTCACTCCAATATGCAAAAAGAATGGTGAAATCAGAATCTTTATTTATTTTAGAGATTTGAATAAGGCATCTTTGAAGGATCACTATCCTTTTCCTTCAATGGAGTAGATTATACAGATTGTGGCCGACACGTAGAGATTATCCATGCAAGAAGGATATTTATGTTTCAATCGATCCTAGTAAAGAAAGAGGATCAATTCAAAACGATGTTTGTAACCAAGTGGGGAACATATGCATTTCACAAAATTCCCTTTGGTCTTTAAAATGAGGGTGCTACATTTCAGAATACTATGGATATTTCCTTCAAAGGATACATCAATGATTTCATCTTGGTTTACCTTGATGACAAAATAGTCTTCTCAAAGAAGATCCTGAATCATATGGAGTGCCTAGAGAAGGTATTTGAGAGATGTAGAAATTTTTGGTGTACCTTAACCCCAAGAAGTGTAATTTTGTAGTGGCACAAGGAAAGCTCTTTTGCCATGTGGTTTCAAAGGATGGTATTACAATTGATCCTGAGAAAGTTTCAGCTATCTTGGATCTTTCCCTACTGGTGCATAAAAAGGCCCTAAAGTCCTTCCTTGGAAAGATCAATCTTGTTAGGCATTTTATCCCTAACTTTGAGGGATTGGTTTGGCCATCACCTTGATGCTCAAGAAGGACATAGCCTTTCGATGGGAAATAGAACGAAGATAAATCTTTAACAAAATAAAGCAAGATATTTCTTGTGCACCAATAATCATCAATTTGGATTATTCAAAGGATTTCATCCTTTATGCTTCGACACTTATATGAGTGTTGTTTCGTCCTAACACAAGGAAACAAAAATGGTTGGAACAACTAGGGATTTCTTCAGTTAAACAACGAAGGATTATGAGCTAAAATATAGTCACACATAGAAATAGGTCTTCACCATTATGCGTGCGCTCAAGAAATTCAAAAGTATGCTCACCACCAATCATATCAAGGTGTTAGTATCCCACTCTTTGGTCAGAGACTTCATCATGGGAGTAGAAATCAGTGAGAAAAGAGCATGATGGGTGACCAAAAGCATCGAGTATGATGTGACTATCAAGGCCACAAAGCTGGTAACATGTAGTGCACACTGTATGCAAATTGTTGAGGATGTGCAAAATGAACCTGAGGCTTCATTATTCCTAGATGAGGACCTCCCACACATAGAACTTGAGGAGAAAATAGACCTTGTTATGCATGACTCGAATGAATGACATGATCACATTCCTTTCGAGGGTGTATACACTCCTAGTCTAAATAAAGAAAAGAGAAGACATCTCGAGGTTACAATATGTCCCTTATGTCTTGATTGATGGATTTCTCTTCAAAAGGAATCTTGATGTCATGTGTTAAGATGTATCAATGGTGCCCAAACTAAAAAGTGTTAGCAAAATTTCATGATGGATTCTCTAGTGGAAACTTCTCTGCCAAAACTAAAACAATGAATATCATAATGGAAGGTATATTCTATCCTACCTGTTTGTAGATGCACACAAATGGGTCATAAAATGCAAGGAATGTGCTTTCTTTTCAGGAAATAAAATATTGGCAATGTTTCACCTCCGACCATATCCAAACAGATCATCCTTTTGTGTAATGGGGTTTTAACTCCATAGGCATGACCAACCCACCTTTAATCATTGGACATAAATGGGTGTTGAAAGCTACATGTGACTTCACTAGATGGACATAAGCTATTGCACTTAAAAAAATAAACCGAGTCAGTCATCCTTGACTTTCTTAAAGGTATAGTCATAAGGTTTGGTGTTCCTCAAACCATTATCTCTGATAATGCAAAAGCCTTCCTTGGTACTAAAATCACTAATTGGGCTCTAAGTTTGGGAATTTACCTAAAGACTTCTTCCAACTATTACCCTTAGGGAAATGGTCTGGTAGAATCAACAAATAAGAACCTAATTAGAATCATGAAGCGCACAATGAACATCAACCAAAGACAATGGCATACAAAGGTCACACACACACTTTGAGCCAATAGAATCATAGTAAAAAAGGCAATAAGAACTTCTCCTTACAAGCTTGTATATGGCAAGGAGGATACCCTTCCTTTGACACTAGAGCTGAATTCATTAGCGCTTTCCCAACAACTAGAATTTGAAGGCGCAAACCAAAGAGAAATCAGAATGGCAGAGCTGGTTAATCTTGAAGAATTAAGGAACTCTGTCATGATCAAGCTAGAACAACATCAGTAAACAAAGAAATGGTTTGATAGAAAGGCTAGGCCTTAAGCTTTCAAATTTGGGGACTTGGTTCTAAAATGGGATGTTGCAAGAGCTAAACTAGGGTGTCATTCAAAGTTTGATGCACTTTGGAGTGGCCCATACATCATTAGATGTTGCAAAGAAGATAAATCTTCGAGTTAACTCATCTTGATGGAGGCACACCGCAAATCCTAGTAAATGGGATCTATCTCAAACCCTTACATTAAGTTCGCTACATCATGTTGTATGTATTATAGTAGTTCCAATTCCTCTAAGTGTGTTGTGTGCACATTATTTGTTTCAACATAGTTATTTCTTCTCACATTCTTCTTACACACACTCTTCCATTACTTCCGAATGCAGATTTTCTCTCAAGTAATTGCAATATTTAGAACAGATTCAAGAAATGATCCTCAAGTGACTACAAGGGAAGTTTCATGATTGCATAAGTGGAATCTATGCCCAATAAATGATGCAAAGCTCGATCTTCTTCATCTAGCAGACAAAAGGCCCTAAAATTCACCAACAATATTATCCAAATAACTCTCCTAGTTATTCAGGTGACTTGTATACACCTTCTCGGCTCTCGGCCCCATTGAAGGTTGTGATCACTCAAGTTCAACTGGCATAAATCCTTGGTTGCAGTTTCCCCTTGGTGCCCCTTCTTTTTCCTTGAGTGCCCTCATCCGCTTTCTATTCTCTCCCTCCATTTTCCTTTTCATTTTTGTTCCACTCTTCCTTTGTGCCCACCTTTTGTGCTTCTTCCTTCTTCCTAATCAACTTCTTCCCTTCCCACCTGCCTCACACTTGTTTCAATTAGCTAAGTTCTTGACCCTCTCGGCACGCCACCCACATTACTTTATAATATTTGTGCCTTGACCATGTGTTCTATGCTCACCGGTTTGCCTCATTTTACCCCATGCATTTGCCCTTATGCACCTTCCCTCTATCTTCTTCCCACACCTCATTCTTCTATGCATGCACCTGTGTGCCCTCCTTTGTGCCCTTTTGTGCTAGGTCATCTTCTAAAAGGTTTGAGTGTGTTGCACATAACCATTCAAAATGTGATAATAGGGTGTCGAATCCTTCGCAATGAATCAACAATTGACACATGGAAAAAATGAAAAATATTTTCATAGTTAGCCATCATTCTAGCCAATCCACATGCGCACATATTTTTCATGCTCCGATGACTCGACATCTTCCGACAGCTATATGTTTTTCTATAGAGCTTATATTGGTGAATTCTGGACTTGTCGAAAGTCGTTGACATTAGCTATAGTGCCAAAAATTCAAATTCAAATTTTGGTGGATCGGTAGGTGAGAAATGGGATAACGTCTTTCTAAGAATTGATGAGTAGATATAATTTCTCCAACAACCCAATTTGATATGACCCACCCTTCTTTCTTCTTTAACATGCCAAACAGGCTTGGGAAGCATATTTCATAGATCTCGAGGTGGATTTAGGCATTAATCCTTCTTGTTGGTGGTTACATTATAAATTCAATTTTTCCCACCTTTCTTCCGTTCTTCCTCCATAGATTCATCTATAAATGTAAGAGATAGACTCATTTGTTATGTTGGACACTCTAGACCCTTACGTGTTTTTCTAAGCACTCCATACTTTCTATGTTTTGAGTTGCATACATCTAGATCTGTCTCTTGCATGTGGATATCAACCTCCTTCATCAGTGTAAAAGCTCTGTGTATTTCTTGAAGTAATAGAAGCATCATTTTGTGATTATCCTCTGTCCTAATGTGTTTGCATTCCTTGTTTTTCCTTTTCTTTTACGTTGCATCTTTGGTTACACCATTTAACATCCTGCAGTTCTTTATTCAGTTGTGTTCCATGATAATGATCTCGGTGAATACGTATTTAGCATTGTTACTCATGACTAGCCTCCTTTTATGCATTTCCTTTCATTCTCACTCAGGACAAATTTTGTTCATCCCTCTTTTTTGGTGCTATCACCTTTTAGTGTAGTTTCCTTTTATTTCATCCTTCTATCCTTGGTCCCTTGGCATTATTAGCTTAGTTTCCTCTTTCAACACTAGGAGTAACAGTAATAGTAGAAATAGATAGAGGAACCGTCCTTCTCCAAAGATCCATCCCAAGCACGCAAGGTCCCATAATTTGGGGATGGTTCCATTGTGGTCTTAGACACCTTGGCCATTCTAAGGTCTAAGACATGGGTGCATGACTAAGCAACCAATAGGGGCCTAAATTGAATAAGCCCCAAAGTAGATGGTTCATATGCACAAAATACAATACAAGAGGAATGCACTTAGGGAAAAGTGCGCAAGGAAAGGGTTTGAGTTGGAAATAGGGTGTACATGGAAGCAGAAGAAGGGTTTAAGGACTTAGCCATATTTTTTGTTATGGCATCACATGTAAAACACGTGAAGGCTCGAGTAGGCATGATGAGTGGATAAGGTCCCAAAATGGAGTCTTAGAGCTCA
Source organism: Taxus wallichiana var. yunnanensis (assembly GCA_018340775.1). Taxonomy (NCBI): domain Eukaryota; kingdom Viridiplantae; phylum Streptophyta; class Pinopsida; order Cupressales; family Taxaceae; genus Taxus; species Taxus wallichiana. The sequence goes on from CM031239.1 coordinate 846,534,626, forward strand.
AGGAAAGAATATTCCAAGAAGGGAATATTATGGGATAAGAATCATCACATATAGTGGAGGATTATTAGGGTTTTGTGAGCTAGCAAAGGCACTCAACCATGGAGGACCACATTTCCTTCTATTATGCAATATGATCATCGGTGAACTATGGTAGTTAAGGAAGGATTCAAATTCTATTTAAAGGAGTGATTGGATCTGAAATGAAGAGAGGTTTTTAGAGGTAACTTAGTGCTATAAGAATTTTGTTGGTTGTGAATTTGAGAGGTGTCATTGATGTTATAGTTTTTGGTGTTGTTAGTATTAGAGAGAGGCTAAGAAAGTATAATTCTATGCATAGATGTAGGCACTCGAGTCCGAAACCAAAGCTAAGATTGAAAAACATAGAAAGGGTTCTATATGTAAAGTAGTTTTGTAGGGTTGGGATATTATTCCTTGATGTATATGATCTGATATGACCCTTTTGACGTAATATGGCTACTATGAATGATTATAATCAATATATGAAGATTTGTTCCAAAACTATGTGTTTATAACTCAAACCCTAGTTTGTTTTCATGTTGTTTATGGTTCATATCTAATTCTGTTATGCATTGTGATGCTTATGTTTATCTCATGGTACATTTGTCCTTAAGAACTAGTTTTACTACCTCCATATTAGCTTACATGCATGTTTCTATTATGCAAATCACTCCTCAATTTATGGTGGAAAATTCTAATAAGGATCAAATAAAGGAGGAGCTTGGTGCATGCGCGTGCCTCGGCTAAGAACCCATCATTTGGGTGATAGGACGGTGTGCTTAGGGTTTGAAAGAGGAGTTAGAGGTAAACAATGATTATAGCGAGGCCCAAATTTTTTTCCCAGTGGTCATTGTTGGATTTTTAAAGCTTCTTCGATCTTTTTGAGTGATCTCGGCCTATTTATGTTATGCTTATAGTAAAACTTTGAATACAATCAATTTACAAGACTTGGCCATCATTAAAGCTCTAGTTTACAGCTTCCATATCAACATTCTATTATTTTATTCATGAAGGTAAGGCTCTAACTGTGAATTCAGTCATGTCATGTGGCTTTTATGATGTAAGAACACATATCTAAATGCATTCTTTTTATTATTTGAAACTTTGTTTGATCTTTTTGTACTATGGCTGCCATGAGGATTTGAAGCTTGATTTAAATATATGGTTGTCGTTACTAAGTCTTTCAAGATTTTTGTATTATTTCATGGCGAGTTGGGGTTTATGTGATTTAAATGGCTGTTTTTGACTGGTAAGTAACCTTTTTGTAACTCTCTATATTCTTTTGAGTTTGAAAAGGGAAAAGAGAATCTAGGATTTTACAATGAACTACCCAGGTTGCATCGATGGGTTTTCTATTTTCCTTTTGTTTATATTTTTATGTATGCTATAACTCTCCAGTTTATATGATTGTTGGAAAACCTTTACTTTATTCCTCTATCGAGCTATTTTATCCTACTAATCTGGATCTTTTGTAACATCATAATTTTGAACTTGTAGATATGACTAAAACCCTTGATGTTAAAATAACTCTATTAATTTTGAGTTATGAGTTTGTTCTATGCATATGTCATTTCAAGTCTGTCTTTACTCACATACTTGGTGAGCATTCTAATTGAGTGAACTTGTGTATTTTTCTTGGCATTTGGTTTTGTCACCGATGGGATTTCATGGCTCAAATGTATTCATATTTTGGTTGCAATGGTAAATGCCTTGATATTTTCCTCCACCGCATTAATCATTTGATAAAAAATGTATAGAGGGTTTGAATTTGGGTTTTAGTGGTCAAATATTGTTTAGAGCTCCTTATCTATTTTTCCATAATGTATCTTGCATTGTGTTCTAGTTTTCTTTTCAAAGTTACTTGAGTTGTTTCAATGTTTCTTTGAGCTCGAGTGAGCACTATTGAGTTGTCAATCGGTTGTCATGGGTTCATTCGGTTTGTTTTTTATGAAATATATGGTCCGGAAACTTGAAACTACTAATAACATAATGTGTAACTTGTGTGTTGAACTGGGCATTCCTTGTTCCACTCACCACTTGTTGGAAAGCTTTATTATATTTGAGCCATCGATACTTTCAAAATTCTGTAACTTTCCCCTTGATGTACCTACATAATGAGAAGATTTTCCATTTATGATTCTCATACTGGATTTGGCTTAGTTTTATGTTCTTGAATTCCACTCTACTTTTGCATTATTTTGTGCTTTGACCTTCTAAAACCATGGCAAGCTTTAAAATTATCGTCTCCAAATCTCGATTATGTACAAGCTTGAAATGAGTATAATTTCCTTTCTTGAGGACATGTTGACCATGTTCTGCAAAATTGAATTGAAAATCTTGTAATAATTTGGCTGCAAATAAATACATCTTGCTTGGAATGTATTTCGGAGTTGATCTCTTGTAGACTTATATCATGAAGTTTGATTAGTTGATTTAAAATTCATGAAATATTTACTTGAAAACATTTCTTAAATGAGCTCATGATTGTACACTTAGTTTTACTTTGATGTGTAATTTGATGAAGATTGTAGAAACATAAGACAACCTTCGATTTCTTCTAAGTAAAGATTTATAATTTAAAAACTAGTCTTCTTCTTTAAGGTGAGTTGTATATCATTTTAGATCAGCCAAATTCTTTCTAGCCTTTTGTCATAAACTAAAAATATGCTTTGAGTGGTTCATTGGATGTTTTCATTGGAAGTTGTAATTTATTTAATTATTGTGAGCTATCATGATTTTATGGGAACTATAGATTTCTCATTCCACTATTGAAACTAAAATTTCTTCATGTTGTAGAATTGTGAGTGCACCTAAAACCTTATTCTTCGAATGTGAACTTTTGTTGTCATGATGAAAATTAACATAAATTATTTGTACCTACACACTGAAAGAAATAGTTAGAAAAATAAAGGAAAAATCCTTTCTTTTACTATTGTTTTTTCCTTGTGTAATGTTTCTAAAACTGATATTTTTCTCATGAATTCTTTCTTGTACTTATGATTTCAAGTTCATATTTGAAATTTCATCATTTAAAGTTTTTATTACGAAAGCATGAAATACAAAGATCTAATATGATTTTTCCTTCTCTTTTAGGTACAATGGCAGTAGTTGGAGAAGATGGTGGAGAGGAAGCAACGAGGAAAAAATAATCCAAAATATGGGAAATTCATCTAACAGAAATGATGGATTTCCTTCTTTCCTTATTCATTGTTTTACATATATGTAATTTTATTTTTTTATTGATTTTTGGAGTTATTCCCACTGCTTGTATGGGTTCATTGTACTTTATAATTATGAAATAAATGAAAACTTCTTCATGTGATGAGTTGTATCTTTATTTGTTTTGCATTGTTCTTTCATTTACATGATGTAAAATGAAATATATATAACTCATACACAATATGAAAATTTCATTTAATTATAATTAATGAACTCAAGATAACCGATAACAACTGAAAAGTGAATAAAGATAAGTTGAAACCTACTTCATCCACAAGTGAACTGTCCATTTTCCATTCGGGTTATACATCTTCAACCTCATCTCTCTTTCCCTTACGAGTGAGGGTCCTACATTCGTTCCCTGAGGGAGATGATGCACAATCATGACTGATGTGATTGGAAACACACCTTAGGTAAGACATACACATTATAACACTAGAACAATGACAAATTATTTTCTTTTTTTCTTTCTAGTTAGGTCCATCACATCAATCCCTTCCATCCGAACATAAAGTTTCTATTTGAGCTTTTTCACGGGTACTAAAAATGTGAACATTTCTAGAAATTCTGTGGGATAAAGCTACCTTCTAACTTTAAGACTAGAGCTTGATCTTATCCAACAGGCATGGACTTAGAGCCTAAACAAAAATCTTCCCTTTTCTCGAGAACCAACACTTCGAAAATAAAACTAAAGCAGGGAAAATATCTGGTAAACCAGATCACATGTATGAAATGCACTTATTGAATTGAAAATTGTAAGTGTACATGATCATTTTATTGAAATGGAAATCCTAAACTAACCTACTCTAACTAGCTGCAAACTAAAGGTAAACCAAGCCTGAAACAAGAAACAAAAAATAACTTGCCTTTCTCAAAAAACAAGGCCATGAATTCAGCTTGAAAAAAAAGTAACCTGAAAAATCTTGAAATAAGATTTATACCTTTAATTTGTTCACAAGATCACTCCAAAATCTGAGAAACACCTTTATCTGATCTAGAAGCTATTCTAAGAGGTTTTGGGGCTAAATCCTAAGAACAGAAAACTCTTCTTTGTGGTCCAAAAATGGCATGAATTCGGTACTACTGAAATTGGATTTAAACTAGCCAAGTACCTAATAAGACATGGCCTTCTAAGAGCTAGAAAAATGATTCTTCCGATCTAGTCTTTCTCTCTGATTTCTTTTACATGACCAAGCACATTTTGAGACTGATTTAAAGGTCATTTTGTCTCTACAAGATGATTTTATTTTTCATCTCTGAGGACATTCTCGAATCTAATTTGAAATCCCTTCCACATCTTCAAACTATTGTTTACCATCTACCATGAATTATTTTATTCCTTCATCATTTAGTATGAATTATGTCAAGCTTAAAACATGTTACTTGTGCACTAAATCTGCAGATTCATTCTCAAATTTTACTTGAAAATCCTCTTCATTTGAAATTGATTATTCCTCTTTTGATGATTTTGTAAGTTCTAATGAATCAAAGAATTGGTATGAGTATGGTGCCTTCATGCACACTACACTCAAAATATGAATATTGTTAATCATCTTATAATTTTACTTGATCTTCTGTAAAATCAAACTGTACCTCTTACATGGGTTCTTTCTCCAACTCTAGAATATGATCAAAATGAAACTTGGAGACCCACTGCTGAAAATTTTGTAAAAATTCCAACCTACTATTTTCTTCGATTCGTTTCCCCTCCTTGATTATTTTCTAATTTGCATCTTCATGAATTGGTACTATGGATGAAGGAAGAGGGGTAGGCTGGTTTTCATCTGGAATTTGTAATTTTTGAACAAAGGACTGGGGTACAAATTTTGTATGTGAGGAAGTGGGATTTGGAATAACATCGAAAGAAAACTTGGAAACTTAAATCTCCTTTCAGTATGTGATTGTGGAATAGAAGGGGTAGAATTTGTAGCATCCTGGAAACTTAGAAACTAATAAATGGGTTGCATTGGCTAGCAAGGAATATATGTGGGAATTGGATTATGATTGGGAAGGTAAGTGGTAAAATCCCATTAACGAGGTTGCTCAACCTCGATGCCTATCGTTATCCACTACTTGCAAGTTTTCAACATGTTCCTTGATAGATAAATATCTCTTCTCCAAACTATTAAGCTTAATTTGAATATTTTCCGCATATATTTAGCATAACCATATGCATAACCCCGATCTTGAACATCATAACGATCGTCATATTAATAATCATATTGATTCAAAAGGTTTGGGTTATGGGGATATTCATTTTGATAGGGGTCATAATACTGATCTAAAGAAGAATATGGGTAAAAAGGTTGTGGTGGGTATGATGGATAAAACTCTTGGATATAATAATTCCACTGAGGAATTGATGTCATGTTTGCATGACCTCATAAAAGATGTAAAAATAGAAAAAAATGTCTGCACTTTGCTCATGAAAAAAGGGTGATAATAGTAAAATAACAGATTTGTATTTTCTTGAAAAATACCTCAAAAGGTTGTAGCTGAAAACATGATGTCACCTTGGTGATGAAAAGTGTTGAAATTGTCTAAAATAAGCTTTACAGAGTCACTTAGCCAAGTGATATATGATCAAAATATATACTAAATGCCAAGGTCAGAGGAGTGTAAATAATTACCTTATTATTCACAAACATACCTTAATCTTGCAAAAAGAACCTCGTACAAAGGAAAGACAAACATTACTTCTAGCATGTGCACATGAGAAGGTGGTCCCCACCGTGAAGATTGTAATTATTTTTCTAAGTAAAAGAAATCAAAGACATTATTTTTACATAGGAGTATCTTTTTGCATGTCATTGCTAAAGGAAAAAACTAAGAAGAAGATAGAAATACCCTTACAAGTGGATGAATATGCAAGTGTCACATCAGAGGATTAAATATTATTATTTAATCATCAGCTACATGACAAAGAAGAAGTTGCATGCACATTAAAGAAGACTTGCACATCAAGCAAGGGGTATTATTAGCTAAAGTATTCACCTAGATTTATTGTAATAGAAATAAAGTAGTCAACTACACTTTGACTAAGTGTATTTTTGGAACTAAGGCTATTATTGCCTCATTGTAAAAGCATGGTTATTTTTATTCCTTTATTTATTCATGATAAATAATAAAATTAGCATGCATGGGTGAGTTCATATTGTAGCCTATTTTTAGAGGGGTTGGGTGAATTATTTTTTTTATATATTGTGTGCATTGGTAAAGCACAAGGAGGAATTTTTGGATGTAGGAGTGCTGAAGCAATTTTTTCTAGTTTTTCCCTTGAATGAGAACCAGTTATTGCCTTTCTAATTATTTACAGTGGTGTGTATCTTTCTATTAGCTCTTATGAATGTTAATTCCCTGAATTAATTATCTTAATTTGATGTAAGTTTGGTGTTTTCTATATAGTCTTAGTGTGCATGTTAACTTGTTGTGTTGTTGTGATTTATCCTTTAACACATAAGTTTTTTTCCTTAGGATTCAACTAAAAACCATTGGTTCATGCTCCTTTAATTTCTTCTCAGTATATTGTGCATGTACTTAGTCAAAGCTCTCAATAATTTTGGTGTATCACCCCATTTAAATTTCAGTTACAACCATATTTTTACCCTTAAAACCCCAAAAAATAGTTTAGGATACATCAATAAGGAACTGGACTTGATACAGGAAGACTCACCTTAATAATAGGTATACCCTGAGATCCGAGGTGTTTTAATTGTATCTACGTGGTTAGGTTATACGAAAGCTTAGAATCCTTACTCGGGAAGAAAATCCTAGTTGAGGGATAACAGGGAACTTCTACACTTTTGGCCTAAATCCTCAACTTCATAAAGATCCAAACACTTAGAAAATATTGGGAAAATTTGAGGAAGAATCAAAATTTGGGTCATTTGTAGTGTATTGCGGGTTTTTTTGGTCTAGGAGGAACACATGAAATAGTTCTCAAGTTCTACATGTACCTTGATTTTATGAAGTGGTCATAATATAAAGGATTTGGAGTTGTGTAGAGATGTGGTTATGTGGAGGAAGCACATAATTAGTTATGTCGGGGAACTAGTTCCCCACACTAATTAGGAGCTAAAAAATAAAGGAAAATAAAGCAAAGGGAGGAGTTCTTTGGAGTGCGAGTAGAAGTGATGCGAAATAAATAAGGATGACTAGAATAGGTTTTTGTGTCACTTATTCCCTGCATCCCTAAAAATTTTCAACACAAACCGAAAGTGCGGAGTAATGTGGAGGGGAGTGTAGTCGAGGAACAGAGTGCATATGGAATAAGTTCCATAGAAATTAAGGTTTGTGTATGGATGAATGACACGAAAATAAAAATAAAGGAGTTCACGGGTCGAGATGTATTGTTGTGTGAAAATTTGAGCCATGAGAGAACAAAGATCACAAGAAACATGTTCCTTTCATAACATTGTTCCCCACATTAGATGCAAATCCATGACACAAAAGAGATAGAGTGGGGTGCAGGTTATAAATTCCACCGAAGAACTAAGAACAAGTGGAATTAGTTCCTCCAATCAATGAGTTCCCCACAAACCTGTACAACCTATAACCAAAGGGGAAATAAAGGATTAATGTATGTTGTGATAAGGTACAGAGAACTCATGTTCCTCACAACACCCATTTGATTCACATGGACATATATTCCTCCCAGATTGTCAAAAATTGAAAAAATTATATCGATGGAAAGGTATTTTTATCATCTACACCATAAAACATGAAAATATTGAGATAGGTGATAGTAAGTAAAAATAAAAATAATAAAATGTCTCTATCATTAAAGAACACAGTACTAGGTATCTCAATAACCAGAAAATGATGAGGTATGGTGCCCTGTCTTCTCTAGAAAGAAAAGTATCATTAGGGATTAGATTTGGAATATTTCCCATGCCTATCTTAATACATTTAATGCATCTTATTGGTAGGTGAGAGAATAATTTTGAGTTCTTATTTTCCCTCTCTTTTCTCATCTTCTATATATCGTAAAAACCACTCATTTGTGAGGTGGGTATATTCTAAAATTATAATGGAACTTTGTCAAAAACATTCTAGAGTTATTGTGAGTTGTTGACCTTCCTTTGAGCTATACAAGGTGTTCTTATGCCATCTTCATCACATGTAATGGATTTTTCATAACTTGAAAGCAATTAAATCTATGCTTTGTGGTGTTTCTCTCAGCCCTATCTCATATTTTGTTGTATTTCATTTCCTCTCCATTCTTGATATGGTGTTTTGTGCATGTATTTATCACTTGTAGGTTCATTTTATTGTGTTTAATTGAGAATAGAAGGTAAAATTCTTCTTTTGGTTTGTGTCACCTCTAGTTAGCCTCTCCCTTCTCCATTTTCCTTCTCATTTTTCCCTCATTAGATTATTTCCACCCCTCTTCTTAATTCTATCACCTCTCTTTAGCTTTGGATTTATGTTTAATAAATATCATTCTCACCATGGTCCCTTAGAATTATACAAGTAGAGTTAGATAGTTAAATTTCAATTCCTAGTATTAGTTTAGCATTAGAAATAGGTAGAGGAATGAACCTTCTCTAGAGGAATTTCTCACAAAGTGTAAGTCCCACAACTTTGAGATAGTCCCATGTTGCCTCAAAATATTGGGTTGTCTATGGCTTAGGGAAGGGTGTAATTTTGAGCTCCAACAATACCCATATTAAGTAATATCATTGTAGTGAGATTATCCTATCTTGATTTCCCTTGATTTTTTATGTTGTTTTCATTATATCAATACCTTTTTTCTACTTATATCTTTTTTCATTAAACTTTATATAAGTTTCCAAATTTTATTGATACGCTGCTTGCATAATATCAATTCATTTTTATATTTAGATGTTACTTATGTTCAAACATTGCACGAAGTCTTGGAAGGTTTTTTAGTTTCACTTCTCGCATTGTATCAATAACTTTTTGATACTAACATCTTGTTTTTCCTAAAAAATTGATTAAAGTATAAAAAGTTTATTGTTGTGTTGTTCAAATTTGTAGATTTCATTTTCAAAACTTTGAATTTGTTTGTATTAAACTCATTTAAGTATTTCTTGAATAATAATCACTCTAACCCATTTTCAATAATTAATTCTTGTTTATTCCAAACTTGATTTAAGTATTAAAATTGTGTTATCATCTTGATGAAAAATATTTGTGACATATTTTAGACATAGGGAGTAGGTTATTTTATGATTAATCCCTTTTTCAGAACTTTCTTGATTTTAGTTGGCAACCTTTCATCGTACTTTGTCATCTCCAAAGAAAATTATTTGATTCCTTTTATTCATTACACCATTAAAATCATACTTTGATTATTTTGGATTCTTTGGGATTCTTTGACATTATTTCTAGCCATCACACTACTTGATTTTTCCTAGGTTCATTGTAGTACTTGTACACACTTATCAAACATTAGTAAAAAAAATTCCTATCATCTCATGCCTACTATTACAAGAATGGGACGAGAATATTAAGATCGAATCGTTTCATCAATTAAAATTTAGACCCCTTACATAAATATGAAAGGATGGTTGACCATAGTGGTGATGTGGGGAACTCCCCTCAAGATAACTTAAAATTTGACCCTACCCATATGGATAACTTTCTCTTCCATAAGAGAGATAATGTGTTGGTATGGGTTGAAGAATTAGGAGCTAAATTGCTACCTAAATTTGGCTATAATTTTCTCAAAAACATGGTTCATGGAGAAGAAGAAGCAAAATGTCCCCTTCAATCCACTAGTGACATACTAAATCTGGGATATGCTTCTACTTTCGGTCAAACAAATGAAGAAGATGCACCTTCTAAAAAAGTTAGTGGTTATCACATACCCATCATTCGAATTAAAGGAAATGGTAGAGTGGAGAATGAATATCATGAACAACCACCCCTACATGAAACTCACAAAGAAACCCAAAATGATGAGGTCATTGTTCAACAACAATTACAAGCCCTTAGTCATCAATTGGCAAGCTTGGCTTCCCATGTCCATAAAGACCCAAGAAGAACTACGTATAATGAAAAAACTAAGGCCACATATAATGAGATTTATGCTAAAAACCATGGGGTGAGACATCAAAATCTAACCATGTGTATAAGCCAGCCTCACCTTTATGAGGCAAATATTTGACTAAGAATGACAATCTTTGAAGAATTCCCTTACCAATTTGTAATAAAATAATGTTGGACACAATAAGAAATACCAATTTGAAGAACCGTGCTCAAATCCTTTTGATCAGGTGATGTTATGAACACCCTTTCCTCCAAGCTTTGACTACCCTAAATTTGAAAAATATAGGGGTAAATTTTATCCATATGATCATGTCAAATAATTCTTCATGGATTTCCAAGAAGTTTCATATAGTGACAATTACCTTATTTTCCTATTCCCACAGAGTCTTGGGGGTCAAACACTTGAATGGTTCCTCCATATACCTAAAGGGTCTATCTTCATGTTTCCTAAATTGGTTGAAACATTTGTGCACAAACTTTCATTCAATATGGAGAGTGACATCAACATTTTAGATTTATATGACACCAAACAAAATAACAATGAGAACTTTTTGGTTTCCTACAATGATAGCGAGGGTTAGCTAGTCACTTCCTTTTCTCCATTCCAGAGAAACAACTTGTTAGAATTTTTGTGCCAAATTTACATCCTAATTTTTTTTTCACCTGAAAATGCATTGTGTGAACACTTTTAAATAATTCATAGAGAAAGGAAGTGAAATTGAGAATGATTTGGTAGCTAAAATGATGTTTAAACCCTTTTAGAGAGATAATCGATGATTAACTAAAATTAACTAATATGTAGTATGTAGGATAGTTAATCTAAGCTATGAACAACTGTAATAAAGTAAATAAATGTAGTAAAAAGAGTATGTAAATGATCTAAGTAACTATGTAAAAGTAAATTCTAACCCTAATGTGCAAGAAGGAAGAGGAAATAACTCAGTTGAATGGAATATGCTCTCAAAATAGTGTCACAAAGTGGTGACTTGAAAATATGGAAGCAACAACGACTATGTTGAAGTCTAAAAAAGGATGGATGTGGAGGATCTAACTCAAATAGAGTGCCTGGAGGGGTACTAGGGTGTCTGTGGGTGCTCTAGTCTACAATCTGGGCACCCTAGTCTATGTAAAATCTCTTAAATTGATCTATGTAGGGCTTGGAGGTGATCTGGAACCTTCACTATGTATCATATCACATTCTTCATGTTCCTTCAGATGTCTCCAATAATCCAAGATAAAATAAATACCTGTAAGACCCCTAAACAAACATCAAACCCTAAAACATAAATTTTCATATGAAGTGGTTGGACTAACCTCGAGATGCCACAATGGTGGACTTACTAACTGAGTTTTACACTACATCTCATACCTAATGTAATTCTATGAACAAGTGTGTGTGTGTGAATAATACCTAGGTTGTTGTTGTGTCGGTCACACTTTGTTAAGCAAAGTGAGCAATAAACTATGTGTAGAAAATGTAATTGAATGTGTGCATGAAATATAATAGAATCCCTCCTATGAAATTTAATGAATATTTCTTATCCTTGTTCTTTTATGATATAGTTATGTGCATGAAAGTGATCTCCAATGCAATAGATGGATGCAATCTGTAGATGAATGATAATAGTGAATGATGTTAGGCCCTCATTATGAACTCATAACTTTATATTTATATGGGTCTCTTGATCTAATTTCGCAATTAACCCTAGAAAGGATGACCAACAGAAATATAAAGATATAAAATGGATAGAAAGATCCAAAAAGATGTAGGAATGTGTAGAAAGGACCGAGGTACCCCTAGTAGGACCATGGTGCCCACGGGTGCCCCAATACTAATCTGGACTCCCCATTCAAGGTTAAAATGATGCGGGATGATAGAAGTTGGTGGGAATATGGGGGTTGGTAATGAAGAAATAAAATAAAGCAAGATGGCCAAAAGACAATGGTTAATTAGTACTTTCTTCACTCAAGAACCTTCTAAATAGTAGTATGAAACAAGGACTAAATAATATCTAAAGTGCATAATTTTGTGTCTACATTTTCACCCACTTTATGTGTGCCATCGAAATATTGGTAACATAAAGTAGATAGAGATGCATACTTGATGTCCATGAAGAGTGTAGTAGAAACGTGTTAAATGAATAGACAAAGCATGTAATGAAAAACAAAATTGAGGAGTGTGGAAACTAAAGATGAAAAATGCACAAAGAAAAAGTGATGAGAGTAAACCTAGGGTGGAATGCATTCGTAGCTTCGGTGGCATGTGATGTAATTTAATGGTTAATATAGTGTGTGTTATCACAAAGTTTTATTGTTGACATCATTGTTATTTTTCTTGCCCCCGTTTGAGTGCTTGTTTCACATATGGTCAAACCTACAAGGAGAAAATGATCAAGTAGTCAAACATGTATGTATGTATGTATGTGTAAAAACTCAATGTAAAATATGTATGCATATGTATGTAAATGTAAAGTACGTAAATGAAAATTTTTAAATGGAACATTTGCACCTTATCCATGTCGAGAAAGAGAGTGTAGAAGGATATCCTGTACTACACCTTTTTTGGGATATCTTATGCCATAGGCTGAAGAAGTATAGGGAGAAAATTCTTTGTGTCCTCCAAGATCTAACTAATTCCGTAAATGTGTACAGAGATATTTGTATTGTCTTGGTTTTTTAGGCATTCTGATGCCACTGGCCAAAGTATTGTAGAGAGGAACATCCACTGTAACCTCCAAGCATGTATCTACTTCCTAGAATGTTAAGGACTCCATGTCATATAAAATTCATTTTATATGGAGTTTGTAGAATGGTCTAAACCCACTCGCTGTATATAACTAAACCAAACCAATTTAGAATCCATGTGTTAGTATGTAAAACCCCCCAAATGATGCACCACCCTCTTTGGGGGTGCATGCGATGTCTTTGATATGATAGTGTGGCCCTAAAAGAGAACCAACTACATGAACTATACCATAGAAATTTATTGGTAGAAATGAAGTCACGAGATAAACAAGAAGGCTAGCGAGAGACAAGTGTGAGATATGAAAACAATGTAAAAGCTACCAAACAAAGGAGTAATGTAAACATGCAAGAAGGAAAAGTAATATGCACACAAAGGGATACAAACATGGGAAATCACCCATGATGTCGCAAGACATGTAATTCCACCACAACTATAAATAGTAGACAAGTGTGCACACCAAGAAAAGGGAAATTCCCACAAACAAGATCAAACAATAACATACAATGTAATAAAAAATATAGAATAAAATATCCATGCATAACCAATGCTACAAATGAACCACCCATTAGCATGTTAGGAAGATAAAAAGTATGTCAAAAGTGTGTATAACCAAGTCATATAAAGTGCTAAGTACAAAATGAAACAATGACACCTATGAGCGATGAGTGTGGATTCCCTCAATGACTACCGTAGGAAGGGTATAAGGAGAATATCCATGTTGTATGTAGTATAATTGTATATGTGATCACAAATAGAAAAGGAAATGATCACGCATGTGTGGATGATAAAGATAAATTACATATAAGTAAGCTAACTAGCATGTGTAATGAAGTGACCATGACCAAGAAAAAGGAAGGAAGGAAAAAAAAAAACCATAATATAAAGTATGATGTGGATGGATGGAATGGAATGCAATATGGAAAGATAGGAGTCACATGCCCCCAAGTGAATGGAAATGTATGTAGTGAAGTTCATTTATTTTGCCCCCTCAAGTAATAAACAATGAACGTAAATGAGAGTGTGTCATTAGGAAATGGTTAAGTAGTGTATGTTGTGTCTAAGCGTTGTGATTAATATGTATGTATATTGATTAGGTGTAACATAGAAATTATGTGTGTGTGTGTGAACCTTATAGAAGAATCATATATCATGAACAGATTAAACGTATAAGTGATGATTTATCCTAATCATAAATCACTATGAGATGAAATAATGAGTGATGATTTAGCCTTAAGTGTATCTCACTAGAAGATGAGAAGAAGGAGTCATGATGTAACCTAAAGTGTATACCACTAAAAATCTATAGAATAGGTGGTGATTTAGTCTAAAGCGTATTTCACTAAGATGGAAATGTCTCATGATGAAAGGTTTAATAGTAAGTGTGTGAGGAATGTAAGGTCCATTTGATTTGTAAATCCTTAGCATTCGAGTATGAACTGAGGAACTAAAGTGTGTCATAGGGTAGTGAATGTAATGTGTAGAAGATGATGAATTATGTGCTATGATGAAAGATTTCAATGTGAGGAGTAGAATGTGCACATATGCTATGTGTAAAATTACATGTATAGATTGGTATGTAATGTGTGTAGCTAGAATATGAATGTAGTATGTAAGATGATGTAATGTTAGACTCATATATAATGAAGACTAGTAGAATATATGTGAGAATTAATGGTGTAATATGTATGGTATGTAGATGAACTAATAATTCGGTGTGTAGGATAAGCACTTTGTAGGATGTAAGACACATATACAATGGTGTATGCATAATGATGAATAACATGATGTATGATGTATAAATGCACAAATGTGGAAATTTTGTAGACTAAATGTAGAATGTATGGTGTATAATGCATAATGTATGAGTAAATTTTGTGTGTTGTAATTATAGTGCAGTGTGTGGGTTTCATGTGTAATAAGCCCTCAATAATCAAGTGTGAACCAAAGCATAAGAGTATTTCATTAAGTAATGGTCGAATAGTTGTAATCTAAGCATAGTACTTCTCAAGATGAATTATGTTGAGTGAATTTTTGAGTGGTTTACCTAAAAGGGTGGTGAGGTGATATACCCCTTTACCAAGATTATCAGTGATATTGTATGGACCAAGCCAACTAGGTTTGAATTTACCTTTTTGCAGTGTGTCATCGTTTACATTATTTTGATTTAATTTCAAGAAAAGGTCACCAATGTTGAACTCTTGAGATAAAGTTTTACAATTGTATGATTTAATAATGTGATATTGATATCTCTGTGAAGATGTTCTAGTGCTTACACATGATGCCGATATAACATTTCTAGTTCATGTAATCAATTCTCATGATATTCATTTTATTTAATGATCCGTTTGAGAGAAACCCACAAGGAAGGTATTTCAAGATCAAGTGGAATAATGGCCTCAATGTCATAAACTAATGAAAAAGGTGTGGCATTAGTAGGTGTAAAAATGCTAGTATGATAATCCCATAGAGCATAGAATAGTTGGTTATGCCAATCAGTACCACTAGAGTCAATAGTCTTGTATAATATTTTGACAATGGTTTTGTTGGTGGCCTTAGCTTGACCATTTCCTTATGGATAATAAGGTGTAGAGAATGATTGTTTGATTTTGAATCTAGCACAAAACTTTTTAATGTCCTTATTTTTGAAGGAAGATCCATTATCAATGATTATAGAAGAAGGTACACCAAAATATGTGATAATATGCATTGTGGGAAGGTGGTATGTTTGATTCATAACGGGTTCACTCAAATTATTAACTAAAATTAACTATGTAGTAGAAAGGGGTATTTAATTTAAGCCATGAACAACTATAATAAAGTAAATAAATGTAGTAAAGAGAATATGAAAATGATCTAAGTAACTATGTAAAATAAAATGCTCACCCTAATGTGTAAGAAGGAAGAGGAAACAAATCAACTGAATGGAAGATGCTCGTTGGATAGTGTCATAATGATGACTAGAAAATATGAAAGATGGAATGACTATGCAGAAGTGTCGAAAATGATGGATTCGGAGGATCTAGTTGGGTGGAGCACTGGAGGGAGACTAGGGTTCCTATGGGTACTCTAGTCTACAATCTAGGTTCCCGATCTGTGTAAAAGTTCTTAAATTAATCTCTACGTGGTGGGAGTTGATGTGAAACCTTCGTCATGTTTCATATCAAATTCATTTTGCTCTTTCATATGTCGTCAATAATCAAAGATAAAAGAAAGACATACAAGAACCCAAAGCAAACATCAAACCTTGAGAATAAAAGTGCATATGAAGGGTTTTACTTACCTTAGCTACCACAATGGTGGACTTACTAACCGATCTTGAACTACATCTTAGACTTGATGTAGTTCTATTTGAAAGTGTGTATGAACATTCCCTAGGTTTCTCTTGTGTTATTCGCACTTTGTGACATAGCGAGCAATAAAAATGTGTAGAAAATGTATTAGAATATGTGCATGAAACAGAGAATAGAATCCCTCCCCTATGAAATTTGATGCAAATGTCCTAGCCTTGTGCTTTAATGATGGAGCTATGTGGATGCAAGTGTTCTACAATGTAATAGATGGATGTAACTATAGATGAGTGATTTTAGTGAATGATGCTAGGCCACTCATTATGGTATCATAAATTTATATTTATAGGGTTGTCTTGATCAAAATTTGTAAGTAACCTTGAAAATTCCGACCACAAAAAGATCCCAAAAATAAGTGGGAAAATTAAAAAACTATCGGGGCACCCATGGGTGCCCCAGTATAATATTGGCATCCCATTGAGGCTATAATGACGTGGGATGATAGAATTTGGCCAAGGGTTTTGTAATGAAAAAATAAAATAAAACAGAATGGCCAAAAGATGAGGGTTAATTAGTAGTATGAAACCAAGACTAAATAATATCTAAAGTGGATAATTTTGTGTCTACAATCACAAGTACAAACCTGTAGAAAAAAAAATTAGGTGATGGAATCACATATTAAAAATGTGTGAAAGAAGTCCAAAATATTACTCCTTTAAAACTATCTAAAGGACCTATTGTACCTGAAGTTAAACATCATGTGTTCACTCCTCTTATAGATTTTTTTTTCTTCAATTTTGAAACAATTGGATGTAGTGAACAAGATCAAGTTCCCTAACAATACACCCTTTTCATATGATGCACCAAAATATTCATGGTATAGATATCATGAATATTGTGAATACCATCATGTGAAAATTCACACCAAAATAAATGTTTGAATTTGAAACAATTCGTTCAAGACCTCATAGATAGTGTAGATGTCGAAATGCATTCACTTGCGCCCCATAAAAATTCTAACCAACAATTGGGAATTTGCAAAGATCCATTTCGAAAACATAAACATGCAGAGAAAATTTTGATCAAGGTCATTCATCCCAAAATAAAAATTTAGATCATGTTACTTTCAAATCTAATAATCCACTTGATTCCCTAATTGGTTGTATTCATCCTACTGCTTGAGCATATGAATACAATTTAGATCAATACATGAGAATGTGTCATGCACACATGATGGGATCGTCTTGTTATTCTAGAACCTCCTCTATCTACCCCTTGGGATAGTCATTATGATATTCTAGAACAGATTGAGAAGACTACTACCAAGATTTCCATCTTGGATCTTCTTAAGATATCTAATGTTCATAAGGACATCCTTTATTTTAATGCTTATTTTAATCCTTCATTATGATATGTAAATCTATGATTATAATGCTTATAGTACTGTTAAAAAGAAACCCATTGGTATTAGAATCTACATAGATTACAAATACATCAATAAATCATGTCCAAAAGATGAATTTCCTCTTTCAAACATGGACATGATTTTTGATTCAATTGTAGGCTATGAAATGTTATCTCTTATGGATGGGATTTCAGGCTACAATCAAATCAAAATTGCAGAAAAGTACCAACATAAAACTACCTTCACTACCCCTTGGGGTAAATTATGATACCAAGTCATGCCTTTCGGTCTCCAGAATGCATGAACAACTCATCAATAGATCATGACCATCATATTTGATGGCATGTTAAAATATATTATGGAATAATCTGTTGATGACATCTTGAGAAATTCTAGGACTAGGGTAGAACATCCTAAAATCCTATGGTGAATCTTTCAACATCTCAGAGATTATAAGGCCATACTCAAACAAAATAAGTGTGTCTTTGGTGTGATTTTCGGGAAGCTTTTAGGCTTCATTATTTCTAGAAGAGGAATTGAGGAGGACCCAACAAAGGTCGGAGCTATCACGAAATGTCGCCTCCCAAAACCTCAACTAGATTTACAATTTACAAGGTAAAATCCAAGCTATCCGTAGATTCATTTCCCAACTCATAGATAATTTCCATTCATTCACTCATCTTCTAAAGAAATATGTTGACTTTCACTACATTCCTAAGCAAAAAAAGCATTTTCCTTACTCATGGAGTATTTGGATAAACTAACTATTCTTATGTCACCTACCCGGAAAACCCCTATTACTACATATATCAACTACCCAATTCTCTATTGGCATGCTTCTAGATTAATACAATAAGAATAAAAAGATAAATCCATTTATTACCTTATTATTACTTTGATCTCTTATGAGCTTAACTTTCGCAAATTAAAAATGCTTTCTTGGCTATTGTTTTTCTTTCCAAAAATTCATCACTATGTTTTGAAGAACAAAACCAAGCTTATATCCAAAGTTGACCCATTCAAGTATTTTTTATCTAAACTTGCACTTACTAGGAGGATGGATAATTAGATCATATTTCTTAGTGAGTTTGAAATTGAGTACGTGGTCGAGAAATCAGTCAAAGGGAAGGTATTTTCAAATAAAACTAGCTCAAGACCCTTTGTCGAACCTGAACCATTGAGTCTAGAACTTCTAGATGATTTTATGATGTATATTGAAGAATCCATCACATGGAAAATACAATTTGATGGATAATTTACCTTCCGTGGATTAGGAGCAGGAGTTTTTCTTATCACTCCTACAAGTGATTTGATTCCTCATGCTCTCTGAGTTGGCTTCACATGCACTAATAATATAGATGAGTATGAAGGCTTCATTACAAGATTGAAAATTGCTATATAGAGGGATATCATATGGGTCAATGTTATAGGTGATTATCAATTGATCCTTAAGAAAGTGAATGATGGCTATAAGGTCATGGATGAGAAGCCCATACCTTATAAGAAATTGGTTGATACTTTAAAGGAATTCTTTGTGAAAATCACCTTCCAATAGATACCTAGAGGAAAAAATCACTTGGCGGATGCCATGGATACAATTGGATCTTTGTTACACATTCCACCAAGTAACAATGACATTCAATTCTTTGTGGAACATTTTATTGTACCTATATATGACATGCCAAAATATTTTTTGGTATGTAAAGTTGTTGGTCCCTTATCCCCCTAGTATCTTGATATTTTTAATTACTTACATGATGGAACATTTCCTCCCAACATTACCCATTCTAAAAAATGTAACCTCATCCAATGCATATCCCATTATACCCTACTTGGGGAACTCTCTATCATCAAGGCTATCCTAGGAACTTGTTATGTTGTCTTAACTTGGAAGATTCAATCTTAGCAGCAGCTAAAGAGGTTCATGAAGGTATCTATGGGGACCATATAAGTTGAATGGTTCTTACTAAGAAGCTATTATTGGCCTACTATGGAAACAAATTTTTTCAAGTATGTGAATAAATTCTTATACTATCAAAAATAAGGAAACCTAATACATGCTCAAGCGTGACCTTTGCAACCTATCATTACACCATGGTCATTATCAAAGTGGGTACTTGATCTCAATGAGAATATTATATGCACTTCCTCTAATGGCCACAACAACATCATAACTAAAATTACGTACTATATGAAATGGGTAGAGGCTATTCGTCTTGTTTGTGTCAATAGTGCATGATTCCCAAATTCATCATGAATCACATCATCTTTTATTATGACATTACCTCTAAAATTATATCTGAAAATGGTAAATATTTCAAGAATATGCTAGTGAATGTACTATGCCAACACTTGCAAATATGCTAGAAATGGTTAACCCCATATTACCCTCAAGGTAATGGAAATAAAGAAGCCTCAAACAACACTCTTGTTTATATCATGGAGAAGATGGTTAAAAACACTGGTTGTAGTTGGCACCTACCAATTCATCCTTCCCTTTCAGCTTATAGAACATCCATCTGCACTCCTATGGGGAAATTCCATATTCCCTTGTTTTAAGCACAGAGGCCATATTTTCCCTTGAGATTAAGCTTCATTATTTGCACATAGCCTTGAGATATTATTTTAAAATAGAGGAAGACTATAGGGTGGCTCGATTGGATAAAATTGAACTTTTAAATGTAAAACACCTTCATGCATTGGATCACCTAAAAGTGTATCACAATAGAGTAAACCATAGCTATAAAAATGCATCATACCTCGTGTAATTGAGGTAGTATTCCTTGTCTTGAAAGAGAATCAGTTCAACACTACCAAAGAGTGAGAGAAGAAAGGAAATTTCAAAGCTAACTAGCTAGGGCCATATATTTTGGTCGCTAAATTTTGTTGAAGTTCTTATAAGCTTGCCAATAGTGATGGTGATGAAATGTAAGAACCCATGAATGTCATGCATCTCAAGAATTTCTATGCTTAGGCATGGATATCTATCAAATATCAAAATAAGTAAAAAAAATATTAGAAAAATAAACAAACAATTAAAGAGAAATAATTTTTTCCAAGTCTGAAAACCATGTAATTGTGGAACTTTGAAAAATTCCTTTAGTGAAAACAGGTTTTCGACACCATGGAAGGGTTCATTTTTCACAAAAATCTCACACCTAGGGGTACAAATAACTTTGTTTTAAGATATTTTGTCACTTTTTTTTTAGATCCTTTCGAGCCTATCCTCCATGGCCTTGATCCATCTACTTCTACTCTTGTATATATGCGAGGAATTTTCCCTTGTACATTCCCATCTAACACTAGGGGAATATTTGCATCTTCACTTTCTTGTACATATGCGAATAATTTTCCCTTGTACATTCCTATCTATCACTAGGGCATCTGCATTTTATTCATATTTTTGTACATAGCTTCAGAAAACTTATAGAAAATACCAAAACATTCAAATATGTTTTACCAAAACAAACCTGAAAACAATATAACATTGTCTCATGAAAATACAAAAACATCGTAAAATGTTTCAAAACTGTTCCACAAAATAAAAAGTAGTGTTCTCTTACATAGTTGTTTTCATGTACATAATTTTGTTGACTTGTTTGGACATATTGTATGTTGTCATACATGCTTTTCTAGATTAGTTTGTTCTTTGATTTCTTTAATTAGGTCTTTCTTTAATATGTTGTGAATTTCATTAGATTAATTCTTTTTATTTTGAGATAAACCAATTGCAACTCAATTATTAACATCTTAGCTCAGTTACATCTTTACTATGAGTTAATTCATTTTTGTTAATATTGGGTATGTTTGCTTGCTTGTTTAGTTTTGTACATAATTATGTTGTTTTGGTTTAGCATGTATATATCAGATTTGATTAACTTTTTCTAGTGCTTGTGTTCTTTTCTTGTACATTATTTGTTATCATTTAATCATTCACATATATTGTCACATATAACATTAAATCATCATATATCATAGATAAAAATGCTAAGATACATCATCATAAAATGAAAATCAACATTAATGCTAAGATAACATCATATCATATCATACATGGGGAAGTAGGGATAAGTTTTACCCCCCCAATCATAAAACATAATAAAACATATAATAACATGATATCCCATAAATTACAATAGGATACATATCAATTTCCATTGTAATAAAAATGTCAAAAAAATATCAATGTCCATATATATAAAAGTGTCTCGATATACATCGGATACATAATAAGCCATATCAAAAATGTGTTCTTTCATCCCAAGGCAAAACCAAAAACATACATATATATGCAATAAAAATGTTCCTTCATCTAGAGGAATATGCCAAAAATAATACATGTATCTAGTCCATCTAAATATATGCATCAACCTTGACTTTCTCGATACCAGGACTAGCCAAGATGTGACCGGTGGGGACTTTGCATGGATCTCACTAATTAGACTGCCTATGGGGCCTTGCTAATCTGTTGGCTATAAGCTTACTATAGGGGATACTTTTATGCCTCGGAACTGCATCAAGGTTCAAAGTACTATAATATCTAACCTCTATGGAAGTCACTACAAAATAATATAGAAGATCCCAAGGTTTGACCCTGCTACATGATGAAGCACACCATGCTGTTATAATCCGAGCTACATCCATTTGCATCCAAGTCCTATTCGCTACCCACTCTACCCTCTCTTTTATGAGATAATATCATGCTACTATATAAAAATGTAACTTCTACCTATGGGAATCTTTCTCTATAGCTCCTGCTCTACCTATTTCTATAGGGTTTGTACTTTGATAAAGGCCATATCTCCCCACAACATTCCCATGTCTCTCTACATTTGTAAAGTGGTCACTAATGGCCTACCTACCACTTGAATAACCCTGTACCCAAGAAATGGAATATGTGGTGGCCCTTACACAATATCTACTCCATCCCCATCACTCCCCGACCTATGCCACAACCTAGACTACTTGATCTAAGGGGTGTTGATGGAAAATTTAATGACACCTTTTGTTAACCATGTGATGAAACTTGTTGTATCAATGGCCCATGTTTCCCCTTTACATGAACTTAATTAATCAATGGTACTTATACTTTGGGCTACACATATGAAGCATGTTGTACCTAATGTTGTGCTTATATATGTGCCTAGTCCTAGCCCTATTCCTTTACTAATTGACCTTGTGCATATCTATGTGGTTAGCCATATGCTTATACTAGTGGATCTTGTGCCTTTCTAGGTGGTTGGCCCTGTGCCTCTATGGCCTCTACCTCCTATTTGCCAAGCCTAGTCATGTCTCTATCTTGCTACTACTACTACTATACTAGCTGTTATAGGTATACCTTTGGAATGGTGATATCATAAGGCATAAAATTTGCATAGAAAGATGGGTAATTTGTTTTAGTTCCAAGGTCCACTAGCTACACCCATCCATCTCGTACCTATTAGATGAATACATGAAAACTTGATAAAGTTATATATGGTCTAATGTGGGGCCCAAAATAAATGTCTCACTTGTTACATGCACATACCATCTCTCATCCCAGCCGATACCTAGATAACACCAAGTTGTCATTGTAATGTGTCAACTTGGTACCACTCTAGGATATGCTTGTAGCTTCCTATCAAGTAATGCTCAACCTCTATAATTCTCACCCTAGCATCATCTCCCTGGAAATGATACAAACCATATGGTATCTAGATTACCATTTGTAACTACAAGTCATTGAAGGCTTGGCTATAATAGGAAGTATCTCCCAAGTGAGATATAATATTAACACCCACTAGCTCCCAACCCATACAAGATGGCTCATTCGAATTCTAACTCCTAGAACACCAATTGAGCAGCTAATTGGGATATCATCTCATGCCAAAATATGTAAGAAGGTCACAGGACTCGGGCTCCTCATCCCTCTCGTATGCTATGAAACGTAAATCTCTATATAATTGGTCCAATAATTATCGACCCCAAAATAAGACCTCTCCATCCATAAATCGGTGCACAAATCCTTTATAACAAAGATGAAATTGTGTACCAATCTTATTAGGAAGTAATTCGTTTCTTATTAGAGCAATAAGATATATTAGAATCCATGCAATCCCCCTACTATCACACACACACACACACACACACACACACACACACACACACACACACACACAGTCCACTTATATCCTATGTCGAGGTATATGATTAGTAAATTATTTGGATTATTTATATCATTCATATGATTGATAATTTGTCATTTAAACATGATTTGATAATGCATGGGGATGCTTTGTATAGGTATATCTTAGTGAGTTTAATGCATTTTCCTTGCTTTTGCTCATGCAACCTGATTAACCGTATAAATTCCTACTAACTACCTTCATGAGAGAAATGTGGTGATGTGTGTAGGAAAATAATGAACGTTTATTTCCAATGTAATTAAGGAGCCCCGAGTTTGGAGTTGGAGTGCAGAAGTGGAAGAATTTTTCCATCTATCAGCCTATAAGTATGGGTCTTGTTTCTAGGCATGTCCTATAGGAATTTATGAGTCTTGATCAATACTATTAGTGGAAGACATTAGTGCCGGTAATTTTTGGCATATTATTTAACCACCTATTTCTATATAAAGACACCTCCTTGAAGAACAATATAGTAGTTGGAAATATTTATAATCTATGATATAGCTTGTTACATTTAGTACTTTTCCTTTCCGTACTGAATATGTCATGGAACTTATTTGAATTAAAATAAGGAGATATCATTTTGAGAATCTTGAGTTGTTAAGATTTCCTCTATCCCAAGGAAGATAAAGGGCCCACTTGACCAAGGAGATATGAGGTTGTTTACATTTACGTACACATATGGTTTTCTGATAAGTCATAATCACTCAGTTCCTTTACTGTAATTTCTATTTTAGTGTGTTTCATGCAATTCCTATTCAAGTGTGTTTATTTTCCTTATTGAAATTTCCATTCAGAATGTGTGTTTCCTCTTATGAAAATTCTAGTTAGCATGTGCTTTTACTTTTACTACAATTTTTAATTATGAGTGTGTAATTTCAATTCTGTTCTTTCAATTTTGTGTTCACATTTCCATTTGAGTTAGAAGTATAACTTTTAGAATTCATTTTATCACAGTAACTTAATTCCATATTGCCGATTTACATTGAGTTTAGTAGATTAGTAGAAAATTCAAAAATATCTAATAGAAACCCCCCAATAAAATACCCAATAGTATAATTGGCTACATAGGACTCCATTGCATACATGACTAGGACACAACCCTAGTTTGATAATGACACTAGTAGATTAATATATTAGTTAAATGTTTGGAAGAATACATCAAATAATTATTTTTGGTGCCATTTTTGGGGACACCATAAGCACAACTCACCATTTTCTTCACTTTAGATGCTATGGGTGATGATGGAGTTCATCTATGCAACCAATAGAATTCCTAGGACTTGTTTATATAACCAACCTTGATGCATAGGCCACGGGATGATCAAGGGAGATTTATACCACACAACATCAAACAAATATCTCTATAAAAATACACGCATACGAAACACTAAAAGTGACACCGAATCCAATCCAATGCCAAGAAACCCTTATGAACATTTTGCATCTTCCTATTTGGAACTTGAATGACATTCAAAATTGGGAGACAATAGGAATAATGATAACCAACCCTTGGGTATAACCTTTACTTATCCCATTGTCTTGGATGGAGATGAGGATGCTCCTATGAAAATATCTCACCGTCCAACCTCCCTATCTTTTGAGGCATGTCTCGTAGAATACCCGATTAGTTGTTTGAATTAAAATTTCTTTGTCGACATATGATTACCAAATGACAATCGAAAACTCAAACTCTTTCCTTCAACTCTCAAAGACTCAGCTATGAGATGGTTCATGGGATTGTCCTCTAACTCCATTCATTCTTGGTATGCCATGGAGATATCTTTTTGGATAAATATCAAGACTACGATAGGGGAAGGGATAGGAAGAAAGAGTTCTTCAAGATAAAGAAAAAGAATATGAAAATCTAGATGATTATCTATATATATTTCTCTTTCTCCATCATAGGAGTGGTTATGAGTTACATGCAAAAAATACTAAGATAGTTTTCCTTAAAGGACTTGATGAGGAAACCAAGGATTCCCTCCATCTTATGAGAGGAGGTGATGTGCAAAAACTTACTATGGAACAAATCATGAGCTATGTTGAAATTACTCTAAAACACAGGAGGTATACAAAAATAAACATCCAAGCTTTCCATAGGAACTTGAACTTCTCGGAGGAAATGGACAACATGAAAATTAACATCAACCATTGATGGGATAAAATCTAAAAATAATGTTGTTTAAGAACCATTGGAAATATATTTCCCTAAATATAGGAAGATACATCCTCTGGGAGAGTGTCCTTTAGGGGTCATAGACATTTGTTTGATCTATGACGTTGGTAATCATAATTATAAGCATTGCACTTTCTTACCTCACTTTAAATTAGGATTGAATGTTGTCTCTTAAGCTGAGGAAGAGGTAAACTTTTATAAAGGAAAAATAATCAGGATGTATATGCTCCTCAAACTGCTTAGAACCCTCGAAGGATGTCATGGCCCAGTCAGCCTCCTCATCCTACTTGGGGAAAACCTGAATGGGCACCACCAAATTGGATGGCTTACCCACATCCACCACCATGGATGGTTTCCTAAAATCAGTAGGGTTGGACATCACCATCCTATGTAAATCCATGGAAAAACCAATAGTGGGTACCTCAACAAAATCCTAACCAAAACCAATAGTGGATACCTCAAAAAATTCCTAACCAAACCAAACAATGGACACCACATTATAAAACTAATCAATAGAGGAGGTTCCAGCAACAACAACATGCTTTTATTCCCCAACAATAAATTATCAACAACACGGAAAAGTAGCACAAACACAACTTCCAACCTAGCCTATAGTGAACCCTAAAAATCAACAAACAACTTCAATTGATGAAGTAAGACAGAGTGATACAACTCAAAGTTAATACTATCGGTAATTAGCGACTAAGGTTTGGATAAATATTGTATCCTCCTATTTTTATCACGAAATACTTGTAGACAATGAGAAATAAGATATACTTGAGGAAGATGAAGAAAGTGTGCATGCTCAACCAATATAAGACACTAGGAATGGCCAAGGAAAGAATAAGAATGTTCATATAACTCCTTTTCCTAAACAATTATAGGAAACTTAAACTACAAAGGAAACACCGCTAGTTCAAGAGTTGAAAACGATGAACATTGAGGTCCTACTTCTGAGAGAAATAAGGGATATTCCTAAACTAAACCAAACCATTAGAAATGTATGTATCAAGAAAATAGAAAGGAAGAAGAAATACCTTAAAATAGTCAAGGTGGAAGGGAATTTAGTTGA
The DNA here is from genome assembly GCA_018340775.1 of Taxus wallichiana var. yunnanensis. Taxonomy (NCBI): domain Eukaryota; kingdom Viridiplantae; phylum Streptophyta; class Pinopsida; order Cupressales; family Taxaceae; genus Taxus; species Taxus wallichiana. The sequence continues at coordinate 846,561,730 of CM031239.1, forward strand.
TCTTGTTTCTAGAAAACTTATTTCACCAAAATATGGGGATCCTAGAAGTCCAGTTATTACTATTTGTATAAATGATCAATTAATATCTAATTTTTTGGTGGATTTTGGTGTTTTCATCAATGTTATAACAACATATATGTTCAATCTATTTTCTTTAGAAGGATTGCATCCTACCAATACCATTCTTCAATCAGAGATCAATCCATTTTTGTACCGATGGTGTCACAGTTGAATCTCGGGAGTACCCCCGTGAATTTCATAGTCTTACAGCCTAAAGACCAAAAGTTGGGATATCCATTCATCTTAGGTAGACCTTGATTGGCTTTTTTGCTGCATATATTGATCGTAGGTCAGGAAAAAGATCACTTTAAATGGGAAAAAATCAAATAATATTTCATTATATCCACCTTCTTAGCCTTGTGTGTCGATTGTGAACATGTATGGGGAGATTATTTATATACTAACCCTCGAGTTATTCTTATCTAGCCACCATTGTAGTGAAAAATCACATGATAGAAATTGTTGAGTTATGTACGTTGTTTGATGAAGAGGGTATTTTGGCCATAGAAATCAGAATCGAGGCTATATAAATTGGAACTAAAGCTACGTAACCATTTTTCGAACACATCCAATACTATTTCCTTGGTAAGTTATATTTCTAATGAAGATGGTAAGTAAATCTATGCTTATAATGTAGAATGCACAGTCACTGATTTCTATTGTCCTTTAACCAAGATTATGTCTCTTGACAATGTAACTATTTTCTACATTCTTCAACCTCATGTTTTTCCCTTAAATTATTTAATCACTGATGTAGAGCTCACTATTTTTAAAGATACCAAGAAAGTTAATATTGAAATACAAAACAAATTGACCATTGCTAATAACTTAGAGGCAAAGCCAAGAGGCTAGGGTTTTTAAAATTTTGAGGAAACAATACTAAGATTTTACTTGTAATTATATTAATATGAAGGGAATTCATCCCAATATCTTCACTCACCATATCTACACTAAGGATGTTAAACCCATAAGACAACTACAAGAAAGAATTAATCCAAACACTCAGAGACATAGTTAAAAATGAGATAGAAAAATTGTTGAAGGTAGGATTCATCTATCCTATATCTGATAGTCATTGGGTATAATCATTAGCTATAGTTCCTAATAAAAATGATAAATTGAGGATCCGTGTAGACTATAGGGAACATAATTAAGCCACCAAGAAAGACTAATTTCCCCTTCCTTTTATTAATCGGAGTTTGGACAATCTCGCAAGTAAGAAGTATTTTCCTTCTTAGATGGGTTTAGTGGGTATAACCAAATAAGTATTGCACCTTCGAAAAGGATTAAACCACCTTCACTTGACGTTAGGGTACATTTTTATATCAGGTCTTACCATTTGGGATTTGTAATGCACCTGCTAATTTTCAGAGAGCAATCCTAGAAATTCTTATAGATCTCACAAATGATTGTGTTGAAGTTTACATGGATGAATTCACTTTCCATGAATCCACTTTTGAAAAATCTCTAAATAACCTTGAAAAATTATTAAGTAGGTGTGAGAAACACCAACTTTCCCTTAGTCATGAAAAATATCTTATTAAGGTTGATTAGGGAATTTTCTAAGGCCATCACATTTCTTCGAAGGAATATAGGTCAACCCAAAAAGATTGTGGTCATCACTCACTACCTACACCAACAAATTAGACTGAAATTAAGAGTTTCCTTTCTCATACAAGATATTATAGGTGATTCATCAAATACTTTAGTAAAAAATTTACACCTATGTTTCCTTTGCTAACAAAATATTGTGTTTTTGAATGGTCCCCTCAGTATCAGCAGGTATTTGATATTATCAAGGAGAAGTTAACCACCACTCCGGTCTTGAGAAGACCCGATTAGGGACATCCTTTCCATATTCACACCGATGTCTCTAATACAACGATGGGAGCTATTTTTATACAAAAATATGAAGAAGATCATATGTATGCCATTTATTTTATCACCAAGAATATGACCCCTATGGAGATAAACTACACCACTACTATAAATTGAATTTTTACTTGTTGTTTACTCTCGAATAAATTCGACATTACATTAGTGGGTATAATATCTTTGTTTATATTGACCACTCGACCATAATATATTTGATGGATAAACTAGCAATCGGAGGTCGATTATTAGATGGTTACTCTTGTTACATTAATTCAATCGACCATTATTGATAAGCCAAGGAAATTTAATGTTGTTGCTGATTTTATTTCAAGAATGAATGCTTAGGGGATGAAGAAGCGATCTAGGATTGTTTTTTAGATGAAAATTTGTTTAATGTATCAAATCAACATCCATGGTTTGCCAATATTGCAAATCATTTTACTATAGGGAAGTTTCTTTCCTATTTTACTCATAAAGAGAGATGAAGATTAGTAAAAAAAGTGCAACATATAAGTGGTGTAATGGAATTTTATTCAAATGTTGTCTTGATATGGTTATTGGCAAGTGTGTTTTGGAAGATGAAATATACGACATATTGTGAGCTTGTCATGATGAACCTAGAGGAGGAAATTACTCAGTCAAGACAACAATTCACAAGGTCCTTAGAGTTGGTTACTATTGGCCTTCCCTTCACAAATCTGTAAAGATGTATGTGTGGCAGTGTTATGCATGTCAAAGAATGGGGAAGCCTACACTATCCATGGAAATTCCTCTCAATCCTCATCTAGTCTTAGGACCATTTGAGAAATGGGGAATTGATTTCATTGGACCTTTTGATCCCCCATATTTTGGGAAATCATACATGTTGGTGTGCACTAACTATGTCACGAAATGGGCTGAGGTTCAAGCACTAACATCTGCCACTAAGGACGTTGTTGTTGAATTTCTGTACAATCGCATAATGCTAAGATTTGGTGCCCCTCCAACACTTGTATATGATCAGGGCCCTCAATTTGTGTCAAACATGATTGAGGATTTTCTGGAAATCTATTGAATCAAGAAGCTGTAAATTGTCACCATACCATCCCCAATCCAATGGGTAAGTGGAGGTGATAAACCAAGAACTTGAGAACATTTTGACGAAAGTGGTCAACTTCATGCACGGGAAAAATTGGGCACCAAAACTCCTCGAGGTAGTTTAGGCCTATAACACGACCTAGAAAACCACTACTAGTGTTTCCCCTTATGATATGGTATATAAAAAGAAGCCCTTTATTACCCAGTAGAGTTCAAGTTACGCACATGGAGAAAAACACTAGAAATTGACATCAATTTGGATGAAGCACAATGAGAATGAGTGATGCAAGTTGAATGAACTAGATGAAATGAGGATGGAATACAACAAAAAATGGAAATTATCCAACATCAGAGGAAGACATGGCATGATTCTCATATCAAATACAAGAAGTTTAACAAGGGAGAATGGGTCTTACTCTTTGATTCCAAATATCAACAGTTTAAAGGTAAGCTATGGACATGCTAGTTGGGACCATATCAAATCAATGAAGTGTTTGATAATGGCTCTATGAGACTATTAACAATAGATGGTGAAATAATGGCTCTTATTGTGAATGGACACAAACTCATGATGTATCAGTGTCCTTTGGACAAGGAAACCTTCACCAACAACATCATGTTGAGTAAGGAAATGGATGCAAAGGAGGTGCTTAGCCCCTCCTGTCAGGAGTAATTGTTGTTTTTAAATTTAAATAAAGGAGGATGATCAGAAATTTTATCTTCTTCCGTTAGTTAGATATATTCCTTTCAATAAAATTAGAAATATTCATTATGTAAAAGGCCACTAATCATATTTTATCTTAGACTACAGGACGTGGAAATCTATGAATATCAGAAGTTGAACTAGCATGGGTAAGTGCATTCTAATTCACTACATATATTTCCTTATGAAGAAATTACCCATTGCATGTACTTATCATAATTTCATCCCTACACAATGTTTGATGCATTTATTGGAAATATCATTCTAAATCTTATGACACGAGGTGGGGTATAATAAGTCTTAATTATGGAGGGTATCGTTGGTTTACAGATTCTAAGAAAAGGATGCACTACTTTCTAGGAGGGAAAAGTTTCAATACCATTTTAAAAGAGGGGATATGTGTGGTACCACATAATAAACCATCCCATGCATGCCGGATCTGTAAAATTTTCACATTGACAAATTTGCGTCGATTTCAAGAAATTTGGGGATTTAGGTGCATTTCAAATTGATCCTTATTAACCAATTCCTATAATTACTTTCTGAATTTGAACACACCATTATCACTACCATTATATTGTGGGTTCAAGAACAACCTTATTCTTGTTTCTCTACTATTTGGATTCACCTTCACCATGGGACAAAAGAAAAAGTCAGAGCTAGATTCTCTGGACCCATTACTCAGGAACGCTACAATTTCGTAGGTATTTTATGATTCTGAGATGGCTTGAATTTATATGGAAATTTAAAGGTTTTGATGAAAGTGTAGTGGATGAATTCTTGGTAAATTTTGAAGCTACTTGCTCATGCATTGGAGGAAAGAGAGTGGAAATTACTAGCCAGGTTGTTTCTGAACTATCTGGCTTACCAAATTTTGGTTTGAAAGTTATCAAAAATGCTCCCCTCAAGGACTTACTTGCTTTGTTTCATGTGGATGGTGAATTATTTCCCGAGGTAATCCTTACATCCTAAGGTGCTCAGAAAAGTGTTAAGAGGTAAATTATTCCTTGCATTTGGAGAGAGGTGGCTAAATGGGTTAACAAATACTTTATATGTGATAGCCAACCGATCGTGCTAGGTGGAGATTCACTCAAAATTATCATTCATTTAAAGAAAGGATACATAAAACCTACACTCTAGGGTGAATTTACTAGAATATTTGGCTGATGCAATTATCAAAGTAGGACAAAAATACAAGAATGGAGGAGGAAAGGCAACACTAAAGCACCCAGAGCTGATTAAATTACTCTTCTCGCATCAAGTTTTTTACAGGACAAAGATAAGGCTTGAGTGTATGAGTGTGGGGGAGGGTTCCAAGCCAAAGTATCTCAAAAATGGGTCATATTCCATACCTCGACCAACTATCAAGTTAGCATTTCACCTTCCACAAGAGAATGTGAAGGAACTTTAAAATAATCGATAGGTAGAGGAACCTAGTACTCAAGAGAATGTGGAAAAATATAGTAGTCAAGTGAGCCCATCTTCTACACCTTCCAGTTTTAAGGGTAAGAACACCTTACCTCTCTATTCTTATATTTCACTATGGTCACGACGATCATGTATGTTGCATAAACTTTGAAGTTCCAATCAAGATATGTTTTTGATGTTGATTCTGCTCCTATTCAAGAAGAGAAGGGTGAGGTAGAAACCCTAGATGTCCCTGCTGATAAATCGCTAGACATTATATTCACTAAAGATATCCCCACCCCATAGAACTTGGATATGCCCACATCTTCAGATATCAACTCTCTGGAAATGTCTTCATCAGCACGAATCATAGATTCTTGCTCCAAAATAAATTTCAATGGAGACTACTAGCCAAGGGTTATGTGAAGTTGATGTACCATAAGGTTATTTGGAAGATATTGCATTCCTTAAAGAATGGTTGAAAGGTATGAAAGAAATAAATTTCTTTTCAAACTAAATTTACCTAGTGAACAATAGAAAAGGTTAGAGAAATAATAACTTTACAAGTAGAAGCTTACATCCTAAAGTGATAAAGAGATATAGGTCTTAACATTTTGAATGATATCAATCAATTATCTCTTCAGAATTCAGAATTAAAAAAAGAAAACAAAAAATTAAAGGGAGAGATAGAAATCAACAAAAATGAAAAACAAAAATTACAATCTCTTTTGGACCCTATTTTACCTTTAACCTGTAAGATCCCATCTTGTCGAAAACCATATTCGACCTACAACATGTTTTTTCAGGAAAATTTTTACTCTTAGAAGTTATTGAGGTTGTGTTGTCAAGAGCCTTATGAATTTCTGATGGTAATACTTTTCTATCCATTTACAAAACTAGTACCCCTGATATTTAGAATCTACTCTGTGAGTTCTACCTCCATAACATGTTAGTCTCCAATGTCCCTGACTTCTTCATTAAATTGTTTGTGGGGATTTTCAATTAAAATATTTTCATTCCTTACTTCATAATTAGATTGTGTGGGGTGAGCAGATGGATATCTTCAATCAAACATCTCACACAATAGAATTCTATATTCAACCTACACATCACAATGATGTGGCTATGCGAAAGAACTTCAGATATCTTTACTACCAAGCTAGTATTGGAGATAATAATTCATGAATACTACTGAAATGTATGGAGGGCTTTAAAACTTATAATCAACAACACTTTGGGGTAGTAAAGTAGACCTGCAATATGAGGTGGGATACCCCGAGTTTACCATTAAAGAGAAGAGAGGTTATTTCACCCCAAAATTTGAGTTGGAGTATTAGACGAGGAGATGCACTCATCACCATAATTCATCAATTATCAGAAAATAATGATAAACAATACAATGATGAATGGGTGGGACTACAGGTAAGGCCACCTCTTCTCCTTATCCCAACTACAACTTGGCAGAATAATGCTTCCCAATCTAATGAGAGTTTCACAGCTTGGGTCGAAGTAATTTCAAATACTCAGGGATGTAAAGGTACTAGGAAGCAATATGTTGACCAATTTGAAGAGTATGACATGGCCCAACAACTTGTTCATAGAGTAGGGTGTAATTTGAGTTGCATTGGGACATGTAATAGGTAAAGTGTAGGGGAAATGATGAGTACAATATTTGGATTATTTATATCATTCGTATGATTGATAATTTGTTATTTAAACATGATTTTATAATACATGGGGATGCTTTGTATAGGTATATCTTAGCAAGTTTAATGCATTTTCCTTTCTTTTTCTCATGCAATCGATTAACCGTATAACTTCCTACTAACCGACTTTATGAGAGAAATGTGGTGATATTTGTAGGAAAATAACGAACATTTATTGCAAAGAAATTAAGGACCCTTGAGTTTGGATTTGGAGTGCAAAAGTGGAAGAATTTTTCCATCTATCGACCTATAAGTATGGGTCTTGTTTCTAGCAGTCCTATAGGAATTTATGAGTCTTGATCAATACTGTTAGTGGAAGACATTAGTTCCGGTAATTTTGGCATATTCTGTAACCACCTGTGTCTATATAAAGACACCTCATTGAAGAAAAATGTAGCAGTTGGTAATATTTATAATCTGCTATATAATTAGTTACATATATTACTTTTCCTTTCCACACTGAATATGTCATGGAACTTATTTGAATTAATATAAGGAGATATCATTTTGAGAATCTTGATCTATTAATATTTCCTCTGTCCCAAGGAAGAGCAAGGGTCCACTTGACCAAGGAGACAGGAGGTTGTTTACATTTATCTACACATATGGTTTTTATAAGTAATAATCACTCAGTTCCTTTACTACAATTTCTATTTCAGTGTGTTTCATGCAATTCCTATTCAAGTGTGTTTATTTTCCTTATTGAAATTTCCATTCAGAATGTGTGTTTCCCCTTATGTAAATTCTAGTTAGCATGTGCTTTTACTTTTACCTGGAATTTTTTTTATTACGAGTGTGTAATTTCAATTGTGTTGTTTCAATTATGTGTGGACATTTCCATTTGAGTTGGAAGTACAACTTTAGAATTCATTTTATCACAATAACTTAATTTCTTAGATTAGCATTAAGTTTCCATAGACTAGTAGAAAATTAAGAAATATATAACAAAAGCCCCCAAATAAAATACCCCATAGTATAATTGGTGACATAGGACTTCATTGCATACAACCTAGGACACAACCCTAGTTTTATAATGACACCTTTGGTAGATTAATCTATTAGTTAAATGATTAAAAGAATACAATGACCCATGAATATATACTTTTGTAGGAACAAATCCTAGATGTGTCATATAATCCGATCACAATGCCCATTGTACACAACCAAAATACCCTAGATCAACACTCAAAGAATATGATAAACATCTACAAGAGTTGTAGTCATATCTCCAAAGTGGGAATTTGAAAAGTCTCTCTCTCGCTATGCCATCTCTCTGTTATGGTAGTCCATAGGTTATGATCTAGGTTCTTGTGAGGAAGATGGGTAATGTAAGACAAGACTATAGCCTTGAGCATGGCAAAAACCACACTACTCATGTTAGGTTAAGGTCATGTCAAATTCCACACATAAATTTGTGACACTCCCGCATGTCTAGAGTCCATGCTCTCTCTCCTACGAGATCACCTAAAATGAAAAACAATTATTATCATTTCTTTTATCACAAAATCATAGCACCCTCCAATTTTTTATCATGTGAGTGTGTTAAGTCAAAAATGTGATTAGGTAACATGGGTACTATCTCCAAATTTGGGACTTGTGCTTGAGATAAACCTCTAGTAAAGGTCAATTCCTCTTCCTAATCTAGTGCAATAAAACTCTAATGAACAAAAAATACTTGATATTTGTATCCTACAATTTCCAAGGACTAGGAGAGAGAAAGAGAATAAAAATTAAAGAAACCTATACTATGAAGGTGATGCACCAAAATAAGGGAATGGGAAAGACTCTCCAATGTGTGAAAATGAGAAAAATGATGATCGATAGGGTGAGAAAATTTCTCCATGTCATGACAACAACACTTAAAACTCAATTTCCATGAAAGCACAAAAATATTACACCTTGTTAGAGAATAAGGTAGACCAATACACCTATAAATGAAATAAAGAGGCAAGTAGAAAAAATGAACAAAGAAAAGGGAAGAAAATATCCACAAATTTGCATCTACTACTTCATTCATATACACATTTCATTTACAAAGCAATAGAAGGGCCTAGATTAATGTGTAAGAAATCCAATATGAAGGCCTATAGCACATTTATGTTCAAAAAAAAATGGTATATTTTTTTACAAAATTGATCCCCACTACAAATGAGAGAACACTTCAATTTATAGAAAATGAAGGAGAGGAGAGAGAAACAAGAAAACTCATATTTTCCTTTTGCACCAATTAAAAAGTACCCAAAGTGGGTGGAAATAATGATAGAAAATATTCAAAAGTAATCTTTGATTGATATGTAACTTGTAGTGAGATAAAATTTCTGCCCATGCCCATTTAATGCTTCCCCAAACACTTTGAAATATCTGTTTGGAACTGGGTTCGTTTTCTATAAATTTCTCCTCTGAAAATTCATAAATTCTAGAATTTTTCAATCTTTGTGCATTGGCCTTAGAACCATGATTCCAACAATACTAATTTTGTGAAAATCCATTGAGAAATGCTCAAGATATAATATTATGAGTGCAACTAGTTATCCTCGGTTTTCAAAGAACTCCTTCTCTTTCATGGGAATGGATAATAAAAATTGGTTAGAAATAATCATTTTAAATATTTCTCCCCTTTCTACTATCTTTACATATCCTTTTAAAATTTGGAGCATTTAATTTTTTTCTTGGGGCCCACAATGTTGTTTCCTTTTGAATGGGGAAGGGGAGAGTATAAAGAAAATTAAGGGTGAGCTTGGTGGTTGACTTTCCAAGCTCAAAACCTACATGAATTCCCGAACCCCTTTTAGTTTGGGTTTGATTTCAACACTGATATACTCACATTGGGTCCTTTAATTGCCTTGAGCCAAGATCCTCATGCACCCAATTGAATTTTAGACATTCCCACACCCCCTCTAAAATATAGCCAACTCAACGGCCATCCCATACCACAAACCTACCTTGCTTCAATTTAGGGCTTGAACCCCTTAGGGAGAACTCAAATTATGCTGGATTGACCACTCCTTCAACTTAGTACCTAGGACACACCCCTCAGGTGTTATTTTTCCTAAAATGAAGGCCTCATGCACCCTCTCACACCCCCATGAGTTCTTTTGAACCCCTGTTGGACCCACATAGCTTCCCCAACCCTACATTGATTAGATGTTAGGGCCATTGACTCCTGAAATCTATGTGATATATTACATCTGGTATTTTGGGATTTAGGAACATGTAAGGCCTGAGTTTTTTTGGGCTATCCAGATTCCATATTTTGATGCGGCCGCAATGGCCACCCACATCCCATTCTATGGGGTCACCGAGCTGGCTTGGTGAGCCAACCTCGATATAATTTTCCCCACTTTTTTCTAAGTGGGAGTAAACCTTCATGCCAACCAGATCAACTTGTTCCACCCTCCACACTATTTTCAATAAGTTCCCGCTTGATCAAAATGTGTCACTCATTCTTTGAGCTTACCAAGCTGACCTTAACTCCGCTCACTACTAGCAACATAATTCACCCTAGGTCCTTATGAATATCTTCACATTTTTTAGATCACATACTAATCATTCATCGATGGATTAGATTTTTTCTACTAGAGTGAGCTTGATGGGATTCTGGCGATCCCAAAATGTGTTTCATTCACCCAACGAGCTTGCGGGACTTCGAATAATTTTAACAACTTAACCACCTTAAAATGTATTCTCCAACATACCTCTTTCCTCATGGCATTATCGACTCAACTTATCTACAAAAACATCTTGCTTGAGCATGACGCAGACTGATATTGGTCTATCTTGTCCATATTTATCACTTAACTAGTAAATCGGTCTTCAAAACTTTTATAGCTTGATGATCCCATAAAATTCAGTGGGCTTGTAATACTTGGTGTTAAGGTAGCTCGATCTTCCTAATGATTTACAACTCGATAGAGATCGATGGCTCCAAACAAACATCTAGATTATTTTTTTTTTTGGGAGTTAGCCCACTAGCTCTTTTATCGACTTGATTTGTAATGTGACAACGTGACTAATTTGAAATAACTTGGTTTTCTTCTAACTCACCCTTCTCTTTTTCTAGCTAGGTCATGTTCTTGGTTAACCCTTAGGACCCAAAATGTAACCTTTCCAACCTCCATCAACCTCTTTATAAAATTCTATATTCTCTTGTACTCAAGAGGGGCCATGCCATTATTAGATGTGTTCTTAGATGAATTTCTCAAATTTTCCATTTTTTACACAAAGTGGGCCCTTCACCAATTGTCATAATGCAAGCTTTTTGGCTGTCCAATTTCACCAAGGGTAAATTTGATAACAATTTCAATGATTCATGGGGCCATCTTCTTGCTAGATGGGCTAACCAATTACTGTATACTTACCCATTAGGGATGGATTCTACGTGATCAACATGAACTAATCTTTAAAATGGCTCCCAGAGATCCTTGAAATGGTGCTTCTTAGATCAAATATTTCCCTCAAGTACTTATATTTCATAAATATTGTAAGAAAATCTTGAAACTCATTTTGTGAGAGTGGAAAATTGTCTTAAATATCTAACTCTACCTTTTTCTTTAACTATGATTTGTGTGATTTGAATGATCAACCCCGAAACTTCTGCCCCAACATCTAAATTTCACCAAGTATGAATAGCTAAGACTGATTTTGTTGATGTTTAGTAGATAACATATTTCTCTAAGGTGAAGGCACATTTGAGGGTGTAGAAGAATAATAAAATAAGCACGCACTGAACACTTTGAATTTATGACTTAGCCATTTTTGTGGATAAGGGTTATTCGAGAGATAGCGTGCTTTGAGAACACAAAGACATGAAGGATTACGAGTCCATGCAACAAGTAATTTGGGAACAAATAATAGCTAAGTGCCACGGATTGTTTGAGCTAATAATAGGATTTCTACTCGAGTTAACTATAGGAAGTCTATTCTTAAGAGTACTTACATGTTGTGCATCATTTTGTAAAGGTGCATGGTTATTATTAGCTTATGAATATTTTTAGAAGTGCATGGGTGATGAAGGGAAAGTCCCCACCTATATATAGACATATATATATATATATATATATATATATATATATATATGTATATATATATATATATATATATATATATATATATATATATGTGTATGTGTATATATATATATATATATTATGTCTCTGTGTGTGTGTGTATTTATTTGTTTAGGTGTGTGTGTGTGTGTGTGTGTGTGTGTGTGTGTGTGTGTGTGTGTGTGTGTGTGTCAAATTGTAGAGTTATGTTGTTGGTTTTGTCACACGCATGACTCATGGAGATACTTATGTAATGTAAGAAGCTTTTGTGTTTTAGAGTATTTAATACAATGGTTCATATTGGCTAGATAATGGTGTTGAACATGACTGAATCTGGTTCTTGCATGGTAAATCTTGTTATAGTCATTGTTTAGTTCATCTTATATATATTCTAAGAACTAGATCTAGTTTATGCACTGTGTGTTGTTTACTATTGGTAATGAATCTGAATACCTATATACACCATCATGCTAACATTCTATAAAAGTAACTCTAAAGAGGCACTTGGTGCCTTTACGCACTTTGGGTGAGCGCTTAGCTCGGGATGAGTGATGTGCCAAAGACACATGCATTATTCATAGTAAAATTTTTGGTTAGATATTTTGTCAAGCCAAAATATGATATTCAACCACAGTACATGGGATAAAATCCATCCTCAAAGATAGGTGAGGCTGCCTATTTATTACTAATCTAAAGCACAATGAAATAATATATACCGTATCCACACTAACCTAACCATTGGGGTTGGGATGGAATCCCAAAATCCATATCAACAATGGGTGAAGATATTGTTGTTTTCGAAGTGAAATGGATCGGAAAGGAAATTATTAATATTGAAGAAACACAATGTAAAGGAAATGAGAGGAACGTATTTTCTTTCGAGTAAAACAGAGAGTACGAAATAATCATATAAGCTTTAGATAACAAATGTAATGGTTGAAATGATTAGAATGATCAAGATGCTAAAAAAGAATAGCTTAATATTATGCACATAAGAAAAATATCTTAAGAAAGACACGTCTCACAACACAAAGTTTGCAAAATAGCATTAGTTTCTATTCCTCAAATGATTAAAAGAAAACACAAAGTCTTTCTTCTTCACAATAGTTCTCAATATTCCAAAAATCTCAACCCTTTGGAATGCATAAGCATCCCTTATTTAGAATAAAAGGAGTTGAGAGAAAATAGGATAAATCCTAGAAAATAGTCTTTTAATGAGAGTCCTACTTTGCTTGACTCTCACGCAGGAGACCAAGTCAAAATTTGCTTCCTATGTGATGAAACAAAAATGAAAAATACATGTCAATTTTGGGATTGAAATGACATGCAACATTGTGCTTATTCTATATCATCATCTTTGTCTTCCTCCAACAAAGCCTACTTGTCCCAAAATTCTTGGAATTTTTAATTATACCCTGCATCTCATTTTCATCAGGCACGGTGGAATGATCACTCAGAACTTCACATGTTTCCTGAGTGTTGCTAGCATTGCCAAGAATCTTTTTCAGTATCTTGTTGAGTTTCCTCAGGGTCTCCAAAGAATGTTCAATTTTCACAAACCTGTCAATGATTTCAGGCCGAATCCATAAGTTGGTTCATGTTAAATTGATTCTTTGATCTATTTGTAAAGATCATCAACAGGAAGGATACCCGAGCTTTCACTCAACACCTTAGCACAAATCTTGACTAGCTCTTCTTCTAAGTAATTCTAGGCATCAACCAATTGATATCTTGATTCCCTCAATTTGTTGTAAGCTTCATCGAGAATCCTTATTTTGAATCTAATGGATTTGGTTAGTTGAAAATGTTTATCCCCATGTGGAACGATGCCTTCTTCGACCAAGATGCTGAATGGAACCTGTTTTAGCATTTGGAGAGCTTCAAAAGTTAACTCTAGGTTCCTAATTTCTACTAAAAATTCATCATCCATTTTCTCTCCATCCTTCTTTATATCATCTAAGGATTTGTAGACTTCACGGTGTCCTTGATGACTTCTTTTCCCCGCAAGATAATCCTTTAGATCCATTCATCAACCGTTCTCCCCTTCTCATTAATCCTCTCGATCATGGGTACCGATGAGAAATCGAACCCGATAGGAGTAGAGGATGATGGTGTTGACTCAGGAGGCTTTGAGAGCTTGAGTAGCACTTCTGTCAACTGCTGTACTTTCTCTTTTAACTCATCTCTATTTGCCTTAGTTTCCTTTAGCTTCTGGCACAACACATTCATGGCATCTTATGCATCCTGTTGTGCTCCCTCTGTTATTACTTTCCCTAGAGCCACCCTTGTGATTTGATAATCTGTGACCATTATATCATCCTTAGTTTTATCAGCCATGGGAGTAGTAATTTCTACAAATTTATGCCTTGAGGCATCCACTGAAATCCTTGAAATTGTTTTGGGTTTCTTGGCCGACTTGGTAGGAGTGACCTTGAGGGAACTGAAATCAAAGGCTGGTAATGGGACTACCACCTTCCTCTTCCTTAGAGTATGATCTACTAATCATTGAGGCATATTTGAAGAAGCTTCTCCCATTGTAGGTGTTATGGTCACATCTTCAAGTGGAGGAAGGTTAGATTTCAGAGTGGTGACCACTGCGAGTGTAGCATCGGTGGTAATGGATTTAGGGAATGAAGGTACAGAAGGAGGAGGCATGTCCATGGTTAACTGGGGTCTAGTGGCGAAAGGTGAGAGACAAGGGAAGATACTAGCCATGGCTGAGGAACTTCATGAAGAAATCTGATGAAAGGAAGGTTGAATGGGAGGAGGAAAGGATTCCAAAATTAGAGCTTGAGAGGTGAGAGGAAGGCATACCTTCGATGAACTATCAACAAAAAGAGGAATGGAAGGTTGAATAATCACTTCTCTTAAAGGAATATTCCCTTATTCTAATTGTGAAGGTGAATCAGAACCTCAACTATTTGTTGGAGAGTGACCACCGGTGTAGTTACTTGATCTTCTCCCTTTCTTACAAACTTAACCTTCATTGGCCTTTTGGAAGGGTTCTTATCCTTTTCCCTTTTTTCCCTTTGAGGGTACTGTTGATGCAAAATCACAACACCCCTGGATGTTGATCAGATTTCTATGTTGATCACTCTAGCATCCAGTGTGATTGCACAACATTGAAACCTTTCTCCAAGTGTGGGACTTGCAGAAATGAGAAAGGAATCTCTAGAGAAGGCTGGTTCCTACTCCTAAACTACTTGCCACAAGCTATTCTAGTGCAGGCAAGCTAATCTAAACCTAATCTAACCATGCCAAGGAGATAGAGAGAGAGAGAGAAAAGGGAAAAATAGCAAAAGCCTACACTAAAATGGTGATACACCAGAGAAGGAGAATGTTGAACATCTATCAAAACTACCATGGGACAAGGAGAGGTGAGCAATGGGAAGGATGGACAGACGCATCACAGGCCCAAGGATAGATTTCACACAGAAAATGTCCCAAAACTCCATGAACATAGCTCCAAACCTGCAATGAACATTCAAACTTGCAAAAATACCTACAATGAAGAGAGGCAAGAAGAAAACAAGCAAAAACAAGCAAGGATGGACAGATGCATCACGAAACATGTTTTTGTTGCTTCAAAAGTTTGCACAGAACATCATTTTAATGGTAAAAGGCAAAAACACCATTACAGAGAAGGGGAGGAGGTTCGAACTCCATTTTCAACCCTAGAGAAGAAAATAAGGGAGGGCAGAGCCGAAAAGATGAACAACTTGTAATAATCCCTCCAAAATGAGCCAAATCTGGCTTTTACATTGCATGGGTCGAGCCCATGAGAGAGAAAATGTAAAAATGTGGGAGCCCATTCCTCATTGACTACAAATGCATTAAATCAGCATGGAGGACCTTACAAACCCATACCCTGTCATTTTGACCAAATGGGAGGAGAGTGTGACCCATTCTGTATTAAATTTGGTCGCTGAAATGTCACTTCTGGCCATGAACACGTACCAGAGCCGTTTTTTGAATTTTCTCTCTTGAAACTGAACCAAAATTCAAAATTGACCATGTAATCATGTAGAGAATTTCATAATCTTTCCAATGATGTAAAGAACATGCAAATCCGAGCTCTGGATCAAAAGATATGAAGGTCTAAAGTTTTAGGGCAAAACGGCCCAAAAAATGGATGTCGGGCAAAAATTTGAATTTTTCTGCGCTCCGCTGGTCGGATGCCACATGGCAAGTGCTGATTGGATGAGCAATTCTCTCTCCTCCACCTTTCCGTGGGCTTTCCTTTGAAATTTCAACCTTTTTAACTATTTGGAAAAAAATTCATTTTTACCCCGTGCCCCGCCACTTGGGACACGTGGCACGCTTTGGTTGGTTACTTGAGGGTGCGGGGCATCTTTTACCTTTTAGTTTTTGGCCAAAAATTTTGCCAAATTCTCCAAGTCCTCCCCGAGCTCTTCACTCCCTACCTTAGGACACGTGGTGTTTCCCTGATTCGTTGGCGGCTTTTCTGAGTTTTCGTGCCCCGCACGTCCCAATGTCCCAACCGTCCCAAGTGCTGCTTGGGCCGCTGGAGGCTTTTCAAATGGCTCACGCCCGATGTCCCAACTGTCCCAAGGACCGCCTGGACTAGGACTTAGCTGATTTTTATGATTTTTTCTGCCCCAAGCTTGTTTTTTTGCAACTTTTTCACCCTTTTTAGAACTTACTCTTTTCTTCTTGGACAGGAGAGTTAGAAAGAAGCTGAGGGGCCCCAAAAAACATGATTTTAGGCCTTAATCAATCTATTTGCCTGGGACTTGAATATTCTGATGCATGTTATCAAAATTACCCGAGGGTGAATTTTGGATAACAGGTACGACTTCCAAAGTATCTAGATTTGTAAAACTCCCTTCCTTATAACTCATTCCCAATTAAATGAGCCACGCCTTAGTACGGGAAATAATTTGAGTAGCTCTTCCCATGATGGAAGCTTTCTCAAAAATGGACCAATCAATGATTGGGAATACATATTGATCTTCGTTCAACCCATCCTACGAGGCATCAAGGACACTCTTGTTGTCCTTAGTCCTTCGAATTTCTTCAATTGTCAACTGTTATTGTCTTTTCTTAAGATGGAAACCTCATCCGAAGATCAACCCAAATATATTCTATGTTGGGAACATGTAGATATAAAGTTCCATATGATTTAAGGACTCCTCAGAAATCAAATCCATCTTTGTGCTTCATGTGCTTCTTCAACTTTTCCTGAAGCTTGTGCACCATATTCTTAGCTTTAACCACCATTGAGCACGTGTAACTTTCGATGGAAATAGGGAACGATATGGAAGCCTTGTGTTTGATTTGTTGGAATTCATGGAAATCCAACAATTGTCTTACCAACTCCATTAGGATTACCTTATCACCTATGAACTGGGTAATCGGAAAGGATCACCTAGGTACATGACCACTCGAAGGTATGTGAACTTCTTGAACTGTGAGAGGATATAACCCCATTTTGATACTAAAACCCATGCTTCATCAGAGACTCCTCTTTTCCTTAAATCAGGGTTCATCATGCGAGATATTTTCATAAAAGAAAGCATCGTTCACTCTTCTAAATTGATCATGGAACCCTTTGTTGTTAGCCGAGGGAAATACCGATATATGTGTTCTATTACCCTATCTCCTTTTACATCTAACCCTAGATAATTTCTCATGCCAACCGCTACATCCATCCTTGGAAGTCTCTTGACTCAGGGAGTCCAAATACTCAACTTAGCAAGGTGATGATGTCACTGATTTCAAGGATGAAATCACTCCTGGGGACAAACTTGAGAAACCTTGAGATAGCTAGCTTGGCCTTGATCAAGAACTTGTTATCCAAAATTCACCCCCTAGGGTAATTTTGATAACATGCATCAGAATATTCAAGTCCCAGGAAAATAGATTGATTAAGGCCCAAAATCATGTTTTTGGGGCCCCTCAGCTTCTTTCTAACTCTCCTGTCCAAGAAGAAAACCCAACGGGTTAGAAAAGGTGAAAAAATTACAGAAAACCAAGCTTGGGGGCGAAGAATGAAGAAAATCGGCTAAGTCCTAGCCCAGGCAACACTTAGGATAGTTAGGACATCGAGGCGTGAATCGGCCGAAAAGCCGCTAGGCGGTCTCGGCAAGATCTCGGGGACAGGTTGGGACATCGCGACGCGTGGGTGTGAAAATCCGAATCGGCCGAAAGGTGGGGAAAAAATTGCCTAAGTCTTGCTTTGCTCGGTTTGGGGACGGTTGGGACAAAAACGCAGCGGGACGTGGATCGCCGGTTTGGTGCAAGTCAGTCCATTTCAGGTGGTTCGAAGAGATTTTTCCAAGGCGATGCTGTGACATTTGGGACAAAAGTACGCGGAGGACGTGAACCAGGCTGGTTCGGCTGAAACAGAGGACTTTCGTTTGGGACATCCAGGCCAAAAGTACGTGTGGGGCATGAAAAGCTGAAAGATCTAAGAGTGAATGGAATCTTGCCACGTGTCTTCGCCGCAAAAATGAACAAGGAAGCCTGAATCGGGTGGTTCGGAGAAATTTGTCCCAGAAAATTTGGGACATCTAGGCCAAAAAGTATGCGTGGGACGCGAAAAGGTGAAGTGGCCGGAAAGAGAGAGGGGAGGCCGCGGATGAATCGCAGTGGGACACGTGTCCTAAGGTGGGGAGTTTGGAGCTAGGGAAAGACTTAGGAAAATTTGACAAAAGACTTAGGCCAAAAATTAAAAGACAAGGATGACCCCGCGCCCCTATCCTCCAACCATATCACGCCACGTGTCCCAAGTGGTGGGGGCGCGGGAAAAAATGGAAAATTTTCCAAAATTATAAAAAAGTCAAAATTTTCAAGGAAAACCCATGGAAAGGGAAGGAGAGAGAATTGATCATCCAATCAATGCCTAACACATGTCATCCAAGTGGCGGAGTGCGGGAAAAAATTCAAATATCCGTTTTGGCCTATTTTTGCCCTAAATCTTCAAATCGCCATAACTTTCGATCTAGAGCTCGGATTTCCACGTTCTTTATATCAATGGAAATCTAGTGAAATTATTTGCATGATTCCGGGCTCAATCTTGCATTTTGGTTCAGTTTGAGAGAGAAAATCAAGAAATGTCTCGGTGCATGGTAATGGCGAATCGACATTTCAACAACCAATTTTAATGCACATGGGTCGCATTCTTCTTCAGCATGGCTAGAAGTGATGTTTCAACCACCGATTTTAATGAAGAATGCATTTTGGTCAATGGTTGGGCTGCTTACATGTTTTCCTACGTTTTCTCTCTCCTGGGCTTGACCCATGCATTGTATAAAGCCAGATTTGGCTCCTTTTTCATTAGTGGTTCATCTTTTGGCTCGCCCTCCCTTCTCTTCTTCTCTAGGGTTGAAAATGGAGTTCAAACCTCCTCCCCTACTCTGTAATGGTGTTTTTTTCCTTTTACTATTGAAATGATGTTTTGTGTAAACTTCTGAAGCAACAAAAACGTGTTTCATGATGCATCTGTCCATCCTTGCTCGTTTTTTGCTTGTTTTCTTCTTGCCTCTCTTCATTGCAGGTATTTGTGCACATTTGAATGTTCATTGCAGGTTTGGAGCTGTGTTCATGGAGTTTTGGGACATTTTCTATGTGAAATCTATCCTTGGGCCTGTGATGCATCTGTCCATCCTTCCCATTTCTCACCTCTCTCTATTCCATGATAGTTTTGATAGATGTTCAACATTCTCCTTCTCTGGTGTATCACCGTTTTAGTGTAGGCTCTATTTTTCCCTTTTTCTCTCTCTCTCTGTGTCCTTGGCATGGTTAGATTAGGATTAGATTAGCTTGCCTACACTGGAATAGCTTGTGGTAGGTAGTTTAGGAAGAGGAACCAGCCTTCTCTGGAGATTCCTTTCTCATTTTCATGAGTCCCACACTCAAAGAAAGGATTCAATGTTATGCAATCACACTGGATGCAAGAGTGATCAACCTAGAAATCTGATCAACATCCAGGGGTGTTGTGATTCTACACTAATAGTTTTGGCATGCCCGGTGGGACACTGAGGTTAGATTATTTCATCTTTCAGAGGTGTCTCATTATCAATGACAGAAAAGTTTAAGCCATCGTGTGTCTACACTAACTGTTTTGGCATGCCCGGTGGGACACTGAGGTTAGATCATTTCATCTTTCAAAGGTGTCTCATTATCAACAGCAAATTTTAAGCCACCGTGTGTCTGCACCAATAGTTTTGGCATGCCCAGTGGGACCTTAGAGGTCTTCCACTTCATCTTTTGCAGGTTGGTGTGTTCCTGTGAAGATTTCAGCCTTTGGAGGCACTTGCAAACACATCTGGCGACTCCATCTGATCAGCAACCCATTTCTGAAGTTGCAGACCCATTTTCCATCCATTTCCATCCATATTTCTTTCCATCTCTTTCATTATTTTCCATTCCATGAAGTTGTGCAATCATGACTTCATTTCCATCATGGAACTCACATTTACAACAACAGCAATATATTCCACCTCCAACATGTTTTACAAATCCTCCAAATCAGCATTTTGAGCAGATTCAAGATCAGTATGCATACCCATATGAGCAGCAGTGCCAAAGTTAGTTTGGATATGAAGCACATCAAGAGCAAGGGTATGCTGGTTATGAAGACAATCAGATGCAAGATGCTGGTCTGTTGGAGAAAATCCAAAAGATGGAGGTAAAGATGGTGCAGTCCAGAGCAACAGCTCAAATGAGAGCTTTCAGAATTGGTTACAGGACTCCTTGTCCATGGGGAGGCCCTTTTACAAGACACTTTAGCCCTCAGGAGAAGCTGGACTTCATGATGAAGATGCTGCCCCAACTTGCACAATGGACAGTAGAAATAGAGGCCTATACACTTGGTGTTGAACAACATTGTCAATGGGTAAGTTTTACACCATCATCGGTTTTTCTCTTCCCATTACTCAAGCAAAGCATCATCTCATTTGGAATTACAAATTCCAAACCCCCATCTCCTGTCCCAAATGTTGATCCCATGTCTTCACCTCTCGAGTCTTCCACCACACCTCAATTCTTCTTTCCTTTTTCCTTCCAAATAGTCATCCCCTCCACAAGAGCTAAAAGAAATATGCTCTCCCCAAAGAAACAAGAGTTTCTACCTCCACCACCACAAAAATTTCCAAATCAATTGAGTTATAACCCATCCCTCCTCTTGCATTCCCAATTCCATGTGGGGAAGAAGAAATTTCAAAAACAGCCATGAAGGACAACAAGAAGAGAGCCCAATAGAAAAGAAATAATAGACAACTTGAGGGTTTGGGCTGCCAAGTTTGGGATGACAAAGATCCCTTGATGGTTAAACCTACGAAGAGGCTAAGGTTGAACAAATGGCGGTTAAGACTGATTTTGTGGTAGCGAGAAGAGCAAAAAGAAGAAGAAGCAGATCAGCAGTCAGTTTGCTCAGAAAGTAGTGTCCATGTTGGCACTCTATTTTAAGGGAATGCTGATTCAATTCAAGTTGCACAATCAGCCATAAAGGAAGAAAGCTCAAAAGAAGATCTTGCAGTCCCAACTTGTCCTCTAGAGCAGCAGATTGAAGAGTTTGAATTGACAAACTTCATGCTGGAGGAAGAGTTCAATCAAGAGCAAGATTGTCTTCAAGTAGTAGAGAAAGGAGAAGCTACTCCAAATCCAAAAGAAGAGGAGCACATTCTAGTTGTGGAGGAGAAAAGTGCAGGTCCAAGGGCTTTGAGCACAAAGCAGGCTACAGGAGAACCTTCAATTCTTCTTTCTACTTCACCTCTCTCAAGTTCTAGTACTGAAGAGGAGTTTGATCTCTCAAACTCAATGTTGGAGGGTAAAACCATGGTGGTCAAGTTACAGATCAAGAAGAAACCATGGAGGAAGTGGATCATTTGTAGCAGAAAGCCATGAGTCATTGTCATGAAGGAGAACATTCATTTGCAGCAGCTTGCATCTTATAGCAGCTCTTTAGAACCAAGATTGGAAGATTTTAATCTTTCATGTTCTTCATTGGAGGAAGAGAAAGGACAGAGGAATTTCACCATTTCTTCCACGCCATCCATTCAGGGTCTACAACAAGACTCCATTTTTGGAGTTGAAAATTAGAAGTATGGGCATACTCAATGGATCAGACCTTGCCCAATCAGGTATTTGGCTTCATTGGAGGCAAAGGAGAAGTCACAACCAGTCATGCTTGCTTCGAGCATGAGAGTGAGCTACAAAGTACCAAGGATCAGCTGTCATACCTACCTCTTCAATCCAAATGCAGAGCAACTAAAAGAGGTATTGGATTTGCCTTCAGTTGATACCTTGATGATTTGGGTGGAAGACTAGCTTCTTGTTGATTTTCCATCCATCCAACCTGCCATGTTCAATGCCAAATCAATTGCATGGCTGCCACTTTTGAGAAAGGGAAGCTATTTCTCACAACCAATTGCAGGGTTTGTTTAGCTTGCCTTTGCTTCTAGTTAGAGTAGAGTAGGTAGGTTTTCTTTCAGTAGAAGAAGTGCTTGTGCACACTCTGCATGTTCCATTTGGATCATGTATGATTTTCAGTTCTGTACATAGTTTTTGTGGTGCTGGTTTTGCTCTTAAACAGTCCATTTCAGTAGCATTTTGGTGAGAATGACTCCATTTTAGTGGGTTTTCAAGCGGTTGAGCAAATTTTTCAAAGTTCGAGATCAGTTTTCAGCTACTACTCATGACTCCATGCCCAATGGATTGCTTCAAGACTCATCGACCATTCATCTAGCAGCCAGATAACCCCCATTGAGTCACCAAAACTATTATCCAAAATTCACCCCCCGAGGGTAATTTTGATAACATGCATCAGAATATTCAATTCCCAGGAAAATAGATTGATTAAGGCCCAAAATCGTGTTTTTTGGGGCCCCTCAGCTTCTTTCTAACTCTCCTGTCCAAGAAGAAAACCCAACGGGTTAGAAAAGGTGAAAAATTGCAGAAAACCAAGCTTGGGGGTGAAGAATGAAGAAAATCGGCTAAGTCCTAGCCCAGGTAGCACTTGGGATAGTTGGGACTTCGAGGCGCGAATCAGCTGAAAAGCCACCGTGGTGGTCGCAAAGATCTCGGGGACAGTTGGGACATTAGGATGCGCGAGGGCACGAAAATTTGAATCGGACCGAAAGGTGGGAAAAAAATTGCCTAAGTCTTGCTTCGCTCGGTTTGGGGACAGTTGGAACAAAAGTACGCGATGGACACGGATCAGCCGGTTTGGCACAAATCAAGTACATTTTGGGTGGTTGGAGAGATTTTCCTAGCTTGATTCGGGACATTTGGGACAAAAGTATGCGGAGGATGTGAACCGCCGGCGATTCGTAAAAGCAGAGGAATTTCATTTAGGACATTTGGCCCAAAAGTACACGTGGGGCGAAAAGCCGAAAGAGCCGAGAGAGAATGGAATCTTGCCACATGTCTTCACCGTAAATACGAACAAGGAAGCCCAAATCAGGTGGTTTAGATAAATTTGTGCCAGATAGTTTGGGACATCCGGGCAAAGTACGCGTGGGACGCGAAAAGGTGAAGTGGCCGAAAGAGACAGGGGAGGCCCGCGGATGAATCGCGAGTGGGACATGTGTCCTAAGGTGGGGAGTTCAAAGCCGAGGAAAGACTTAGAAAAATTTGACAAAAGTCTTGGGTCAAAAATTAAAAGACAAGGATGACCCCGCGCCCCTGTCCTCCGCCGAGATCACGCCACGTGTCCCAGTGGCGGGCGCTGGGAAAAATGGAAAATTTTCCAAAATTATAAAAAAAGTCCAAATTTTCAAGGAAAACCCACGGAAAGGGAAGGAGAGAGAATTTCTCATCCAATTAGCCCCCGACACGTGTCATCCAAGTGGCAGAGCGCGGGAAAAAATTCAAATATCTATTTTGGCCTGTTTTTGCCCTAAATCTTCAGATTGCCATAACTTTCGATCCAGAGCTCATATTTCCACGTTCTTTATATCAATGGAAAGATGGAAAAATTATCTACATGATTCTAGGGTCAATCTTGCATTTTGGTTCAGTTTGGAGAGAGAAAATCAAGAAATGTCTCTGGCGCATGGTAATGGCCAGAACTGACATTTCAACAACCAGTTTTAATGCACATGGGTCGCATTCTTCTTCAGCATGGCCAGAAGTGATGTTTCAACCACCGATTTTAATGAAGAATGCATTTTGGTCAATGGTTGGGCTGCTTGCACATTTTCCTACGTTTTCTGTCTCCTGGGCTCGACCCACGCATTGTATAAAGCCAGATTTGGCTCATTTTTCAGTAGTGGTTCATCTTTTCGGCTCTGCCTCCCTTCTTTTCTTCTCTAGGGTTGAAAATGGAGTTCAAACCTCCTCCCTACTCTGTAATGGCATTTTTTCCCTTTTACTATTGAAATGATGTTTTGTGCAAACTTCTGAAGCAACAAAAACGTGTTTCGTGATGCATCTGTCCATCCTTGCTCGTTTTTGCTTGTTTTCTTCTTACCTCTCTTCATTGCAGGTATTTGTGCATGTTTGAATGTTCATTGCAGGTTTGGAGTTGTGTTCATGGAGTTTTGGGACATTTTCTATGTGAAATCTATCCTTGGGCCTGTGATGCATCTGTCCATCCTTCCCATTGCTCACCTCTCTCTGTTCCATGGCAATTTTGATAGATGTTCAACATTCTCCTTCTTTGGTGTATCTCCATTTTAGTGTAGGCTCTTTTTTCCCTTTCTCTCTCTCTTTATCTCCTTGGCATGGTTAGATTAGGATTATATTAGCTTGCACCGCACTAGAATAGCTTGTGGCGGGTAGTTTAGGAAGAGGAACCAGCCCTCTCCGGAGATTTCTTTCTCATTTTCACGAGTCCCACACTCAAAGAAAGGATTCAATGTTATGCAATCACACTGCTGGATGCAAGAGTGATCAACCTAGAAATCTGATCAACATCTAGGGGTACTTGTGATTCTACACTAATAGAACTTTTTATTCACATGCCTAATGTAGTCTTCTTGATCTTTGTCCAGGATTTTGTCAGGCCGACTTAAGATCTACGTCAACATATTCTTGAAAGTTGGGTAATCTTAAGAGGTCATCAAATTAACCCGTCAACTTCACTATGACTTCTCTTACTTGAATTTTCATTGAGCGAGAGTCTCGAGTCATAATTGGAAGCTTATGCCAAAATGAACTTAGGGTATTGAGCGGACATTGGGAATCTTGCTTTGCAAGAGGGAGGCGGCTATTGGTTATTGACTTCATATAGGGACTCTGAGAAGAATCCTTGGTTCTGTTCCAAAATTCTTCCATGTCAATGTTACCAAGCTCCATATCTCGGATGTCATAATTGTAATCTATGTAGGAGGGGGATTCCATTTTCCGGTACTTGTATTTCATATTCCTTGACCTGTCTGACTTATCCTTAGATGATCCAAGATCTGACATGAGAAATCTTGAAGAAAGAATGGCTAGACAACTCTTATTTGAACAATAAGACTTGGAAGCTTGTTGAGCAACCCCATAGACCTGCCACACTATCTGAATTTTAGAACTTGCAAAGAACTGATGAAACCCAAAACATTAGAATGTATGTCAAAAATAAGGTCTTGTCGGACACTTCAAAAAACCGGATAGCTGCAAAGAGTTTGAGAACTTACTAGATGTCGGACACTTGGTAAAACCGATGCATGTGCAAAAGTCGAAAGATGTTGATCACTTCGCAATACTTGACACAAAACAAAGATCGAGTATGTCAACACTTGAAGAAACTTAATACACTGCAAAGTGTATTTCAGAACGTCAAGATTGTTGAGCACTCGATGAAGCCCGATAAACAACAGAAGTAAGGAGATGTTGAACACCCTAAAAAACCTGAAAATAAAGGAATCAGGTTTTCAAGGTGTCAGGACATGCAAAATTCCCTCCATTTCACCACTTAGGAATTTTATATTTTTTCAATTATCAATATGGTATATTCCATGGGATAAAATAAAGAAACACCCTAGGGGTGAATTCTAAACAATAAATTTCAATGGAATACAACATAAAATGAAGAAAACAATCTAAAACCCTAAACCTAGAGGAAAAATAGGAAAGGATGGAGAAAATCAAAAGAATATCTCAAATGAATCCAAAAGACCTCAAATCAGCAAGAAAATTAAAATACGTTCAGTAATCTCGAAAAATAATTGAAAATAGAACATGAAATTGATCAAGAAGCTCGATCGGGTTTCGAGGTCGCAGGCACAAGTATGAAAAATCCATGGAGCAAAATTACAACTGATAAAAATGACTTGTAATTTGGGCTATTTATAAAACCCTAGCATTTATGAAAATTCACCTAACATGTGTGCCAACTACCTGACAACTCGGAGTTAGTGCCATGTCATCATGCTTGGAGTGCCCAAAAACTTGATACAAAGGATTAGCTATCAATTCGGGTTTTGGGTTTTGGGAAATAGGTGACATGAGGCATGAGATGTTTGGATGTTCCAAATTCTCAAAATCGATACAAAGGATTATATTGAGTTTCAGTTTGAAGTCAAGCGACATGTAACATGCTTTTTGTAAATCATGTTCCGATGTTCGTGAGTTCGAAAACCCAACAAACTGACTTGTTTTGGGTTTCAGGTTTCGGGAAACAATTTTCATGTAGCATGTAGAAAATATGTTTTCATGTTGTTGAAACCCAAAAACCTGAAAAATCTCCTCAAAAGGGCATTTTAGGAGATTTTTTCAAAAAAATTCTATGGTTATCTTAATTTTAGCTGGAATCACTAAAATGAGATAGAACTTGTTCAGTTGGGGACTTTCTTGGTGACATCAAAGGAAGAGAACTCAGAATCTCTAGTTTTGTCCATTGGGCTATGAAGTTTGAAGAAAGAAGAAAACCAAAAATAAATGAAGAAAGAAAGCAAATAAAAAGAAAACACGGGATAGAAAACAAATTATTTATAATGCGGGAGAGCATCTTGCATTACTTATGGAAAAAATTAGATGTTTACCACTAAAAGGTAGAGGGAGAAACTCTCCATCAAGGCATGATATACAGAAGTTATTTCCACCATTCAGCTGATGTATTTTGAAAGGTCCTTTCCATAAAGAATCAAACTTTCCATGCATCCCTTTCTGCTCCCTTCTCTTATCCCAGAGAAGTACTAGATCTCTAATTTGGAAGTCACGTTGCTTTGATTTCTTATCAAATATCTTATTTATTTTTCTCTAATGATCTGTAATGTGATTGAACACCTTGCTTCTTTCCTCTTCTAGCCTAGCTAGGTACATAACCCTCTTCTCGATAGAATTTTGAAAATTTTCATCTTCAATTGCTTTGGCCAACTGTAAGGTGGGAAACTCTATGGAGATAGGGATCTCAACATCAATTCCATATAGCACTTGGAAGGGAGACATCCCAATAACTCATTTAGAGTAATCTGATCTACCCATAATGCATCATATAATGCTTTGTGTCATGTCCTCTGGTTCTCATCCACCAGCTTTCTGATTATAGTAACCAGGTTCTTGTTACTTGATTCAGCCTGACCATTACCTTGAGGGTAATAGTCAAATGAATGAGCCAGCATGATCCTAAATCCATAACAAAATTCTCCGTCAACTCATGCGATGAGAAATTTTCAGCCATGATCTTGTGAGGCATGCCAAATCGACAATTATATTTTCTTTGAAAAAGTTGCTGAAAGCAGCTTCGGTGGTTGCTGGCTTGATGGGTGAATCTTCCACCCACTTGGTGAAATAGTCCATGACAGTGAGCATGTAGTTTTTTCCCACACTAGAGCTAGGATTTAATACTCCAATGAAATCAATTCCCCAGTGGAAAAATGGTTCTTCAATCACCACAAGCTTCAGGAGAAGAGCTACTAACTTAGGGTGAGTCTCGAAAGAGAGTAGGCCAATATTACCTAGCCCATGGGATCTTATAAGCTGTCACAGAGGAGGAGAAATTTCCTCCACATGCTAGATTATGGAAGGACTCTAGCAACCTCACCTACTAAGACTTATCAACATAGCATAAGAATACACCATCAATACCTTTCTTGTATATTCCATTATCCCACAGAATGTATCTTACAGATATTAACTTAACTGTCCTCTTCTCCTTTTGGCTTAAATGTGGGGGGCATTCACCATAAGTTAGAAAGAAAGTAATATTTGTGTACCATTCATTGGTTGTGCTCACAAAAAGCACCATGGGCAATTCCGAAGAGGTATCCTTGGTTTTTTCACATTTTGTCTTAGCATTATTTTCTACAATCAATTGGCACAGGCCCCTTCCTCATACCAACTTGGTAGGTTTGATGTCCAAGTCATACTCCTAGACTTTAGCTATCCAGTTACCCCATTTACTACCCAACTCTTGTTGATTCAAGATGGATTTAACTGTAGTATCAGGGACGAGAACGAGGGTATGAGAACTCAACACGTAATACGAAATGTTTCACTTTGCTCTCTCACCACCGCATAAGCATGCTTTTCAATTTGTGACATTTTCAATCATGTTCTTTCAATGGGAAGCTCATGAAAGTGATGGGAGCTTCAATTCCTTCTTGATTTTCCTGCATCAAGATGGCTGATACTGTATGAGTGGATGCATAGTTGTACATAATGATATCTTTCTTGAAGTCTTGACATACTAGAACAAGGGCATGTGCAATTACCTATTTGAATTATTTAAAAGTAAGCTTCCCTTTAGTGCTTCATTGAAATGGAGTTTTCCCTTTCATCATCCCAAGGATATCCTTGGTTTTATCACCAAAATCAGGTACAAATCTTCTTGGGAAATTAACCTTCCCGAAAAAGGAGTGCACCCTAGTTTTTCTTGTGGGTAAGATAAGGCTTTGAATGGCCTTCACCCTCTCTAGGTTGATCTTGGTTCCTTCTCTAGTCACAATATGACCCAAAAACTTTCCTTCTGTCACTCCAAACATGGAATTTTTAGGATTTAATGAAATCCCATGACACTTGCACCTTAAGAGTACCTGTTCCAGGTGATCATAATGATCACTTAATTTTTTAGAGAATACCGTTAAGTCATCCAAATACACAACTATGACCTTGCCCATTAAATCTCTAAAAGCTAAGTACATAGCCCTTTAAAACATGGCTCTAGTGTTAATCAAACCAAAAGGCATTCTCCTGTAAGTAAATATTTCCTATGGAGTGGTGAACATTGTTTTATGTTGATCTTTAACAGCTACCTCAACTTGATTATACCCGAAAATCCATCAAGCATGGATAACATTTCTACTCCAGTGACAGTCTGTAATACTTGGTCCATGATGGGCAATGGATAATTGTCCTTTAATGAAGACTAGTTGAGATTCAGGAAGTCAACACAAATCTGGATTTCACCATTCTTCTTTCTCACAGGAATAATGTTTGCAACCTAGGTGGAATGATGGATTGGAAAGATCATCCTTGTTTCTAACATTTTCTAAATTTCTGCAAGAATAGTCCCTGAGATCTTTGGGTTTTAATGTCTCTACTTCTACCTATGGGGTTTAACTTCAAGATTCAAAAGAACGCTATGTTGCACATCCTTGGGCTTGAAAGACTTTACATCCACATATGACCATGCTAGGACGTCCATATATCTCTTCAAAAGTGAAAATAATCTTTCTTTTTCCTCTAGTGAACAACATTCACCAACGTTTACCATCGTGGTTGATCGGTGGAACCCGGAGTTAACTTGATCTACCTCGATGAGGAAGCACCTTCAGCTTGCCTTTTACCCTGAATAAACCAGTCATGCTTGTCAAACAAACCTTCTAGAGAAACCAATCCCTTGGGAATCTTGTTGCCTTTTAGCTGCATGAAAGCACCATCAATCTCTTGATATGAACTTGAAAAAGATTCATGGAAAGGTGATTCTAATCCTTAAAAATATAGTTCACTAAAATTATCAGATTTTTCAAGGAAAGATAGTACTTGTTGATCATCATTGAATACTTGCCAATGTGTTGAATTGTCGAGAACTTGAGATGATACACAATCTTGACGGTGTGCACGTTTCATATTTGAACTATGGATGAGGAAGGAGAAGAGATGCAGACACGGCCAACAAATCAGCTTTGTCGTTATAATCCCTCAAAACTACCTTGATAGAAAAAGCATCGAAGCATTCTATGTTGTCCTATACCTTGTTCCTGTAATTCTTTAGGTGATCATTTTTCACTTGATAAATCCCTTTCACTTGATTTACAATGAGCTCCACATCTCCACGCACTTTCGTGTTTTGGATTCCTTTTTTCTTTCCATTTCTAATCCTAATAACAAAGCTTCATATTCAGCTATGTTATTAGTATTATCAAGCTACAACTTGAAAGAAAAGGGAAAGATCTCAAAATTTAGAGATATAAGAACTACGTTGGCACCTGATCCAGTAGTTGATTAGCTCTGTTGAACTTAAGGGTCCAAATACCATTAGGATCATCTTCCTTAAGATTTATAGCTAGTACCTCTAATGTCATGAAATAATTCCCTAAGCCGGCATCTTCGGAAATAATCCAAGCCTTGGGGTCATCCGATTTAGTGACTAAATCTCTGCGCTTGAGGCTCGGGATGGATAATACAAGGAACTCCATTAATTGGAATTATATCCTTGGTCCAATCCATATTGATCTCTCCTCGAGACATCTTTACAAAAACCTCTCCCTAAGAGAATACCATAAGCGGTTGGGATATCAAAGAACAGCATTGGTAATTTTTACTCTCTTCTCTGAGAAGGTGACAATTGCAAATTGTGCATCTTTGATTTGACCAATCAAAGGAACTTGCTTGGTTTCCATGGAGTAACACCATCTGTATGATTTAGTCAAAGTAAGTCCAAGGGTATGAGATACTTTTATGCGCATCATGTTATTGGAAGCTCCTGAGTCAATTATGCAATTACCGAGTTTGAACTCGTTTATGAGTAAAGACAAATAAAATGGTTCGATCTTTCTGAAAAGAAATAGAGGTCATATTAGTCCTGGGGGAAAAGGTTGAGTAGGACTTGACAAAATTCCTTTTGATGATGAATGGACAACAACCTTACTTCTAATGAATTTGGCAAGCTTTTGAATTTCTCAGGATTTGACTGAAGATATTCTGCTTCTAACATTTTGATCTTTGTTCTTTTTGCACGGTCAATAATGTCAAAAGTAGTATATGAAGGAATGATGGTAGGCTCGGTTCGGTTATATTGGTTTAAGTTGAGGTACTAGTCTTAGGAACAGGAGAAGGAGAATAAGAAGAAGTTGTTACCTTTTTAGTTGTCTCCTTTTCAGTTGGTGCTGAGATAGGAGAGCCTCTCTTGGCCATGATCATGGGATCTTCTTTATTCTTATCCTTAGAGACTTCAACCAGTTTTCTAGGATTCTAAGATTGGGATCGAGTGAAGACCGCAAATGACTGACCATCATGTTCACATTCGTCTTCCTTGTATTCCAAATAGCCAATGCTAGAGTTGCTAGCTGAATCGTCATAGGACTCATCAGCATATCCCGAAGCTTCAAAAGCTTCATGAGAATCTTGTTCTTCTAGTTCTTCATCCTCTTTGACTATATCTATTGTAGCATTAATAGGAGGAGCTTTAATAGCCTATCTAGGTTGAGTAGCAGTTAACCGTGGTCTATCTCTTGTGGGAGCACTATTGGTATTATTGAAATTCCATCTAGGAATATCCCGATACAGAACATTTCTCACTTGTTGAGACATTTGATTTTTCAAAGTGATCAAGTCATTAGCCATCTTGAATCATTGGATTAGTAGTACTCTGAGAAGAACTCTGATTTTTAGGCTTGGATGATTATTTTTTAATCTTTCTAGCTAGAATAAGATCGTCTTCTATTTCGGTGGTTGTAGCTTGAGTGGTGGCCAAATCGGGGATAACAGATCTTCTAAACAAGAAGCTCACATCAGAAGGTTGAACTTTGATGAAGAAACACTTTTGATTTTTAAGAGTAGGAATAGTGAGATCTGGAATCTTACAGATTAGCTTGTTGAATTTAGCTATGACGTCTTGAATGGGTTCGTAAGACTCCTTCATGTGTGTAAGTTATGCTAATAAGGCATGAGAATATTCAAATAGTTTTAACCTTGCTTCAAATACAGATCTCATGGTAGCCCAGTTGGTAATGCATGCATTTGGGAGATGTTAAAACCATTCCACTGCTACGCCATGCAATGTTTCGATGAAGATTTGAATAAAGACATCTTCGTGAGCAACCCCAAGAACACCACATGAAAAAAAGAATGAGGCAATGTGTTCGTTAGGATATTGTTTTCCATCTCTGTTGAACTTAGGAATATTCTTCTATGATCCATGGCGTAGGTCATGCAATGGTGGAGTAAGGGAAAGAGGATGAATAGCTACACCCCAAGGCACGGAGTTGTGTTGCCATTCTTTTGAATGAAGTTCAAATAGGTATATGAATATCTGATAAGAATAATGCATGAAAAGTTGTAGAAACTTCTTGTTCTTGAGGAATCCGAGTCCTTTGGATGGGCGAAGAACTTCTTTCCCAGCTAGATGCAACATTGTTGGGTAAAAACCTGAAATTATGTTGTTGAAGCATATCAAAGAATGGATCAGTTTCACCCTTGGCTCGGCTTAACCGAGTGAAAATCTTCCTGGCCAGCTTGAACTGGAAAATGGATCTTCTTGAAAATAAGGCAAATACGGAGTCACCAGATACC
Source organism: Taxus wallichiana var. yunnanensis (assembly GCA_018340775.1). Lineage (NCBI taxonomy): Eukaryota > Viridiplantae > Streptophyta > Pinopsida > Cupressales > Taxaceae > Taxus > Taxus wallichiana. The sequence continues at coordinate 846,594,231 of CM031239.1, forward strand.
AAAAGGATAAGCTTAGTCTTATCAATCGATATTCCCCAGTAGAGTCACCAAAACCTATTGATTGGATATTTTTAAAGGCAAAATATGGTGTTCAACCATAGTACATGGGATAAAAAATTTCCTCAAAGACAAGTGAGGCTTCTGATTATTACTAATCTAAAACACATCAAAAATAATATATACAAGATTTACACTAACCTAACCATTAGGGTTGGGATGGAATCCTAAAATCCATATCCACAATAGGTGAAGATGTTGTTGTTTTCAAAGTGAAATGGATCGGAAAGGAAATTATTATTATGGAAGAAACACAATGGAAAGGAAATGAGAGGAACGTATTTTCTTTCAAGTAAACACAAAGCATGAAATAATCATATGAGCTTTAGATAACAAATGTAATGTTTGAAATTATTAGAACGATAAAGATGTAAAATAAAGAATAGCTTAAGATTATGAACATAAGAACAATATCTTAAGAAAGATACATCTCACAACACAAATTTTTCAAAATAGCATCAGTTTCTATTCCTCAAATGATTAAAAGAAAACAAAAAGTCTTTCTTCTTCACAATAGTTCTCAATATTCCAAAAATCTCAACCCTTTGGAATGCATAAGCATCCCTTATTTATAATAAAAGGAGTTGAGAGAAAATAGGATAAATCCTAGAAAATAGTCTTTTTAATGAGAGTCCTACTTTTCTTGACTCTCACGTAGGAGACCAAGTCAAAATTTTCTTCCTATGTGACGAAACAAAAATGAAAAAGACATGTCGATTTTAGGATTGAAATGACATGCAACATTGTGCTTATTCTGTATCATCATCTTTGTCTTCCTCCAACAAATCCTGCTTGTCCCAAAATTATTGGAATTTTTGTATTATACCCTGCATCTCATTTTCATCAGGAGTGGTGGAATGATCACTCAGAACTTCACATGTTTCCTGAGTATCACTAGCATTGCCAGGAAGCTTTTTCAGTATCTTGTTGAGTTTCCTTAGGGTCTCCAAAGAATGTTCAATTTTCACAAACATGTCAATGATTTCTAGGCCGAATCCATAAGTTGGTTCATGCTGAATTGATTCTTGGATCTGTTTGTAAAGATAATCAACAGGTAGGATACCCGAGATTTTACTCAACACCTTAGTGCAGATCTTGACTAGATCTTCTTCTAAGTCATTCTTTCCATTGACCAATTGATCTCTTGATTCCCTCAATTTTCTGCAAGCTTCATTGAGAATATTTGTTCTAAATATAATGGCTTTGGTTAGTTGAAAATGTTTATCCCCATGTGGAATGATGCCTTATTCGACCAAGACACGAGATGGAACCTGTTTCGGTGTTTATAGAGCTTCAAAAGTTAACTCTAGGCTCCCAATTTCTGCTGAAAATTCATCATCCATTTTCTCTCCATCCTTCTTTATATCATCTAAGGATTTGTATACTTCCATGGTGTCTTTGATGACTTCTTTTCCTTGCAAGAGCATCCTTTAGATCCATTCATCGATTGCTCTCCCCTTCTCATTAATCCTCTCGATCATGGGTACCAATGAGAAATTGAACCCGATATGAGTAGAGGATGATGATGATGACTCGGGAGGCTTTGAGAGATTGAGTAGTAGTTCATCGTCATTTGTTGTAATTTCTCTTTTAACTCGTCTCTTTTTGCTTTAGTTTCCTTTAGCTTACGGCATAACACAGTCATGGCATCTTGTGCATCCTTCTATGCTCCCTCCATTGTTACTTTCCCTAGATCCACCGTTGTGATTTGATAATATGTGACCTTTATATCATCCTTAATTTTATCGATCGCGGTAGTAGCAATTTCTACAAATTTATGCCTTGAGGCATCCACTAAAACCCTTGAAACTTTTTGGGTTTCTTGGCTGACTTGGTAGGAGTGATCTTGAGGCTCGAAATCAAAGGATGGTAATGGGACTACCACCTCCTCTTCCTTGGAGTCTAATCTACTAACCATTGAGGTGTATTGGAAGAAGCTACTCCCATTGTAGGTGTTATGGTCACATCTTCGAGGTGGAGGAAGGTTATCTTATGGAGTGGTGACCACTGCAAGTGTAGATTCCTTGATAATAGATTCGGGAATGAAGGTTCAAAAGGAGGAGGCATGTCCATGGTTAAGCGAGGTCTAGTGGGGAGAGGTGAGAGGCTAGAGAAGATACTAGCCATGGGTGACAAACTTGGTGAAGAAATCGAGGCAAGGAAGGTGAATGGGAGGAGGTAAGGATTCTGAAATTAGAGCTTGAGAGGTGAGAGGAAGACTTACCTCGATGAACTCATCAACCAAAAGAGGAATGGAAGGTTGAATAATCTCCTCTTGAAGAAATATTCCTTGTTAAGTTAAGGAGGTGAATCGGGAACCTCAACTATTTGTGGGAGAGTGGCCACTTTGGTGTAGTTACTTGATCTTCCCTTTCTTACAAACTTAACCTTTATTGGCCTTTTGGAAGGGTTCTTATCCTTTTCCTTTTCACCCTTTGAGAGTCCCACCTCTAAAGTATCTATATTTACAAAACTCCCTTCTTTATAACTCATTCCCTGAGAAATGAGCCACACCTTAGTACAGGAAAGAATTTGTGTAGCTCTTCCTGTGATAGAATATTTCTCAGTAATGGACCAATAAATGGTTGGGAATACATATTGATCTTCATTCAACCCATCATACAAGGCATCAAGGACACTCTCGTTGTCCTTAGATCCTTTCGGGATGTCAAATAAATCTAGCATCTAGATTTCTTCAATTATTGACTCTTATTGTCCTTTCTTCGGATGGAAACCTCATCCGAAGATCAACCCAAATATCTTCTATGTTGGGAACATGTAGATATAAAGTCCCATATGATTTAAGGACTCCTTGGAAATAAAATCCATCTTTGTGCTTCATGTGCTTCTTCAACTTGTCCTGAAGATCATGCACCATGTTCTTGACTTTAACCAACATCGAGCATGTGTACCTTCCGATGGAAATAGGGAAGGATACAACAGCCTTGTGTTTGCTTTGCTGGAATTTTTGGAAATCCAACAATTTTCTTACCAACTCCATTAGGATCAGCTTATCACCTAGGAATTTGGGAAATTGGAAAGGATCACCTAGGTACATGACCACCCAAAGGTATGTGAACTTCTTGAACTGCAAGAAGATACAACCCCATTTTGATACTTCGGCCCATGCTTTGTTAGAGACTCTTTTTTTCCTTAGATCAAGGTTCATCCTGCAGATATTTTCATAAAATAAAGCATCGTTCACTCTTCTGAATTGATCCTTGGAACCCTTCATTGTCAGCTGAGGGAAGTACCAATATATGTGTTCTATTACCCTATCTAATTTTGTATCCAACCCTAGATAATTTCTCATGCCAGTTGCTGCATAGGTGACATATGATGACATATAGAATTTTCCCGTAGTCAAGAATGTCTTCATCTTGGAATCAATCTCATCACTTATAAGACTGCTCCAATTGATCCCTTGTTTATTCTTCTTCATAATGACCATTAATTGATAATCCATCCTTGGAAGTCTCTTTACTTAGGGAGTCCAAATACTAGACTTAGCAAGGTGATGATGTCACTAATTTCAAGGATGAAATCTCTCTTGGTGACAAACATGGGAAACCTTGAGATAGTTGGCTTGGCCTTAATCAAGAAATTTTTATTCACATGCCCGATGCGAGTCTTCTTAATCTTTGTCCCGGGAATTTTGTGATGACTTAAGATCTACATTGACATATTCCTCAAAGTTTGGTAATCTTAAGAGGTCATCAAAGTAACCTCCGTCAACTTCACTATGACTTCTCCTGCTTGATTTTTCACTGAGTGAGAGTCCAAGTCATAATTGGAAGCACAGGCCAAAATGAACTCAGGGCATTGAGAAGACATTGGGAATCCTACTGCAAGAGGGAGGCCACTGTTGGTTATTGACTTCATCCAAGGACTCTGAGAAGAATCCTTGGTTCTGTTCCAAAAGTCTTCCATGTCAATGTTACCAAGATCTATATCTCGAATTTTGTAATTACAATCTATATAGGAGGGGATTCCATTTTCCAGTACTTATATTTCATCTTCCCTGACCTATCTGACTTATCCTTAGATGATCCAGGATCTGACATGAGAAATCCTGAAGAAAGAATTCCTAGACAACTCCTATTTGAACAATCAGACTTGGAAGCTTGTTGAGCAACCCCATAGACCCGCCACACTATCCAAATTTTAGAACTTGCAAAGCACCTAATGAAACCCGACACACTAGAATGTATGTCAGAAATAAGGTCTTTTCGGACACTTCACAAAACCTGACAGACTGCAGAGAGTGTCAAAACTTAGTAGATGTTAGACACTTGGTAAAACCCGATGCACTGGTGAAATTCGGAAGATGTTCATCACTTCGCAAGACCCGACTGAAAGCGAAGATCAGAGTATGTCGAACACTTGAAGAAACCTGATACACTGCAAAGTGTATGTCAGAACTTGGAGATTTTTGAGCACTTTATGAAGCCTTAAAAATGGAAGAAGCAAGGAGATGTTCAACACCCTACAAAACCTAAAAATAAAGGAATCAGGTGTTTGGGGTCTTAGGACATGAAAAAATTCCACCATTTCACCAGTTAGGAATTTAATATTTTTTCAATAATCAACAGAGGTATGTTCCATGGGATAAAATAAAGAAACACCCTAGGGGTGAATTCTAAACAAGAAATTTCAATGGAATACAACATAAAATGAAGAAAACAATCTAAAACCCTAAACCTAGAGGAAAAATAGGAAAGGACAGAGAACATCAAAAGAATATCTCAAATATGAATCCAAAATACCTCAAATAGGAAATAAAAGTAAAATACCTTCAGTAATCTCAAAAATAATAAAAAGGAACACCAAATCGATCAATAAGCTTGATCAGGTTTGGAGGTCGCAGCACAAGTACCAAAAATCCACGCGAACAAAATTACAACAGGTAAAAATGACGTGTAAAATTGGGCTATTTATAAAACCCTAGTATTTATGACACTTCACCTGACACATGTGCCAACTACCTGACAACTCAGAGTTAATGCCATGTCATCATGCTTGGATTTCCCAAAAACCTGATATAAAGGATTAGCTATCAATTCGTGTTTTGGGTTTCGGGAAACAGGTGACATGAGGCATGAGATGTTTGGATGTTGAGGTTCAAAACCTGATACAAAGGATTATATCAGGTTTCAAGTTTTAGAAGTTAGGTGACATGTAGCGTTCTTTTTGCAAATCATGTTATGATAGACTAACTTGTTTCGGGTTTTGGGTTTCGGAAACAATTTACATGTAGCATGTAAAAATATGTTTTCATGTTGTTGAAACTTGAAAACCCAAAAATATCCTCAAAAGGGAATTTGAGGAATTTTTTGAAAAAAATTCTATGGTTATCTTAATTTTAGCTAGAATCACTAAAATGAGATAACAAAATTATAGGTTACATCATTGGTTTTGTTGTCGGGACCTCTTTTTAAGCTATTTTCATGATGTTGCATGATCAAGGCATACCAGTTAACATTGGCAAGTTGTTAAGGAATGGATAATAGATCTAGGAGAAGAGTATGCTTAGAGATTCAACACTAGATCGAGTTTTACACATGCATGTGGGTGGAGAAGAATCTGTGTGACCTCTTATATGAGAGCTTCTTTATTATCTTCCCAATGAAGCTATACGAATGGCTGATTTTGTACGCGTCTAAAAGGAATTATAGGCTTCTCACACTTGTCTAGATGAAAGAAGAATTTTAGGCCCTCTATCATATTGATCGATTTGGATGTGCGCTTTGGATAATTGGTTATATGGTGTTCGAATAGCTTTATTTCGGAGTACTCAATTTCTAGTTACTCTTTTCCGAATGTAGTTATGTTCCGCTTTTACTTTATCTCAAGCGAGCCTCTCTCGCAAGGCATTGCACTAGTGATCAAAATCTTGATCCTAACTCGAGTTTGGAAGAGAAACTGATGGCTAGCTAAAACCCACCATGTGTAGGGGTAGGAGCAGGTGTGGTAAAGGATGGTGGACCTAGTGCAAGAGAGGCATAGAGAAGAAAGGTGGCTTAATTTCAATGAGGGGAGCTAGAGGGATTTAGAGAAGAAACACGATATTGTAGAATGGATGGCATTGAGGAGAGAGATGGATCGTGAAGGATTTGGAGCTCATATAGAGGACGTAGAGCCAGAGCATCTAGAACTCCCCCATTTGGGTAAGCATGACAAGGAACCCTCATTGGCCTCTTATGAGAGTGCACCAACAGAGACAACTTGGGTCATGGGTGTGCATCTAAATCTACTGGAAACCTAGCCCTTGCACCTTGGTTTTCTAGTTTCTAGTACAACTAGTAGTTAGCAAGCTAGTTTGGGTAGTAGAGTAGCAAGAGGTAGAGTTGACTTATCAACAAGTTCAGGAGTGAATCAAATAGCAAGTACATTTATGGTTGAGTAGACATCTTCCCTATTATTTGGAGGACTCGGTTGGAGGAACCTTTATAGGCACCTCATCGGCATAGAACATAGGCATGTATAACTTTGGACTCACATTGGGGAGTAGCACAACTTTGTAGACTATAGGAGTTCAGTTTAGCACCACTATTAGGACACATGGCAGTGCATCCTTTGGTTCAATTCTTATTATAGGTGGAGGATCAGGAGGAACAATTGGCTCAAGATCTAGTGGATCCGGGGAGGTAACAAAGGAGGTTCTGGATCTAGTGGGCATGGTCCTCACCATCCCCAGAATAGTTAGATGGAGATTTCAATTCATCTCTAAAATTATAGGCGAATAGAATATGTTGTTGAGCATGTGCATATGTGTGAGATAATATGGCGTGAGAAAGGAATTACAAATTCGAGAATGCAAGTCTAGTTAGTCCGTAATTGCATTGTAGGGCGTGCTCACAAATCGGTACTAAACGTTTTACCCTAATTAGACTTGTGTGGATTATAATGTTCTAGGATGATTTCATCAAAGAATTTAATATCCCTTAGTTCGAGTAGAAAATTATAAGCACGCTCAATGATATCAAGCATGGATCTACTCGAGTGTTTGATAATATGATGCTTGTTTCAAACCACACCGGTCTAAACTATCATATGTTATCCATGTAAATCAACATGCAAAGTGGTTTTTCGGAGGCCTACTTATGTATTTTAGGAGGGTTCTCTCACATAAGACGTAGATAGAGCTGCGTGAGGAACTTAAAGCATATTTGCACACCAAGGTAGTCAAGAGAATAGACACTAGAGTGAGCCCATTCTTGGAAGCTTATATTATAGCGATGCTAGAGAAGTTGGAGAAAATATCAGCCAATACAACACATGAGACACATAGTGGAATTTGGTGCATATATTGTGAAGTAGAGGGGCATACTAAGGATATTTTTCCTCATAGATTAGTGTTCTCCTTTTATTTTAATGTGAGATATGTCATTTAGACCATGTTGCAAAGGTGGTGTCCATTATTACAATGCATGATAAGGAAGAACATATCCTTCTACTATAAAAAAATTGTTCCATGACTCGAGAATATTGAAGTTTACAAGTTGATTGATCAAATCCATGATGCCATTGACATTGGTGTATAATAGATGGGAGTTTCAAAAAACTCTAAGGATAAAAGTGAGAAACATGATCCTGATCATACTCAAGGGCGATATGATCAAAATTAAGGGTTCTTTGAGGGATGCCATAGTAGAGGTCGAGGATAGCATGGTGGATTCAGAGGATGTGGCCATGGCTATGGACGAGTTGAGTTCCCTCGTAGAACATGTTATATGTGCAAATCACTTGACCATTACAAAGCGGAGTGCCCTTAGAACATTACATTTTATTTTTATGGAAAGATCATAACTATGAAGAGTTCCCAAACTTATGTGAACATCTAAGCAAGAAGCAAAAACAAGAGAACAAAGACGCAAGGATGGTTAGAATAGAACGTGCCGTGGAAAACCAATAGATTTCAAAGTTAGCATTAGATCCTAAGGTAGTACCTATGAATATTACTACATGCATTGAGGCTGCACATGCCAAAGAAACATCAGCAACAAAATCCTACCATCACTAAGGAGGAGGTTTTACATGTAAAATATCTAGACCCTACACATCAAAAGGAGGTTTATCAAGAAACCATGGAGGTGCTTAGAAATATTTAGGGTGAAATACATTTTTAAAGGAATAGTCGTGGAAGTTGGAATAGAAGAAGGCGGTGATACTTTCTAGTCAAATGTTTTTGATCGAAGGAAGTATGCAAGATCCATCAGGAGAACATTATTCCATTATTAGGGAGTTGGTTGAAAGGAAATAATCCACACGCTAGTATTGCAAACAAATGACTGATTTTGCATTCTAATCTCCCTCCCCATATCTTGGATTATGAAAAGGAGATCACTCTAAATATTGTTGTGGATGGATGGATTTTGAGAAATATTTTGATTGACACAAGTGTGAAAGTGAATGTGCTTACCTTAGATACATGGGTTCAAATGGGTAGACCTCCATTGCAGCCATCTTCCAATGTGTTGTATATGGAAAATCAAACTAACACCATGTCAATTGGAGTATTGAATGGTGCATAAATTACCATACATGGGGCCGAGTTCACTAGGGACTTTGATGTAGTATCACTTGAAGAAGCAAATGGCTTCTCATATCTACTTGGTCACCCTTGGTGCTATCCAAATAATGTTGATCTACATTTCAATAAGGATATGTTGGTTTTTAGAACAAGGAAGAATGAGTTATTATCCCTTTGACACATGGGAAATATGCACCTTATGTTGAGCCCTTAAATGAATAAGACATGTACATAATTTATGTATGCACCATTTGAGATCTTGAAGTGCTTGAGCCATCTAAACAAGGAATTATCTAGTGGGATGATGCATATCTCATTAGTGATACTACAAGTATTTCTTGTGAAAATTTGGAACATGGAACTTACAATATGGTTGGGCACGAGGTAAGAAGCGTAGTTTGTGTACATCTAGGCCACTCTATGTTAGGTGGTTAGGTAATAACATGGTGCCTCGGTATTATGCGACCCATGGAAGTATAATGGAAGGATCAAGTGGACTGAAGGAATATGATAGTGTATACCCTACATGGGACAACATCACGTGATGGATGGTTCATAGGAATAATCTCATAGAATGAAGAGAAGTGAGAATTTCTCTATTAGCCTAGTTTTTCAGGAGTAATGCAACTACTCAAATATGTGAATATCATGGTAATAATCTTATTGAGAACCATGTTTATCGGTGTTAGAGACTCTAGAAATAGAGGCAAGCTTTACCACCTTTGTTGTGAGTGTAAAAGCTTTATTTCACCTTTTAAGGTTGTGCGTTTGCTTGGTATGTCCACCTTGAAGCTGCATAGAGAGACTGGAAATTGGCAATACTTGACTATAGGAATGGTCCATAATTTTGGCTACTTCTCAACTAAACCTCTAGTAAAACAAGAATTATAGGCTATGAAGTGATTGACAATGGTAGATAGTGCAAAGGCTGAAGAACTCACTTAGGATTGATTTGGTGAGTCAGATCTAGAAGTGCGTTTTGACGAACTAGATGAGAAATATGTAGAACTGCTTGAACTTACCTTGCCTAGAGAAGGAGAAAGGAAAGATGGTCTATATGGTGGATGATGAAGAAGTGGAAAATTTGGACATAGATCATTCATAGGGTACACACGAGGTCTTAGACAATGTGGATGAGAAGGCATGTGCCTACCATGAACCTATGAAGATGAAGAAAGTGAATATTGGCATGGATGTTGAACCTAAGGAGGCCATAATTGGAGATTACTGGTCTGACTCTGAAGTGGCTAAGATAATTGAGTTGCTACACAATTTCCAAGACTTGTTTCCTAGGGGATACCATGAGTTGAAAGGAGTGCATGAATATTTGGGTGAGATGAAAATTAAGTTAAAGGAATGTGTGTGCATGGTTAGAAAGAGACCTTACAGGATGAACCCGCCTACACATAAAATGTAAAGAAGAAATTGACAATATGTTGGAATCTTGCATTATTAAGCCCATAGAGGAATCAAAGTGGGTTTTCCCTATGGTAATAAACATAAATAAATATGGGAGAATCGATATTTGTGTGGACTACATGGAGATTAATGATGTATGTGTGATTGATCTTTTCCCTACACCATTCAATGAGGAAATATTCGAAGGAGTTGCAGGCGTGAAATTTACTCCTTTCTGATGAATTCTTTGTGTATCATCAAGTAAGATTTATTAAAGAGGATTAAGAAAAAACAACTTTTACCATTAAATGGGGAAGTTTTGCATTCACAATGATTCCCTTTGGATTAAAGAACGTGCATGTAATATTTTCATGCAATATGGTTTAGGCATTCCAAAATTTTATTCACAAATTCTTGTAGGTCTACTTGGATGATTAGACTATATATGGGCTTATCAATTATCATTATGACAATTTATGGTTAATGTTTGAGAGGTGTAAAGAGTTAAGCATCTCTTTAAATATCAATAAGTGCATATTTATTACACATTTTAGAAATTTGTTAGGGAAAATCACATGGCATTGAAATACTTGGTAAATAAACCAATTTTACAGGGTAAGTGCATATGTTGATGGGTTCTATTATTTCAAGTGTTTGAATTTATATTTGTGGTAATGCAGGTAAAATCAATTTTGTCCCAAACCACTTATCAAGGATTAAATCAAGAGAGGATGCGCAGATTATTGAAAATACAATGTTGGATGCATAGTTATACGGAGTTTAACAATGCACCCTCGAGTTTGAGGATATTTCTATCTTTTTACACATGGGTATGGTGCCAAAGGAATGAAGTCTTTAGAAAATAGATAACTTGCAATTCATCTTTGAACTTTTCATGTTGATCGGATGTGACTTATACAAACTAGGACAAGGTGAACTATTACACCGTGTGTACCGAAGCGTGATAAAATCATGGAGGAGCATCATGGGGGTATTGCAGGTGGACACTATGTAGATGATGCCACTACATGCAAGATTCGCTAGTTGTTTTATGGTGGGAAACCTTGTACAATTATAAGGAGTATTGTAGGACATCGATGACTATCAATGCCTTGGAAAACTTGGGTAGAGAGATGAAATGCCTTTGAGGCCTATTACTACTTGAAGAGCCTTTTGAAAAATGGGAAATTAACTTTTGGGTCCTATTTCCCTAGCCACGCACAGAACTGGATCACATTATATCATCACTTGTACTTATTTTACAAGGTGGGTGGAAGAAACACCTACAAAGGATTGTCAATGGATATAGTAGTAAGGTTCTTGTGGGAAAATATTCTTACAAGGTATGGATTTTGTTTGAGTTTGACAAGTGATAAGGGCACTTATTTCTTGAATGCTACAATTAGGATATTATTGGATGAATTTATGGTTGCACACCATAAGACAACACCTTATCACCCTAGGATTTACGAGTATTTCAATAAGATATTGAGCTAGACTTTGACAAAAATTTGTGTTGTTGGAATGAAATATTGTGATGTTAAAGTTTTTATTGCTCTTTGGGTATATAAAACAAACTACAAATGGTTGACTAAGGAAACACCCTTTCTATTAGTGAATGTTGCAAAATCTTTGTTTCTTGTGCACGTGGGAGGTCTAAGCTGATGAGTAGGAATTAGAAGAGAGAATTGACAAGTTGATATAGCTGGATGAGAGGCACACCATCACACGATTGATTCAAAAGCAAGTAAAATCCAGAAAAAGGCATGGCATAAAAATCACATCAAGGACAAGAAGCTAGAGGTTGGGTAGATGGTACTTCTCTATGATTGGAAGTTTCGTGCCACTCAAGATATCTTAACATTCATTGGTTGGGATCGTATGTTATCACTCATATACTTGAATCAAGCACTTCCTAGCTAGAGGCATTTGATGGAACACGATTAGCTGATTACTTCAATGGGAGTAGGTTGAAGCCCTAATATAAATAATTCTTCTTGGTTTTTGTAATAAGGAAATATTTCCATTTAGATTAGATTTTCCTTACTATTTTTTTCCTTAATGTGTTTCCTTCTTCCCTTCTATGCTTTGTCAATTTAGTTCAATGTTTTTTGTAATAAGCGAGCTTGCATGCCAGAAGCTAATTACAATCTAAAGTGTTTTTATGTGTAGAGGACTACACATACCCTTAGTGTGGGGTGGTTGTCATTCAAACATGGGTATGCATAAGGAAATACTTTTGTAGGTGATTTATCTTGTTAGAAAGTGTAGATAGTATGGAAAAGTGTTGCTAGAAAGAAAATTGCTCCTAAAGAAGACCATAGTTGGAAAAAATGAATGCAT